>JALPQD010000093.1:2584423-2985541 GCA_023101885.1 Typhlomys cinereus | reverse complement strand
AGAGCGAGAGAGAGAGAGAGAGTGAGAGAGAGAGAGAGAGAGAGAGAGAGAAGAGAGAAAGAGAAGAGAGGAGAGGTCATTTTTAAAGAGGTGGCAGATAACTAATCCTGCAAATTCTTTCCTGTCTCAGACTAATGTTTCAAATTGTTTCTACTATCTTAATGCTTATCTTTAAAATCTTAATTACTGCATTGGATCAAGAATAGATTGTGTTCAAGCTAAGATAAGGGATATATATTTATTTAGGTAAATGAATATGCTTATATTTTTTAATTTGGGTCATATTTAATTTGAGTTCTTCCCTTACATCTTCTTTGTAGACCCTATTCCAAATGAAATGATATGGTACAGTACTTGTTATCTAGTGCCTGGATTTAAATCCTGATCTTGTACTATGTTAACATTCACAATTAAAGTCACTTTCTGTGTTTCCGTTTCCTCCTCATACAGACAAATGATAATAACTATACCTCTCTCATAGATTTATTATGATGCCAAATGAACTAATATAGACAGAACATTTGTAAATTATTTGACATATGCAAGTACTACTGAATGTTAACTATTAATATTTACAAAAATACATATAATAATAAAAATTAAAAAATCCATGTGATACAATTCCTTGTTCATGGGAGGACAACAATAAGGATACAAATAGGACAGGGTTCATTTGAGATAGACTGATCACGTGGTCCCCACTGGAAATAGTGGAATTTATGGTGTGAGCAATAGGAAAGCATAGGTAGACTTCTTGTAAAGAAGTGGTATGATCAGAGGCTATGTAAAGGAAGTGAATTAGGGTTGGAAATATGGATAAAGAGTTAAAGCCTTTGCCTTGTAACTTTGCAAGCAAAAGGACCTTCGTTCAGATCACCAGATCCCATGTAAAAATGTTAGGCAGATATGGTGGCAGCATGTAATTCAGCCCTGGATGATGGAACCTAGCAAACTCCAGAGCAGAGCAATAAGGAGGTAAAGTAATCCAAGATGATTCCTGATGTCAACCTTGGGCCTCCACAGGCACACATAGTCAAGTGTCCATAGACACACACACACACACACACACACACACACACACACATAAATGTGAACTGGTGCTATGATGTTTCTTTTGTTTCAGTGTCTGCAGATAATGAGATACATATGGATTAGCTAAGAGAAGCTTCACTGGACAGACTGGATATGATTGGTCCTAGGAGATGGGTGAAGGCAACTCTGTGGTGGGCATGAGGAAGGTTGATTTGTAGTGATATAGAGGGCTATGCTTTGAAGAAATGTGATTTGAAGTTTGCTGGAGATGATAGTGAATAGTTGAGGTGACTTTGACACTGACAACAAAACTACAAGGCTGTGCAATGGGGGGGTGGTGTCATCAGAGGGTCCTCTAGGTCCCAACTCCTGCATGTGTTGTATTTCACAATTTAGCCTACCAGCTTTAAGTTTAGCATAGCTTGTATCCTGCCACCCTGCTGAACTTCTGTATTAGTTCCAGGAGCTTCCTGGTGGAGTTTTTGGGATCACTCAGGTATAAGGTCATGTCATCTGCAAACAAAGACTTCTTCCTTGCCGATTTGAATCCCTTTTATGTCCCTTTCTTGTCTTATGGCTTCAGCTAAGACTTCAAGTACAATATTGAATAGAAGGGTGAAAGTGGACAGCCTTGTCTAGTTCCTGATCGAAGTGGGAACGCTTCAAGTTTTTCCCCATTGAGTATAATCCTTGCTGTTGGCTTGTTGTAGACAGCTTTTATTATATTGATAAAGGTTCCTTCCATTCCAACCTTCTCTAGGGTTTTGATCATAAAGGGCTGTTGGATCTTGTCAAAAGTGTTTTCTGCATCTATCGAGAGTATCATGTGGTCTTGAACTTTGGACTGGTTTATATGATGAATTACATTTATTGATTTGCGTATGTTGAACCAACCTTGTGTGCCTGGGATAAAGCCCACTTGATCCCCGTGGATGATCTTTTTGATATGTTTTGAATCCGATTTGCTAAGACTTTGTTGAGAATCTTTGCATCTGTGTTCATCAGAGAGATTGGCCTGTAGTTTTCTTTTTTTTTTTTTATTATTATTTATTCAACTGTGTGTATGTGCGCGCGCGTGTCTGTGTGTGTGTGTGTGTGTGTGTGTAGAACCACGGACGAATTCGCGAACCACCATGGACGCCTCCACCTCCTTCTGCCCCGGGATTCACAGGCTCCGCCCTACCAGGACCAGAAGCGCAGGCCGCCCCCGCTTCCGTCTGGCGTCTATACGTGGGATCTGGGATCCGAACTTGGGACCTTCCGCCTGCAAGGCGGAGGCTTAACCCCTGAGCCACCTCTCCAGCTCCATGTAGTTTTCTTTTTTAAGTGTATCTTTTTTAAGTTTTGGGATTAAGACGATATTAGCTTCATAGAAGGAATTTGGTAGTGTTCCTTCCTTTGCTATTTGATGGAACAGTTTAAGGAGTATTGGCATTATTAGCTTCTTAAATGTCTGGTAGAACTCTGTGCTGAATCCATCTGGTCCAGGACATTTCTTGGTGGGAAGATTCGAGATTACTTCCTCGATTTCCTCATATGTTATAGGATTTAGTTTAGCATGTATCTCTGTGTCTCTTCCTTGAATTATGTGAGTGGATTGTTTGGTCAACTTTTTTAAAGAATTTTTTTTGGGATTTTAATTGGTATAGCATTGAATCTGTATATTTATTGCCTTTGGTAGGATGGTCATTTTTATGATATTGATTCTGCCAATTCTGAGATTGACATTAACTCTTAACTTTAATCCCTAGTAAAAATCCCTAGTTAAAATCAAGTCTCCCTTGGTTGATTGTTAAAAATGATGTTTTAAAAAATATTTTATTATTAACTAACAATAAAAATAATAAAAAGCTATTAATGAAGCTGAGGCTTAATATCTTTTAAAATGTGTATTGATGCAACAGAAGCAAATATTCATTGAGCTACAGAAAGAGGAAATAAAGGACACCAAGCAGAAATGTGTTGAAAGGACTCTCCAGGAAGAGCTATCAAAATACAGTAAAGTTAATGCACATACAGGTTGCTAATTGGCTTTCAGAAATTCAGAGTACTTTGCTTTGAATCCATGTGCTGGAAGTGAGGATGATTAGTACTGAACACAGACTTTATCTTTCTGTGACTATGGGCCAATGGCCATTTCTTTTAACTTTTATAGTAATGAAATTAAATGAACTAAAATATTATAAAATATGAGAGCTATATTTAATTCTGAATTAATATATGTCGGTTGGATAAATGATCAACAAGTGGTTTATATTCTAACATTATGTACGTGAGGTGAACTTTGAATGTTGTATTTCAGGATTCTTATCACCTGATATCAGTCCAGGACACCTCACCTGAAGCCATGGCCAGTGTGAATAACGTGACTGAGCTGATTATCACTGGCCTTTTCCAGGATCCAGAGGTGCAGAGGGTGTGCTTCGTGTTGTTTCTTCCCGTGTACCTGACCACGATAGTGGGCAATGGTCTCATTGTTATGACAGTCAGCATCAGTAAGAATCTGCATTCCCCCATGTACATTTTCCTTAGCCACTTGTCTTTTGTCGAAATCTGTTATTCCTCAACGGTTGTCCCGAAGTTCATCACTGACTTACTCGCCAAGATTAAAACCATCTCCATGAAGGGCTGTCTGGCTCAGATATTCTTTTTCCACTTCTTTGGGGTTGCTGAGATCCTTCTGCTTGTGGTGATGGCCTATGACCGCTACGTGGCCATCTGCAAGCCTCTTCACTACATGAACGTTATGAGTCGCCAGCTGTGCCACATGCTGGTGGCAGGTTCCTGGCTGGGGGGCTTCATTCACTCCATCATTCAGATTCTCATCACCATCCCATTGCCCTTCTGTGGTCCCAATGTGATTGACCACTACTTCTGTGACCTCCAGCCACTGTTCAAGCTGGCCTGCACGGATACTTTTGTGGAGAGTGTCACTGTAATGGCCAACAGTGGCTCAGTTGCCCTGTGCTCCTTCCTTGTTTTGGTGACCTCCTATATTGTCATCCTGGTGAACCTGAGGAATCATTCTGCAGAGGGGAGGCGCAAAGCCCTCTCCACCTGTGCCTCTCACATCACGGTGGTCGTCTTGTTCTTTGGACCTGCCATCTTCCTCTATATGAGACCTTCCTCGACCTTCACTGTAGACAAACTCGTGGCTGTGTTCTACACAGTCATCACCCCCATGCTGAACCCCATCATCTACACACTCCGGAATGCAGAAGTGAAAATTGCCATGAGGAGGTTGTGGGACAAAAGAAATTAAGTATGGAGTGAAAGGAGAGTCATAGGATAGAATGGGGTAAAACATAGTCTATTGATGGAGTGGATTTGGTTTATGTGAGATATAAAAAACTGGCAGTGGCAACTATAAGGATGGGATTATTATCTCTTCTGTGATTCTCCTCAGTAACCACAATTCCATGCTATCTAGTAATGTGAACAGGGACAGATGTCAGATATTCCTGGTGAATCTATGCAGCTTGACTGTCTCCTTGGTATCCCTTTAATTGTGTGTTGAGAAATTTGAAAATTCAAGCCAAATGTTCATTAAAAATTTGTATTTTCACTGACACCTAGTAATTTACATAATTCTGGAATACAGCATAATATATGAATACATGCATGAAATGTGTTGTTATCTTATCAGAGTGATTGTCATATCTGCCAACCCGGTCACTTACCATTTCTTTGTGTATTATTTTGAAATAATTAATTGTTGTCACTTATAATAATCATGATGTTCTATGAATTATTAGGAAATATTCCTGTACCTAACTGCACCCAATATAAGGAAGAACATTTTCATAAGTACCTTATAGGTTAAAATGGACTTCTTTCTTACTTATGTTCTGTCTATTTAAGTTACCTTAAGATAATAATATATTTCACTTGAAAAGGAAGTCAGGGTTGTGGAGATATCATAGTCTGTAAAGTGCTGGCTGTGCAGGTATGAGGACCTGTATTTAATCGCCAGAACCCATGTGAAAAAGCTGGTCATGGTAGTACACTATTAAACCCTGCCCTGGGGAGGCAGAGATAGGAGGATCCCTAGAGTTCACCAGGCAGCCATTTTAGCCGAATGAGTAAGTTTCAGGTTCAGTGAGAAACCCTGCCTCAGAAAATAAGGTGAAGAGTGATTGGCAAACATACCCAACTCCTCCACATGTACACACATACACACACACACACATTTGTGCCAAGGAAACAAGTAAAAAGAATTACCAGAGAACACTGGAGGTGGAAGTTACCCATCAGATTATCCTATCCAATATGGAAAAGCGTGCCATTTAAAATTACACTCAGGAAGGGGGTATGATCTCACCAGAAGGGGAGGGCATATAGTCTGGCAGATAAAACGTAACCATTTTGCAAATGGGTGATTGACCCCTCCCTCACTGTGGTTTCCTACTTTTATTACATCTACCTTTGAATATACTCTTATAACAAGACTCTAGTTTAACAGCTTTGTATCTCTGGCCAGGGGGTGACATCCAATACCCATCGGATGGAGTGAAGGGCATTGCAGGAGCAGCAAAACCGCAAAAGAAAATCAACAAACCATAATCCAGAACTTCAGAGACTCTATATCAACCACCTAGAACTAGGCCAGACTAATCTCTCCCCATCCTGAACCTCAGGGAAATTTGCGGAAGAGGGGGCAGTAAGATTGTAAGAGCACAAGGATGGGAGGAGCAATGATATGCAAGATACTCCACACAAGTTAGGGCTGAAGCAATCATAATTGGACTTTTGTATGCCCTGCATAATGTCCCACACACCATTGACCCCACAAAGTCTAGCATTTGCTAAAGGCACCAAGATCCTTGGAGGCCCTTGCCTCCACAGCCACAGTAGTGTTCCTATGCTTAAGGGGAACACAGGAAAGGGTTCAGGGAAAAACCACTGGGTCGTACGTCATCAGAGACGAGGGTCCAGAGGAGAGTCTGGCATGCACATTAAAGGATTCTCTGGGGATTGGGGAGGGCACTGGGGGATGGGGAGGGAGAAGTGAGGGGAGGGGGAGCAAGGGGGTAGGGGGGAGGAAAAGGGAGGGAGGGAACTGGTGTACCTATTAAGTTTGTATGAGTGGAAATAAAAATAAAAAATGTTAAAAAAATAAAATAAAATTACACTCAGGAATTTTTCTATCCTTTGAATTGCCTCAGAATTTTTAATAATTTTTGAAATTTATTTCCACTGATACAAACTTAATAGGTACACTGGTCCCCTCCTTCCTCCCACCCTTAGAATTTTTAATAATAATTCAATGCCAGAAAATTCCCTAAAGTTATTTTCAGGTTTTGTGATACTTTGGCATAAAGGATTTTTTAGGTCCTATCACAATGTCCAACATATACAAACAAAAATAGCATTAAATCTTTTTTTTTAGTGCCTTTGAAATTGTGTGTATGTGTGTTCATTCTTTTTTTAAAAATAATATATATATTTATTTTTTTTCTGCTCATACAAACTTAATAGGTACCCCAGTCCCCTCCTTTCCTCCCCACCTCACTGTACCTCCCTGCTCTCTCCCCCCTTTACCCCTTCCTTTCCCCCCTCCCTCACTTTCTCCCAGTGCCCTTTCCCTGCATTCCTGGAGTATCCTTTAATGTGTATGTCAAATTTTCCTCTGGGTCCTCCTCTCTGATCAGATGTCAGGACTCAGTGGCATTTCCTAGAACTCTTTCTTGTGTTCCTCTTAAGTATAGGAACACTATTGTGGCTGTTAATCCCTTGCTTCTAAGGATCCTAGTGCCTTTAGTCCATGCTAGATTATGAGGGGTCAATGATATGTTGGTCATTGTGCAGATCATGCAAAGTCCTATTATAATTGCTTTGGCCCTAATTTGTGTGGAGTATCTTGCATATCATTGCTCCTCCCCATCTTTGGGCTCTTACAATCTTACCGCCCCCTCTTCCGCAAATTTCCCTGAGCTTCAGGATGGGGAGAGATTAGGGAGGCCTGATTCTAGGTGGCTGATATAGGGTCTCTGATGTTCTGAATTATGGTTTGTTGATTTTTTTTTTTCAGTTTTGCTACTCCTGCAATGACCTTTGCTCCATCCTGATAGGTATTGGATGTCAGTCACCCTCTGGCCAGAGATAAAAAGCTGTTAAAATAGAGTCTTATTATAAGGATAGATTCAAAGGTAGATGGAATAAGAATAGGAGACTGCGGTGAGGGGGGGTGTCAATCTCCCATTTGCAAAATGGTTACCTTCTATCTGCCAGACTGAATGCCCTCCCTTTCTGATGAGATAATACCCCATCATTTGCAAGTGACCAGGAAGGAAAGTCTGTGAGCTTAACCAGATGTCTCATTACTTTCAGTCCTTGATGGTGGCCTGTGTTCTCTGCTGTAGCATGATCCCTTCTCTCCTTGTTTCTGGCAGGGCCCTCCTTCCCCTTCCCTCCTGTTTATAATCTTTATAGTTACTATAGGTATAATGATTACTCTTAACTATTGCTGTGAGAGAGCAACCAAAGTCCATCAACTTAAGGGAAAAAGGGAGGTTTATTTAGCTTATGGTTCCAGAGGGAAAGTACAGTCTCTCAAAGCAGAGGCAGTATGGCCTCCTGGCCAAAGCTGCAGGAGGCTAAGTCACCGCAGACATCTTGGAAGCTGAGAGCTGTAGACTGCTTGCAGCAAAGGCTGACTTCTCCCGAAGGTAGGGTGGGACTAATCCACCTCAAGGCCCACTCGTGACTGTCTTCCTCCAGCATGGCTCCACCTCTCAAGGTGCCATGACCTTGCCAAACACATGAGACTGTGGAGGACACATTTCAAGCCATGATATTCCACCCCTGGCCCCCACAGGCTCATTGCCATCTCATTATGCAAACCATACTCAGTCCAACATTAAAAGTCTTCATAGACTACAATGGTAGTCCCAAAAGTTCCAAAGTCCAAAACCTCCTGTAAAGTCAAAATACAAGTTAAATACTGCTAACATACAATGGAACAGAATAAATATTCCCATTCCAAAAGGAAGGAATGAGGGCATATCCAGGAAAGATCAGTCCATAACAAGACCGAAAACCAGCAGGACAAACTCCAAATCTTGTAGGTCCAAGTCCAAGAGGTGAGCCTCTTGTTGAAATCATCTCAGTTCCGAAGGGCTTTGGTTCCATCCCCCCAGTGCAGCTGCCAATAGAACACATCATTCCCTTGGGCTGACTCCTCCCAAGGTATACAGCTCTCCTTGGCAGGTGTCCCACATTGTGTCTGGAATCTTTAACATCTTTAATTCTCAATGGCAAACCAGGCTTTAACTCCACAGCACAAACTGTCCTACTTGGGCCTCTAAACTGCAGGCTTCTTGCCTCATGATGCCTGGATTCTGCCGATTTTTGAAATCTTGGAGGAGGACTCCATGATCTCCTCCCTCTTGCATCACTGATGCCTCTAAAACCAGAACCACATGGACGACTTTGCCAAGACTGGCTCCCTTGAATCACAGCTGATTCTGCTTCTTTATATTGACCATCTCTTTCACTCCTGGGCAGTTGCCTTGTAAGAGAAACCAACTCTTGCTTTGGAACACCACCCTTTAGCTCCAGTCTTCTGAAAGGATTTGCATTCTTATGAGTGGGAGCCTTCCCTGAGGATCTTGCCCTCAAGCTAGGGCCTCTCCTATTATTCAAATTAAGGCTTTGATTTACAAATGGAGCTAATCTCTTCAACAGCCATTTTGTTCTCCGCTTCTTCCTGGTTCAACTCTTTAAGTTTGCCATTGATTTTTCATCATTGGATCTTAGTTTTTGCTTCTTCCTGCCTGATTCTTTGCTCTTTTTCATAACTCTGAAGACAACTAAAAAGTAGCCATATCACATTGTCAAGACTACATTGCTTTGAAACTTCCTCCACCAAGCATTCCAGCTTAATTTTAGGCAAACTTTCAGTACAAGGACAAAACTTCACTAAACTCTTGGCCAACACATGGTTCCACCTGTCACTCGTCCAGTTGCAAACACAGTCTCTGTTCCCCTCTGGACCATCACAAGCTGGGCTTCCACTGCTGCATCTTTCACAACATTGCTCTCCTCTGAGCTCTTACAAGAAAGGCCCATTTGGCCCCCTTGCTCAGATGCAAAGACTTTCCCAGCACAAAGTCCCAAAGTTCTCCACATTTCTCCCAACAAACAGTTCCAAAGGCACACTTGCCACATCACAACATTGGTCATACTTTTGGGTACCAACTTCTCTCAGCTTCACAAACAATTTCATGTTGTGGTACCAGCTGTTTTTAATCTCACAGCAATACCCAACTTCTGATACCAATTTCTGTAATGATTATTCTTAACTATTGCTGTGAGAGAACACCCAAAGTCAATCAACTTAAGGGAGAAAGGGAGGTTTATTCAGCTTACGGTTCCAGAGGGAAAGTACAGTCTCTCAAAGCAGAAGGGGCATGGCTGGCTGGCCAAAGCTGGAGGAGGCTAAGTCACCGCAGACATCTTGGAAGCTGAGAGCTGTAGACTGCTTGCAGCAAAGGCTGTCTTTCTCTGGAGATAAGGTGGGACTAATTCACCTCAAGGCCCACCCCTTGTGACTGCCTTCCTCTAGCAAGGCTCCACCTCTCAAGGTGCCATGACCTTGCCAAACACATGAGACTGTGGGGGACACATTTCAAGCCATGACAGTAGGTATTACAGAGATTTATCTTTGAGTGTGTCTCTAAGTTGGTTTGGTACTAGGATCCACCTATTAGGGAGTACATGTGGCACTTAATTTTCTGTGTCTGGGATACTTCACTCAATATAATTGTTTCTAATTCCATCCCTTTCCCAGAAAATTTCCTTAATTCATCATTTTTGATGGCGGAGTAGTATTCCATTGTATAAATGTACCACATTTTCCTTATCCACTCATCAACTCTTGGACATTTGGGTTGATTCCATGACTTTGAATACCATTAAATCTTTATCTGTAGGGAAATATCACCTTAAATTTCACCAAAAGATTCCTCTGTGATAATCAGGAGATTTCTAAAAAAAAAAAAAAAAAAAAAAAAAAAAAAAAACTATCATGTGACTCAGCCATTCCTGGACAGATGTCCAAAGAACTCTAGTACTAACACAGAGATGCTTGTTCATTCATGTTTACTGCTGCATCATTCACAACAGCTGGGAATCAGAATGTTTATCAACAGATGAACGGATAAGGATAGTGTGGTCATATTCACAATGGTGTCTTATTCAGCCATAAAAATGAACATATTACATTTACAGGCATATGGATGGAAGTGGAAATTGCTATATTTAGCAATGCAACTGAGATTTTTAGAGGCAAAATTCTCTCATATGTAGATCCTAGATTTCAATGTTTATATTATGTGTATATGCGAATGTGACTATCAGTATACACACTATGAAACCAGAAATGGGTGTAACTGGAGGTGAGAGGTAGGAAAAAGGGCTGATAGAGGGCATTTTTTTCATTAAAACAGAATTGGGCCCGTTTTGGGGGAAGGTGACCAGTAGCAGTGGGGAGAAGCACTGGGATTGTGAGAGGGATGAGGGGTGGGTGGAGAGGATCGACAAAAACAAGCATGTAAATGTCATAATGAAACCTATCACTGTGCATGTTAATTAAAATAACTTAAATAAATACGATCACTGTTATCTTCAGTTAGAAAAAAATACAGAGTGTGGAACTACACATTGCTCTCACTGGAAGAATGAAGGGAGGGAAATTTTTTTTTTTACTTTTTTAAATGTATTTTTTCCACTCATACAAACTTGATAGTTTCCCCATTCCCCTCCCTCCCTTCACCCTTCCCTGGATCCCCTTGCTCCCTCCTCCCTTTTCATCTTCCTTACCCCCCCCTTTGTCCCAGTGCCCCGCCCCCATTCCTGAAGCATCCTTTAGTGTGCATGTCAAACTTCCCCCTGGGTTCTCCTCTCTGATGCGGTGGAAGGACTCAGTAGCATTGCCTAGAGCTCTTTTTTGTGTTCCCCTTTAGTATAGGAATACTATTGTGGCTGTTAATCAAGGATCTTAGAGCCTGTGATCCATGCTATACTTTGGGGGGGGTCAATTACATATTAGTCATTGTGCAAGTCATACAAAGACCTATTATGATTACTTCGGCCTTAAAGTGTGTGGAATGTCTTGTATATTGTTGCCCCTCCCCATCTTTAAGCTCTTACAATCTTACCGCCCCTCTTCTGCAAATTTCCCTGAGCTTTGGGATGGGGAGAGATTAGGTTGGCCTTGTTGCTGGTGATTAATGTAGGGTCAAGGGAGGGAAATATTGACCATCTCATGCATGCTTCTCGATTGTAAGTGACCATGCCTTCTTTATTTTTTTGGCACCTGCTTTTATTTCTCGGTGTCTCCATTGTTGCTTCATTTCTCAGCATCCCCATGACACTCTGTCTCCAAAGGTCTGAGATCTAAATTACCTAACTTCTGTGAAAAAACAACTTTTTCTTAAGTGTAGTAAGACTAACCTTAGAATGATCTTCATAAATATTAAAGCAGATAATACACATACAGAACTTTTAGATGAGAATGTGGTCCAGAGAACAGAACCCAACAAATAGTAATCACTACTATCAGTTATCATCATCATCATCATCATCATCATCATCATCACCATCTTCAGTGCTGACCATTAATTTTCTGAGATGACTCTGTCCCTGTCTACTCATTGGTCTTTCTATTCTGTGGAGCTGCTCAGAATCTGCCTGAGCTTTAAACACCTCTTGGCAGTTTTTAGATGAAGTCTTCTCTAGATTAAAAAGAATAAATATTAAAAAAATTTAAAAAACTGTCTTCTAATTAACTGCTTTCCAGTGTCTAACATTGTACCTAGCACGTCATAGGTATCCAACTAACATTTTTAGTGTAGTTATTTTTCTATAATAATCCTCCCTGTTATATTTTATGCTGGATGCTTTCATGCTGTGTTAACACATATTTTAAAAGAGAGACCTCTTGACCTCTTGATGCCTTGATTGCATGATAACCTGCTGGAATGTTAGAATGTTGGCTATGATGGGTCACTCCCCTTTCCTGGAAAGGTCTGGTTTTCCCAAGAAAGCTATGGATAGGATATCATCACTGAGCTCTAAAGAACTTGGAATGACACTGGCTCATGCTTGCTATTCTGACAATGTCATATTCTCAGGAATTACCTCCCCTACTGAGGGTTGAGACATAGAAGGTCTTTCGAGGGCTAATTACTCATTTGTTCTACTCTCCTTGGGGAAAAACCCCACAGAAACGAAAGGAAAGCATTGTGTTATTGTTTTAAGGTACAGAGGCTTTGTGAAAATTTAAATACTTTTCTCGGTTCAAGAAATAATGTCAGTCTGATTTATGCTGAAAAATACAATGTTATATTATTTGTAGGTCAATGTTTGTATCTCTTGGGTATAGAATTAACAGTGTGTAATGGAAAAAAGCGTGCTAATGATAGAATTACAAAGTACGGAGGTGGAAAGCCTACATGGGCCAAGATGTTCTATATTCATGCAGTTTAATAAAGTAATAATTATTGACCCCTTGTGATATGAGATTGGGAAGCTGAGTCCTAAATTTCATTTGAACACCTTAAATTGAAATAAATTTAAATAAATGTAAATAACCCTATGTGGTTATTGGACTCCTTAGGGGATTACATTCATATATATAACCAGAAAGCAGTAAAAAAGGATGGAGAACACAACAATCAGTTTTTCTTTTTAGAAGTTTCTCCAAATATCCCACATAGTGCTTTCATTTCAATTTTTTTTTGATAAAACAGTCACATAGCCACATTCAATAACAAGTGAGACTGTAAATTAGAATTTTTGATTCTTCCTGTTGTGTTCAGCTAGACTTTTTTATGTATTCTTAAATAGGAAGAATGGATCTAAATGTTGTCATATAGCATTTAGGTGCTCACAGTTGTAATGAAAACTTTTTTGTTTCATGGACATGATTTGTGATGGTGTATTAGTCAGGGTTCTCTGAAGAAACAGAATCTATAGAATCTATATAAAATAAGTTTATTAAAATAACTCACAATAAAAATAGTGTCTTTCAAAGTAGCCATCCACTTTTATTTTATTGTATTATTTATTTATTTATTTATTTATTCCCCCAATCAAACAAGCTTAATAGGTACCCTGGTCCTCTCCCTCCCTCCTCCCCTTCCCAGTTCTCCCTTGCATTTTCCCCCAGTTTTCCCCTTCTTTTCACCCCCTATCTCCCCTTCTTCCAGTACCTCCCCCTTTTCCCCTCCCATCCCCTGGAACATCCTTTTGTGTGAATGCCAAATCTCCCTTTGAGTCCTCCGTTCTAGTGAGGTATAAGGACTCAGGGGAATTGCCCAGAGCCCTTTCTTGGGCTCCCCGTTGATATGGGAATACTATTATGACTGTTAATCCTTGCCTCTAAGGATCCTACTACCTGTGATCCATGCTAGACTTTGGGGGGTCGTTGACATGTAGTCATTGTACAGGTCATGCAAAGTCCAATTATGGCTACTGCAGCCCTAACTTGTGTGGAGTATCTTGCATAATGTTGGTCCCCCCCATCTTTAGGATCTCACAATCTTGCCACTCCCTCTTCTGCAAAGTTCCCAGAGTTTTAGGATGGGGAGAGATTTGGCTGGTCTGGTTCCAGATGATTAATATAGGGTCTTTGGTGTTCTGAATTATCGTTTGTTGTTGATTTCAGTTTTGCTTTTCCTGCACTGCCCTTGGCTCCATACTGATTGGTATTAAAGGTCACCTCCTAACCAAAGATAAAAGACTTTAAATGAAGATCTTACTATAAGAGGAGGTTCAAAAGTAGATGAAATAGGAGTAGGACACCACGGTGAGGGGGATTCATTGTCCCATTTGCAGAATGGTTACCGGTTGTCTGCCAGTCCCTATACCCTCCCTGACTGGTGAGATCAAATCTCTTCAGTCCCAAGTGACCAGTAAGGGAAGTGAGAGTGAGCTGTACCAGATGTCTTGCTACTTACATGCAATACTTGATGGTGACTTGATACTTTACTGAAGCATGATTCCCTTTTTCCTTTTTTTCTGGGGGGCCCTCCTTCTCCTTCACTCCTGTTCACAATCTCCATGGCTACAGTAGGTATTACAGAGATTCATTTCCGAATATGTCATTAAGTGGGTTTGATACTAGGATCCACCTATTAGGGAGTATATACAGTATCTAACTTTCTGTGTCTGGGATACTTCACTCAATATAATTTTTTTCTAATTCCATTCATTCCCAGCAAATTTCACTAATTCATTTTTTTGATGGCTGAGTAGTATTCCATTGTATAAATGTACCACATTTTTCTTTATAGCAGCCTCATTCTTTTTTTTTAATTTTTATTATTATTTATTATGTATTCAATCGTGCGTGTATGTGTGTGCGCGTGTGTGTGTGTGTCTGTGTATGTGTAGAACCACGGACGAATTCGGGAACCACCATGGACGCCTCCATCTCCTGTTTACTCTGCCCGAGGATTCACAGGCTCCGCCCTACCAGGACCAGAAACGCAGGCCGCTCCTGCTTCTTCCCGGCATCTATACGTGGGGTCTAGGATCCGAACTCAGGATCTTCCACCTGCAAGGCAGAGGCTTAACCCCTGAGCTACCTCTCCAGCCCCCAGCAGCCTCATTCTTGACTGGAATGTTCTGCAAAGCCAATAGATCCCAAGATGGTCTCAAGTTTTTGCTCCTCTGGAGGATTGAAGACCCTGGGTTCAAACGTGGTGAACAGCTGGGCTCTGACGCCAGTGATGAACAGCGAACAGCAGCAATGCCTAGAGACCAGGCTTCAAAGGCAGAGGGAACAGCAACAACGTGGTGGAAAAGGTGAAGCTCCAAGTCAGCCATGGATGGAGGCAGCAGCAGCAACAACAAAGAAGGCCATGACGCTCTAAAGGTGAACAATGTGCACGCAGAGTGGACTGCACGGTAAGTCAACACGGGATAAGGAAAGAGCAAGTCCCTCCTCCTTGCACCTCCTATTATCTGGTGCACCACTGGAAAGTACCACCCACTATGGGCTGGGTTTTCCACAGCAATCAATCAAGTACCTACAGACTTGTTCAGGGGCCATTCCAACCATAAACCTACCACAGCTGTGCCCCAAACAGTCTGCAACTGTCAAGTTGACACCAAAATGCAACCATAACAGATGGTTTGGTACAATCACACAGCTTAACAGTAACCTAACTTACTCAGTCAATGATCCATTTCAGGACTTTGTGTTCATTTAATAATCTATGCAATAAAAACTGAACATCTTATTATGTTCCATGTTCATTCTAAGCGCTAGTGGGAAAATGTCATGAGGAGCTTTACATCTCAAGCAAGCTTTCAATTGTCAAGATTGCTGTGGTCTGTCTGGATCAATGTGGCTAACACAAGTCTATCTCATGACAGAAATGTTCTCTGTTTCTACTAACACCTGATAGTTCATGCTGTGCACTTACTGAGAACTTGAAATATGTATAGGATTAATGAAGCAACTGGATTTTTACTGTGCTAAATTTTAGCCACATATGAATGGCTATCATAAAAAAAAAAGATGGCAGAAGTTCTTCACTTGCAAGTGTTGGCTTCTGCTCCAAACTTAGGGGCTGTTTGTCAGGGTCAGGATGAGATCACTCCTGTCCTAGGGCCACCCTGATAACTGTGGATAGCTGCCCTCAACCCTGGCTCTGCAGGAAGTGGTTCTAACTCAGCCTGCCCCAGTGTCAGTTACCATCACAACCTCCCACAGAGATGTCAGGGCGCTCACTGTTGTGTCTCTCGGTAATACATGAACATTACACATGAATGTGACTTCATATGAATAATGCGACACCAATGATAGTCTTGTGTGATCTCTCAAACTGACAGCCTCTTGCTGGAGTTTTAGTTCACATAGTCAGTTGTCTAATCAGCAAGTCCTCTGAGAATTTTAAAGGACTTCATTTAACATGTCCTTAATTGAACTCCTGTCTGTTTACTTGATTGTAATATATGTTGTTCAGAAACCTTCAATTCCGTGAGATCCCATTTGCTAATCGTCAGTGCTATTTCCTGAGTGACTGTAACCTTAGTCAGAAAGAGTTTGCCTATGTCAATATCTTGAAGTGTTTCTTATACTTTTCCCTCTATCAGTTTTAGAGTTTCTGTCTTAAGGGCTTTGTTTGATCCATTTGTATTTGAGTGTTGTACAATGCAAGAAATAGTGATTAGTCTCCTTCCGCTACGTGTGCATATCCAGTTTCTGGCTCCATTTGCTAAAGAGGCTGTTTTTTTCGTGTGCATATCCAGTTTCTGGCTCCATTTGCTAAAGAGGCTGTTTTTTTTCCCCCCAATGTGTATCTTTCAGCCCTTTTGTTGAGAATCACATAGCTGTAACTGCATGGGTTTTGCTCCAAGTCCTTTATTTTGTTACATTAAACTATATATCTGATTCCATGTCAGTACCATGGTATTTTTTATTACTATGGATCTATAGTACAATTTGAAATTGGGTATGGTAATACCTTCTTATTCAGGATTGCCTTGGCTACCCAGTGACTTTTGTGCTTCCAGATGAACTTCAATGTTAGTCTGTTTCTGTGAGGAGTGATATTGGAATTTTGGTGGGGATTGCATTTAATCCATGGATTGATTTTCTTAGTACTAGAAACTTTTATACACAAATACAATGAGTTTCTGTGTCTTCACCCTCAATTACCCATGCCTACCCCCTCCCCTCCCACCCCACACATTCTCCTTTCCCAGACAATCTCCTTCCAACTTGCACATATGATCTCCCTGGATCCCACCAGGGATGCCTGTATTGGAACCCCTTGGGGCATGGATTGCCCACCAGTTGGCAAACTACTGAAGTTAAAAATATTCTAATTATTTATGAGAGAGAGAGAGAGAGAGAGAGAGAGAGAGAGAGAGAGAGAGAGAGAGAGAGAGAGAGAGAGAAACACATATATGACTTGGCACATGGTTGGTGGCCAGAGAGCAACTTTTGGAAATCAGTTCTTTCCCTCACCAATGTGGGCTTCTGGTGATCAAACTCAGGTCACCAAATTTGAGAGCAGATGCTTTGCCAGCTCAGTTATCTTGCCAGCCCCTGGCAGTGTAGCAATCTTCACAATATTAACTCTTCCAGTTCATGAGCTTGGAGTATTTTCATATTCTAAAATAATCTTCGTGTCTTCAGTGTTTTAAAGTTTTGTTTTTAAACAGAGAGGTCTTTCACATCCTTGGTTCGGTTTACTTTCAAGTACTTTGTTTTTCTTGAGGCAGTTGTGGTGAAATTTCTCATTTCTTTTTCAGCATGTTTTACCATGTCATGAAGAACTGTTAGGGACTTTGAGCTTTACCCTACAATCAGTAGGCTGTTGAGGTTGTTTGTCAACTGGGGAGTAAGTGACTCTGCATGCACACTAGTGAAACAGATCAGAGAGTGTGACCAATTGTAAAAGTCAATAAAACCCCTCATAGGTCAATGTGGGGAAGTCAGGGATCATATATCTTATTTATTTTTTCCTAGTTTTACAAGCATATAGAGTACTTATCCCTGCTTCTGTCTTTTCCCTCTCTTCTTCCCTTCCCCCTCCTCCTGTCTTTTCTCCCTTCATCATTCCATCCCACTTTTTCCCACCCTCCTTCCTGTTTGATTTTATGGGTCCCAAGGTTCCCTGTGTCTTGTCTACTTTAGTGGGGGTTTAGGTCTCTGTTGCATACCAAGTCGCTCTTCCTGGAGCCTCCCACTGATAATGGACATCCCTCTTCACCCATCCAGTCCTAGCCCCAAAGTTTCCACTGCATATAATTATCTTTCCTGAGATCCTTGCTAGCCTGGGGGGGATATTGTCAGTCATTATGCAGGTCTGGAAAGGACAATGGATGATAAAGGACAAGTCTCACTGCAGTGAGTTCCTAGATGCGGTAGTTCTGCCTTGTGTGGAACATCTTGTCGAATAGTGAACCTTCCCGTCTTTAGGTTCTTCTAATCTTACCAATCTTTTGCGAGATTCCCAAACCTTTGGATGGGGTAATCAGTTCTATTGATGAGGTTTTCCAGCATGTTTTTAGTTGGAAGTGCAAGATGCTTGTGTTTTTATGTGGACTCTGGGAGCTGAATTCAGGTCCTTCTGCTTGTTAGGCAGGGGCTTAACCTCTGAGTCATTTCGCCAGCCCATTAACTTTTTTAATGAAAAAATGCATCTTATGAAGTAGCACGTTTCTTCACACATGTTTCCTCCCACTCCTTTCTTTCCTATTTCCCCTGACCCATCCTTGCCTAAATCCTTCTATATTCAGCAATCCCTTTTACTTTCATATCGAAGGACCAAGTCTATTTCAGTGATTCTTTGCTTTTATTTTTTTTTTTTCTGTATTGATCTTGATTATTTCTTTCCATCTGCTGATTTGGGGGTTGGCTTATCCTTGTTTTTCCAGGCACTAAAGTGCACCATTAAGTTATGCGAGATTGCTCCGGATCTTTACTGTTAGTACTTGTAGCTATGAACTTCTTAGGACTATTTTCTTTGTTCCTCATAGGCTTTGCTATGCACTTTTATTTTCATTCAGTTCCAAGATTTTTAAATTTTAAATTTTCTTTGTGGCCCATTTATCATTCAATAGTGTGTTGTTTAGTCTCCATGAGCTTGTGTAGGTTCTATAGTTAACTCGTGCTGTTGATGTCTCTTGTACTCAGAGAATTTATTTTTCATTTTTCTGTATTTGTTGAGATGTGTATGTTCTGCAGTGTTTGTATAGAATCTTGTGGATGTCTATTTGGTCCATTTAATTAATCTATCATGTCATTTAACCCAGATGTTACTGTGTTCATTTTCTGTCAGGATGATTTGTTTTTGTGTTTGCTTTTTTTGTGAAAGTGGATATTAAAGTCACCCACTATTATTAAGTTGGAGTTAATTTATGTCTTTACATGAGTAATTTTTATTTTATGACATTAGGAACACCAGTGTTGGGTGGCTATATACTTAGGATAGTAATTCCTCTTAAAATGAATGATTCCCTTAATTAGTGTGAAATATCTTCATCTCCTGACTAATTTTGGTTTTAAGTCTGCTTTGTCAGATATATCAGTGATACATGATTGCTTTCTAGTTACATTTGCTTGGAATACTTTTTGCCATCCTTTTACCTTAAGTTGTATTTATCTTTGTTGGTGAGTTGTGTTTTTTTGAGACAAAAAATACATGGATCATATTATTTATTTATATATTTATTTTGTTATTTTATATTTCTACCTAGACAATAAAGGTTAAATAACTTTGATTCATGTGTCCTTAAAGCAAAAAGCATTGCAGAGCAGTGTCATATGTATTCATTGAATATATAGTGCATATTGTCAAATTTTAAAAAGTCGCAAAGGATTACACTTGTAGTGTAACAGTTACTCTTTTCTCTTTCAGATTTACTTCTTTTTTCTGTTTTCTCCCTATTAAAACATTTTATTTTATTTTTAAAATTTATTTATTATTTATTCTACTGTGTGTGTATGCGTGTGCGCGCGCGTGTGTGTATAGAACCACGGACGAATTCGGGAACCACCATGGACCACCTCCACCTCCTCCTGTTTACTCTGCCCTGGGATTCACAGGCTCCGCCCTACCAGGATCAGAAACGCGTCCCCGCTTCCACCCGGCGTCTATACGTGGGATCTAGGATCCGAACTCAGGACCTTCCTCCTGCAAGGCAGAGGCTTAACCCCTGAGCCACCTCTCCAGCCCCTAAAACATTTTATTTTTATAAAAGTTATAATGTAGATGGTTTAAGAGTCAGTATTCTGTAAGGTCCTATTACAAAGAACTAAAAGGAGGCTGGCGAGCATCATGGCACCCTCTCCTCTCTTATTCTCTCTTAAATGTATTTTTTCTCCCACATTTCATTTTTTTTCCAATCGTACAAGCTGTCATCTCCCTTCCTCCTCCCTTCCCCAGTCCCTCCTTGCACTCTTCCCCCCCTTTTCCCCTTCATCTCCATCCTTCCCTTCTTCTCTCCCAGTGCCTCCCCCTTACTCCCTGGATGGAGCATCTATTTATGTGAATGCCAAACCTCCTTCTGGGTCCTCCACCCTCATGAGGATTCAAGACTCAGTGGCATAGCCTGGAGCCCTTTCTTGGGTTCCCTGCTAGTATGGAAACTCTATTATGACTGTTAATCCCTTTCCTCTAAGAATCCTACTGCCTGGAGCCTTTTCCCCTGTGATCCATGCTAGATTTTGGGGGGGTCGTTGACATGTCAGCCATTGTGCAGGTCAGGCAAAGTCCAATTCTGGCTGCTGCAGCCCTAACTTGTGTGATGTATCTTGCATATCGTTGGTCTTTCCCATCTTTAGGATCTTACAATTTTGCCAACCCCTCTTCTGCAAGGTTCCCTGAACTTTATGGGAAGAGATTTGGCTGGTCTGATTCCAGGTGATTAATGTAGGGTCTTTGGTGTTCTAAATTATGTTTTTTTGTTGTTTCAGTTTTGCTTTTCCTGCACAACCCTTGGCTGCATCCCAATTGGTATTGAACTTTTTTTTTTTTTTAATTCAATTGTGTGTGTGTATGTAGAACCATGGGCGAATTCGGGAGCCACCAGGGACCGCCTCCACCTCCTCCTTGTTTACTCTGGATTCACAGGCTGCACCCTACCAGGACCAGAAACGCAGGCCTCCCCGCTTCCGGGGGTCTATACGTGGGATCTAGGATCCGAACTCAGGACCTTCCACCTGCAGGCAGAGGGTTAACCCCTGAGCCACCTCACCAGCTCCCCCAGTTGGTATTGAGGGACAGTTTTTCTTTTAAGTCTTCTATTCTGTAGTTCCTTTCATCTGGTCCATTACTGGGAGATTCCAATCAGATCTAGGGCTGGTCTTTGTATTGTAAATGTATTGATACAGATAATCTTTTCAGATGATCTCACAGCTGATCTTAATAATGGCAGGTGTGATCAAGTTGACACCCAAGATTAACTGTCACATGTGTATAAAAGAATTGTAAACTAGGCTCTAGGGGGAGTGCAAGCTATTAAACTATAAAGACATTATATCAAACTGACTTTTAAACAACTTTCATTATATCTATAGATTGAAGGAGCATTCAGTATTCAATCTAAAAGCATCCTTCTGCAATGGAAGGTATTTATTACTCAAAATCACAACTGGCCACAGCGCAGAAAATGAATGATTTGGATTTTTCAGCCCTAAATAAGACACTTAAGTCATCCTATCACATACCCCCAGGCTCAGGGAAAATCACCAAAGAGGGGGTAGTAAGATTGTAGGAATCTGAAATGAGACACAAGTAAGGTCAGACATTATTTTTTGGATAAAACGGACATGTTATATGCATGAATTCACTACAGCTATGCATAGAACTTTATGAGATTTGTTCTATCAACATTTCACCATGGGAAGAGAACAATCTCAATAAGCTCCCAACCTTCTGAGAGAATGTTGAGAGTTAATGCTTGTGTGTGTGCGAGTCTGTGTGTGTGTGTGCGTGCATGTGTGTGTGTGTGTGTGTGTGTGTGTGTGTGTGTGTGTGTGTTGATCTGACCACTGCTCAGGCACATACCATCAAAGGCAAACCAGATGAAACCCAGTGGACCACACATGTGAAATAGGAGAGAGACTGGCAGGAATGAAGAAGGGTTGTAATGGGAAGAAGAAAGGGGATGGGATTGAGAATTGTCATGATTTGAAATATGAATTGTTCCCCACAGGTTCATGGTTTGAATCCTTAGTTGATGTTGAGAAGTTCTTATACCTTTAGGAGGTGGAGCCACGCTGGAGGAAGGCATTTCACAGAGGGCAAGCCTTGAGGTTGGTCATCCCTGCCCAATCTGCTCTTGTAGTTGGCTGTTTTGCAGCTCTCTCTGCCTCCTTGATGGATATGACTTATGCCAACTCCGGTTTCTGCGAGTCAGCCATGTCTTTTCTCCATAACATACTATATCTCACCTTTGGAACCATAAGCTGAATATATCTTCCTTTCTCCCTTAAGTTGTGTTTGAGTATTGGCTCACAGCAACAGAGAGAATAACTAGCACGTGGATTAAGGTGTAAAAATACCAGAAAATCAGTATATATTCATATACGAAATATTAAAAGAATAAAAAGAAATCTTGGAGAAAAAGAAATGTAAAATACATACCTGTACATGTACCTATAATGAACATATAATTTCTAAAAAAGATGAGTTTCTCAAGTAGACATCAAAAAGGTACTTAAAAGACTTGGGAGATTTTACTCACCATTTCATGTTTTTGTACTATTTTAGTGTCTTCATTTTAAAACATTAAATTCCATGATCTTTGAGGAGAGAGGATTAAATGTCCTGTCTAGGGCCGAGTGATCCATAGTTTTCTGCCAACCACTAACTATTGCTGAGCAAAACTTCTGGTAGTCTCTATCTTTTGACTAGGGGATATATTTTATTAATATTTAAAGTTATTTGAAAGGTGAATATTAATTCCTAAAGTTTTGTTGATTTTGTAATATTTAGTGTCTTCCTTATGCTTCACTGCTCTTCCAGAGCGGTACTTTCCCCCACTAATATTTCTTCATTATCTAGAAGATTGCTTGAAAATTCATAGGGCAGACTTCTTTTTTGTTTTTATTATTTCCGCTCATACAAACTTAATAGGTACACTGGTTCCCTCCCTCCCTCCTCCTCTGCCTGACACCCTTGCTCCCCCTCCCTTCACCCCTCCCTCCCCATCCCCCAGTGCTTCCCCCCTCAATCCACGGAGAATCCTTTAATGTGCATGCCAGACTCTTCTCTGGGCCCTCCTCTCTGATGACGTACAAGGACCCAGTGGCTTTTCCCTGAACCCTTTCCTGTGTTCCCCTTAAGCACAGGGACACTACTGTGGCTGCCAATCCCTTGCCTCGAGGGATCTTGGTGCCTTTAGCAAAAGCTAGACTTTGTGGGGTCAATAGTGTGTTGGACATTTCTCAGGGCATGCAAAGTCCAATTATGATTGCTTCGGCCCTAATTTGTGTGGAGTATCTCGCATATCATTGCTCCCCCCATCCTTGTGCTCTTACAATCTTACCGCCCCCTCTTCCGCAAATTTCCCTGAGCTTCAGGATGAGGAGAGGTTAGGCTGGCCTAGTTCTAGGTGGTTGATATAGAGTCTCTGAAGTTCTGGATTATGGTTTGTTGATTTTTTTTTAAGTTTTGCTTCTCCTGCAATGCCCTTCGCTCCATCCGATGGGTATTAGATGTCACCCCCTGGCCAGAGACACAAAGCTGTTAAATTAGAGTCTTGTTATAAGAATATATTCAAAGGTAGATGTAATAAAAGTAGGAAACCACAGTGAGGGAGGAGTCAATCACCTATTTGCAAAATGGTTACTTTTCATCTGCCAGACTGTATGCCCTCCCCTTCTGGTGAGATCATACCCCCTTAGTTGTAAATGATCAGGAATGAAAGTCTGTGAACTTAACCAGATGTCTCGTTACTTACTTGCAGTCCTTGATGGAGGCTTATTTTATCTACTGTAACATGGTCCCCTCTCTCCTTGTTTCTGATGTGGCCCTCCTACCCCATCCCTCCTGTTCATAATCCTTGCAATTACTGTGGGTATTACAGAGATTTATCCTTGAGTGTCTCAATGTGGGCTGGGTGGGTTTGGTACTAGGAGCCACCTATGAGGGAGTACATATGGTGCTTAATTTTTTGGGTCTGAGATACTTCACTTAATATAATTGTTTCTAATGCCATCCATTTCCCGACAAATTCCAGTAATTCATCATTTTTGATGGCTGAGTAGTACTCCATTGTATAGATGTACCACAGTTTCCTTATCCACTCGTCAACTGTTGGATATTTGGGTTGATTCCATGACTTTGCTATTGTAAACAGTGCTGCTATGAACATGGTCGTGCTTGTGCTATCGAGGCGAATTTTTGCTGTATATGGGGTTGTTCCCAAAAGTGGAATAGCAGGGTCATATGGCATTTCAATCTTTAATTTCTTTCTTTCTTTTTTTTGTGAGAAAAATATTTTATTTTGTATATAGATATTAAATATATAAAGACCTGGAAGCTACAGTAAAAACTTGGTTATATCCATTCATGCAAGATATGTGTGTATTTATTTTTATTTTTATTTTTTTAACATTTTTTATTATTATTTCTGCTCATACAAACTTAATAGGTACACCACTTCCCTCCCTCCCTTCTCGTCCCCCTGAACCCCCTGATCCCCCTCCCCTCACCCTTCCCTCCTCATCCCCCAGTGCCTCCCCCCCAATCCCCAGAGGGTCCTTTAATGTGCATGCCAGACTCTCCTCTGAGCCCTCCTCTCTGATGATGTACAAGGACCCAGTTGTATTTCCCTGAACCCTTTCCTGTGCTCCCCTTAAGCATAGGAACACTACTGTGGCTGTCAATCCCTTGTCTCCAAGGATCTTGGTGCCTTTAGCAGATGCTAGGCTTTGTGGGGTCAATAGTGTGTTGGACATTGCACGGGGCATGCAAAGTCCAATTATGTCAATCTTTAATTTCTTTAAGAATCTCCAGATGGCTCGCCAGAGTGGCTGTATGAGCCTGCATTCCCACCAGCAATGTAGGAGAGTTCCCCTCTGTCCACATCCTCTCCAGCGTTTGTTGTTGTTTGTATTGTGGATTTTTCCCATTCTGAGCGGGGTGAGATGATATCTCAAGGAAGTTTTGATTTGCATTTCCCTGATGGTTAAGGATGTGGAGCATTTTTTAAGATATTTGTTAGACATTTTAATTTCATTCCTGGTAAAGTTTCTTTTAAGTTCCAGGGCCCAATTATTAATTGGGCCATTAGTTTCCTTGGTGTTTAGTTTTCTAAGTTCTTTGTGTACTCTGGACAGTAGAGCTCTATCAGATATGTGGTTAGTGAAGATTTTGTCCCATTCTGTGGGTTGCCTTTGAGCTCATGTTACAATCTCTTTATCTGAACAGAAGTTCTTTAATTTCACAAGATCCCAACTGTTGAGAATTGGTAGCAGTGACTGTGCCATTGGATGTCTGTTGAGGAACTGTTGGCCTAGCCCAATCTGCTCGAGGGAGTTCCCTACCCTTTCACCTATGGTTTTTATAGTCTCTGGCCTTATATCAAGGTCCTTGATCCACTTGGAATTAAGTCTTGTACATGGTGACAAGTACGGGTCCAGTTTTAATTTTCTACATGTGGAGATCCAGTTTTGCCAGCACCATTTGTTGAAGATACTGTTCTTTTTCCATTGGATTTTTTGGGCCCCTTTGTCAAAGACCAAATGGCTGTAATTTTGTGGGCTTATATCTGGGTCTTCAACCCTTATCCATTGATCTGTGTGTGTATTTTGGAGCCAGTACCAGGCTGTTTTTATAACTATGGATTTGTAGTATAGATTAAGGTTTGGTATGGTGATACCTCCAGCAGTGTTTTTGTTACTCAGGATTGTCTTTGCTATCTGGGGTCTTTTGTGCCTTCATATGATTATTTTTGAGATTGTTTGGTCAACTTCTTTAAAGAATTGCTTTGGGATTTTAATTGGCATAACATTGAATCTGTATATTGCCTTTGGTAGGATGGTCATTTTTACGATGTTGATTCTGCCAATCCAGAGACATGGGAGGTCTTTCCACCTTCTGGTGTCTTCTGCAATTTCTTTCTTTGGGGTTTTAAAGTTTTCATTGTAAAGGTCTTTTACTTCCTTGGTTAGGTTTATACCAAGGTATTTCACTTTTTTAGGGGCTATAGTAACTGGGATTGTTTCTCTCAGGGCATTTTCCACTTCTTTCATTCTGGGCATATAGGAATGCCACTGATTTTTGTATATTTATTTTGTATCCTGCCTCTCTGCTGAACTTCTCAATTAGTTCCAGGAGCTTCCTGGTGGAGTTTTTGGGATCACTCAGGTATAAGATCATGTTATCTGCAAATAGTGATAGCTTGTCTTCTTCCTTGCCGATTTGAATCCCTTTTATGCCCCTTTCTTGTCTTATGGCTTCAGCTAAGACTTCAAGTACAGTATTGAATAGAAATGATGAGAGTGGACAGCCTTGTCTAGTTCCTGATCGAAGTGGGAATGCTTCCAATTGTTCCCCATTGAGCATAATTCTTGCTGTGGGCTTGTTGTATACAGCTTTTATTATATTGATAAAGGTTCCTTCCATTCCTACTGTCTCTAGCGTTTTGATGATAAAGGGCTGTTGGATCTTGTCAAGAGCTTTTTCTGCATCTATCGAGAGTATCATGTGGTCTTAGACTTTGGACTTGTTTATATGATGAATTACATTTATTGATTTGCGTATGTTGAACCAACCTTGTGTGCTGGAGATAAAGCCTACTTGGTTCCCGTGAATAATGTTTTTGATATGTTTTTGAATCCGATTTGCTAAGACTTTGTTGAGAATCTTTGCATCTGTGTTCATCAGAGAGATTGACCTATAGTTTTCTTTTTTAAGTGAATCTTTATTAGGTTTTGGGATTAAAACGATATTAGCTTCATAGAAGGAATTTGGTAGTGTTCCTTCCTTTGCTATTTGATGGAACAGTTTAAGGAGTATTGGTGTTATTAGCTCCTTAAATGTCTGGTAGAACTCTGTGCTGAATCCATCTGGTCCAGGACATTTTTTGGTGGGAAGAGTCAAGATTACTTCCTCAATTTCCTCATATCTTATAGAACTATTTAAATAATTCACAACTTCCTGATTCAATTTAGGTAAGTTGTGTTTACTTAGAAATTCATCCATCTCTTTTGTGTTGTCAAACTTCACAGAGTATAAGTCTTTGAAATATGACGTTATAATTCTCTGGATTTCTTGGTGTCAGTAGTGGTAACTCCATTTTTATTTCTAATTTTGTTAATTTGGGTTTTCTCTCTCTTGCTTTTGGTTAATTTAGCTAGGGGTGTATCGATCTTATTGATTTTTTCAAAGAACCAGCTTTTTGACTGGTTGATTTTCTCTAACGTTTTCCTAATCTTGATATCAGATATTTCTCCCCTTATTTTGCTAATTAATCTCCTCTCTTCTACTACTTTTGGGATCAGATTGCTCTAGTTTCTCTAAAGCTTTAAGCTGTATTGTTAAGTTATTTATTTCTGATGTTTCCATTTTTTTTGATGTAGGCATTAAGAGCTATGAACTTACCTCTTAGGACAGCTTTCATTGTGCCCCAGAGATTTTGGTAAATTGTATTTTCATTATCGTTCACTTTCAGGAAATCTTGAATTTCCTTTTTAATTTCTTCCTGAATCCAGTTCTCATTCAGCATCATATTGTTAAATTTTCAGGAGTTAATGTATTTTCTGTTGTTTCTTGTGTTGTGGATATCCAGTTTTAGGCCATGGTGGTCTGATAGGGCACAGGTTAGAATTTCAACTTTCTTGTATATGTGTAGATTCGTTTTGTGGCCCAATATGTGATCTGTTTTGGAGAAAGTTCCGTGTGCTGCTGAGAAAAATGTGTATTCTATGGTGCATGGATTTAAAGTTCGATAGAGATCTGTAAGGTCCATTTCTTTAAGGGTTTGATTAAGTTCCAAAGTGTCTCTGTTAAGCTTTTGACCTGTTGATCTATCCCATGTTTAGAGGGCGGTGTTGAAGTCCCCAAGAATTATCATTTGGGGGTTGATTTCTTGCTTTAGACGCTGTAGGGTTTTCTTAATGAATGTGGAGGGGCCCGTATTGGGTGCATATATGTTCAGTATTGTGAAGTCTTTCTGGTGAATTGTACATGTGACCAAAATGTAGTATCCATCTGTGTCTCTTTTGATTTCCTTTGGTTTGAAGTCCACTTTGTCTGAAAGCATAATTGCTACCCCTGCCTGTTTCCTGGTTCCATTAGGTTGCAGAATTTTGGACTAGCCTTTCATTTTTAGGATGTGCCTATCTTTTATGGTGAGATGAGTTTCCTGAAGGCAGCAGACTGTTGGATTGTGGTTTTTTAATCCAAGTTTGTAATCTGTGTCTCTTAATCGGCGAGTTAATACCATTGACATTTAATGTTATAATGGAGAAATTATTTTTAATTCTGGACATTTTTCATGTTTAGTGTATTTTGTAAGCATATATTTGATATTTATGTTTTGGTGGTATAAAAATGTGGAATGCCTCACGAATTTGTGTGTCATCCTTGCACAGGGGCCATGCTAATCTTTTCTGTGTGGTTCCAATTTTAGTATATGTGCTGCTGAAGCGAGCAGGGGCAGACTTCTATTAGGTGAATGAATGGTGAGTGGAGGAATGACAGCTCTCTCAGAGGAAGTTCTTGTATTTTGAAATAATGACCACTGCCATCCTTGACTCAGAGACAGAAGTACAGCAAAATTAAGCGATTTCATACACTATTGTTATAGTTGTATATATGAATATGAGAATTGGAAGGTTCAGCAAATGTAACCTGGACTAACTCATTTTACTTTGAAATATAATCAGAGAGAGTGAACAGTGAAGAGATGATATGACTATAGTGGCATAATAACTAGTGACCCAGACCTATGCCCAAGGGGTTTCTTTTCTTTATTCTTCTTGTGTGTATTTTTAGGAAGTAAATATGGAGGAAAATCTTTGCTTATGTGTTACTTTGCAATTTCTCCCTTCATTATCTCTCTATTGCATTACCCAAAACTTATGGCTATGTCATGAAATAAAGTGAAATAGTTTAACCATTTTTTTACATCATATCTCATTTGGTGAAGTTTCACTCCAGAGAATAGAAATTCTTTGGGGGAAGTAGGTCTCTTGACAAAAACGTGTGGTTTAATTTATTTTAAATACTTCAAGAATCTGAGCATTTAATCACAACCCTTCAGGTCTGAGTAGGATTTTGCCATAAGAAAAGAGTCTCAGAATCTCTAGGTTTGCTAATTTTTGTGACTCTTATTTCTTAATCCTAACATTGACACCAATACAGATCTCTTTGAATTTCCTTTCCTTGTGTCTTGTTTTAGAATACACTCATTTTGGACTATACCTCATTTTCTATATTGGTGACTAGACTATTCATCAGGACTATTGGTGATAGATTCTTGAGGATGGGTCCAATCTTTGAGTTAGAGTTGTAAACACCACCCAGTCCTCCCAGGAGACAGCTTCATATTAAGAAAACCACTGATTTCTGAGTTAATACCAGGAAAGTAGAAGAGAATGGACTTGGAAAGTCAATTAACCTCTCTCGACTTCTGTCACTTCATCTGTGAAGAATAAGAGTCAGAACAACATTGCTCTGAATTCCTTTCTGTATCTTCCGCGGAGAGCTTAGCTGAGTGTGACATAGGTTTGGTGCATTGGGGTCTCAGTGAGAAATCTACCTGGTAAGGGGAAGAATCCAGTGATCATTTCTATCTTCGTTTTTCCAGACCACAACATCTTCTTGAAGAGCAAGCTATTCTAGCAGAGTGGTTAACTTCATGCTTAATTGGAGACATTCTGAGGGTCTTTGAAGTCATATTGTTCAATTTGTTCCAAGGCAAGCAAGAGAGCGCCAGATTTTCTTTTTAAACCTAAAGGTAGGTGATAACACCTAGAGGTAAGGCACACATTTCTTAGCAGATAAAGGATGGTAAGTAACTTACTGTTTTTCAGTTAGAGCTGCAAAAGTTCATTTGTTAAATGAGGTATTTTTTTTTCGGGGGATTTTTTTTGAGGCAGTCAGGATTTAAATGAACCATTTTACTCAGCATTACATAGAATATAATTTCATGATTTTAAGATTTCTTTACACTTTTGGAATTCTATAAAGTACCATTTATGCAAGTGAGAGTCTGAGAACAGAGGATCTATTGCTTTCCTCTGTGGCCAGGCACGATGGCACATGAAACTTTTAATATTTTCTCTCAAGCACTTTGTGCTTGGTATCATGAAGCTATAATGAAAAATTTCATGAGATTGTTTGTTATGAATTTTATGTGTTCATTTGCAGATTTATGCTTCTTTTTATAGCTTCCTTTTTCTTTCCCTGCTTTGGAGTAAGTTGCCACTATGGCCACAATTTCCAACAGCTGATGTGGGTGATAGTAGGGACTGGTGAGTGGGGGTGACAGAGAAATTAAGAAACATGGAAAAGACAGAGATGATAGAAAAAGTAAAAAAAGCAGCTTTTCAAAAAGAAATATTATGAGGTGTTCCTCATCTTGTGGATAACTCCTTAAACATGGGGTCCCACATGATTTTTCTCATCTCTAGAATGTAATGGATTTCTGTAATGAATCAAGAATATATTAAAGCAAGATCAAACAAGAGCTATATGTAGTCAAATAAATATAACCTTTGCTTCTAACAATAGGTCATTTGTACTTCTCTTCATCTGCATGTTACATATGAGCCCTGTTGGTACTAGGTATGGTGTAGTGTTTAAGTGATTAAAGAACACAGAACTTTAACTCTGACTGGCTGATTTCAAATCTTGGCTGTACTACTGTGTCAACTTAGGCAATTTAATTCACTTCTCTGTGTTTCTGTTTTCTCCTATGAAAAAAGGGGGCAAGATAGTGATACTTTTTAATATTAATACAGTTTTTATTTTTACAATATGCATACATGTAGATTACAAATGTACTATTCAGTATTTATAATGGACCACAATTCTGAATCAGTTTATGATGCATAGTTTTTGTGAATATTGCATATAGAACACATAAACTATGTGGCATAAGATAGTTTTGACAGGATAGCTTTTCCTAGCAACCCAAGATTTAAATAATTATGAAAAATTTTAACATAATTTATTGGGTAATACAGTTCTTGATATGAAATATGGACACATAATTGAAATAATAAAATATTCTATGATTTCATTGAAAGAAATAAAATGAGGGACTACAGTTGGAATAAAAAGCCACGGAGCTTTGTTCCCAAGATAATGATGCTCTTCATGTAATCTAAAGAAAGAATACTAAATAGAGGATGGAGAGAGGATATGTGGGGTCATGGAAAAGCTACACAGTGTTCTGCAGGATACAATAAGATACAATAAGGATGTACAGAGACTATATTCCATTTAAGAAGGGCTTTAAATTTCTCCTCAGAATGCTGGAATTTATGTGGTGAGCAGATGGGAAGAAGTGTGATTAAATTTGTATTTAAGGAAAATTACTGAAGTATTTTTTCCAGTGTTTGGAGAAGATGCATGTGAACTGTTTGATGAAGATGCAAACTCATCTGAACAAATAGTACTGGAGTTAGTCAGGAACAAAGAGATGGAGTGTCTGTTACGTCTGAGCAGGGTGGGCTTGTAGAGATGGAAAGGACTCTGACTTAGGTCTGAAAGCCATTAAAAGCCAGTTCCAAGGATTTAGTTTTGCTCAGCTTATTCTCCGTCAGTAGAGTGATCTCAGAAAGAAGAGTATAGGGAGCAATTTTCTGATGGGAGGATGGGGTGGTACAGTTGAAGACTAAGAGACTTTGATAATTTAGGCAGAAACTGATGCTATGTGAGGAGATTGAGGGGAGGAGTAGATATATGGGGAATCTGGTGTGCAGGTCTGATTGTTTCACACCAATATCCACCAGGTGGATATAGAAAGTGAAACAACACTGGCAGGAGTCGTTGATGACAACAGAAATACAAGGCTGGGCAGCTTGGAGGGTGATGAGGTTGTCAATGTATCTTCCAGGCCCTACTTGCTCTTAGATCTTGCTGTAAGTCCTGCCAGCTGCATCTTAGCTTCTGTCCTTAATCTTTCTCTGGGCTTGTGAGTGAGCATATGGAAAAGGTAGTTCTGAGTTGTCTCAAGGTTGTATTTTCTATCTGTTCAGATATGTGATTTCTTATAAGCCTAGACAGTCATATGATGCAAGTACCAACTGAGTTTAGGATTTGCTGTGAGCATGAATTTCGATGTCATTCTGCTGCCAAATTTGTCTTCTTTGAAACTACTACCACCTGATTAGGCATTTTTCTTCCTGCTTAGTATTACTTTTTTTCTTGAAGATTGTTCCCCTTGTCTGCCACATGACAGATGGTCTTTCTAAACTAATACACAATGGTCACTCTTACTAGTACATTCCTGTTGGGGTAGACAGAAAATCTTTTCACAGCATTGATGCAAATTCAGATAGTTTACATTTTTTTATGCTTTAAACTAGTATGAAGGATGCTATTTTTTTTTATAAATGTATCTTTTTCCTATAATATTGTAGAGCTAATTAAAAATAAGGCACTTGAGTTTGGGGTAACATTGCCTTTGCTGCTGACAAAGATGATAGTGAAGATCGTAGTTTATATCACTTACAAGTGACTGTCTACAACTCATTCTGGAACTGGGCCAACATAGTCAGTCATGGGAGCTTGAATGCAGCCAACAGAGAGAAACTTGTCTTTACCAGACCCAGACAGAAGTGCCTTTGAAATAATGCAGTGAGTGTGTTCCCTGCACCTTTTCAACTGAAGAGAAGAGAAGGCATGTGGAAGAAAATTCAGTCCATCTTCCTGGTGGCATGGTAGAGCCAACAGTGCTATATATCTCTGTGACTCTCCCTTCACGTGAGGACACATCAAGAGGGGGAATGGATGCTTAGTCTACAAGCCTCTAGTATATGCTGCCCCCCAATATACTACTGCCTCTAGTGCTTAAATAAGGGAGCTTCTTGGAATCTATTATTGAATGTGGAAAGAGTGTGTACCTTCGAGTTTATATTTATTCATTGTACTCTACTTGTGGTTGTAATGTAATGTGACCAGTTCTCTAAAGCTCCTGCTTACCTGACTTCTGTGTTATGATGAGTTATAATCTGGAATGGTGAGTCTGCCTTAAAAAAAAAGAGAATGTGAACATTCAATGTACCATGTCAGTTTGATTCTCGGAGTATTTGTATTGATCTTCACTTATTCAAGAGAGAATATGAGACCAACTGTAATGTCAACCATTGTGAAATCTCTAGCTTTTGCTAACTCTCTCAAGAATTATCTTTTACTCAACATAGATGGGTATTTATTCAATTATTTGCAAAGTCTAACATTTTTTCATATGCATGTTATCTTTTTGTACTCATTTGTGAATTGATTGTTTATAACCTCTGCTTATTCTTTTGTAGATTGCATGGATATTTCTTACAGATTTGGAAATTAAAAATTATATTATTAAGTTTTTCTATATTTATCTATATATCTTTATATCTTTCTAATATACTTTAGTATTTTAACATGTTATCATTTGTTAATGATTTTTTTTCATTAAAAAACCTGTTGTGGAACAGGTTATCACCATTCCAGATTATAACTCATCATAACACAGAAGTCAGGTAAGCTGTTGTTAACCCTGTTGTGGTTAAATGTTTTAGCTTGTTCTGTATAGTCAAATTCTAACATCTATTTTAGACTTATTTAAAAATATTTTTAAATTATTTTTCTGGTGTGTATGTGTGTGTGTGTGTGTGGTCTTGAACTCAGGTCTCATATAAGCTAGGCAAGTCACCTATCACTGAGCTGTATTTCTAGTTTATCTTAGATTTCTAAAAGCTTTTCTCCCTTAATCATCTGTTCTTTCTAATCGCCAGTCTTTTTTTCTTCCACATTTTATTTTTTTCCTTATTGTACAAGCTCAATAGGTACCCTCATCTTCTCCCTCCCCGTCTCCTGGTGCTTTCCCCTTCTTCCCTCCTATTCCCTGGAGCATTGGTTTATGTGGGCACCAGAACCTCCCTCTGAGTTCTCCACCCTTTTATGACTCTTTAATCCCTTACCTCTAAGGATCCTATTGGCTGAAGCCTTCTCTCATGTTGATCACCCGTCTTTGAGGATGTTCATTATTATTTCCAATTCTCCTTCTAAATGAACACTTTTTGTTTGTGTGTGCATATGCATGTGTATATGTTCGTGTGTGTGTGTGTGTGTGTGTGTGTGCGCGCGCACGTGCGCACGTGTGTGTATCAGAGGGACATCTAGTGGTGTATTAGACAGAACCACTGGCTCTAAGTTTGAAAATTTGCCGTTTTCTCTGTGATCTTAGGCAAATCACTCTCTTTAAACCTTCATTTTCTATTTTAAAGCCTTTGTTTTTTTTTGAAAATTTATCACATGCTGTCTTGTGAAGACAGCAATTTTATTTTACGTTTATATTTACATTTATGTTCCATCAATTGAGTAATCTTTTGAAAAGAGAGATGTGGTTACGCAGACATCTCTTTACTTCCACTACATAGTTAATTTCATAGTCTTTAAAATCAGCATGGTTTTCACAATGAGTTTTGTAAATAAATCTGTCATCAGTTTGCCAATGAGTATATTATTTTAATATTTTGAGCAATAATCGCATTTTTAAAAAGAGTCAAACATTTCTAGAAATTAATTCAAACTAATGATATGAAATCACCATAAGAAATATTGAAATAAAAATGTACAGTTAAGTAATGTAATGCTAAGGATGATCTCTAAACCAACATTTTCTTTTTTTTTATTTCCACTCATACAAACTTAACAGGTACACTGGTCCCCTCCCTCCCTCCAACTTCCCACCACCCTGTGCCCCCCTCCCCTCCCCCCTTCTTCCCCATCCCCCAGTGCCTCACCCTCCCATCCCCCGAGCATCCTTTAATGTGCATACCAAACTCTCCTCTGGGTCCTCCTCTCTGATGAGGTGCAAGGACCCAGTGGCATTTCCCAGAACCCTTTCCTGTGTTCCCCTTAAGCATAGGAACACTACTGTTAAACCAACATTTTCTAATATATGAGAATGGTAGTATTTTGTAAGACTCCTTGATACAAATAAACCAGGGGAAGTTTGTGTTACACACACATGAGTACAGAATCTTTTTCTTTATATAGCTTTCATATTTTTTTAAAATTAATTTTCCACTCATGAAAACTTGATAGGTTGCCCATTCCCCTCCCTCCCTCCACCCCTCCCTGGATCCCCTTGCTTCCTCCTCCCTTTTCCCCTTCCTTTTCCCCCTCCCTCCCTTTCTCCTGGTCCCCCCCTCTTCCTTCTGTTCCTGGATCATCCTTTAGTGTGCATGTCAAACTTCCCTCTGGGTCCTCCTCTCTGATGAGGTGTAAGAACTCAGTAGCATTGCCTAGAACTCTTTTTTTGTGTTCCTCTTTAGTATAGGAACACTATTGTGGCTGTTAATCTCTTGCCTCTAAGGATTTTAGAGCATGTGATCCATGCTAGACTTTGGGGGGGGGTCAATGACATGTTAGTCATTGTGCAGGTCATGCAAAGACCTATTATGATGACTTTGGCCCTAATGTGTGTGGAGTATCCTGTATATCATTTCTCCTCCCCATCTTTAGGGTTTTATAATCTTACTGCCCCCTCTTCTGCAAATTTCCCTGAGTTTTGGGATGGGGAGAGATTAGGCTGGCCTTGTTCCTGGTGATTAATGTAGGGTCTCTGATGTTCTAAATTACTCTATTTTAACAGCCTTTATTTTGTTATAAGAAAAGTCCAGAGGCCTGAACCCCCATAAAAACAACTGGTACAGAGAGAATCCAGGACCCATAGAATCAAAGGACAGGAGAATTGCAAGGAGTAGACTGTACCTAGGTAGTGATGGGAGGGAGGGTAGGATGGAATGTGAGCAGGAGGGAAGGGAAGGAAGAAAGGAGGGGGAATGAGGGAGGCAAGGAACATGTATATAAAAATGTAAATTTAACAAATTTATTACAAAAAGAAAAGCCAATGAAGTCAATGAAAGTGTTAGATCGCTTGTACTTAGTAACTGTGTAAATGAACAATCAAGAGATAAGCACGTTATAATCGGGTTGTATTCTCTAAAGCGATGCAAACAAGATACACGGGTGCCACATCACTGTTTGTTTTACTGCAGGTCCCCCAGCTGCTGGTACCAAGCATATCTGAACCCATGGCCAATACAAACAATGTGACTGAACTGATTATCACCGGCCTTTTCCAGGACCCAGAGGTGCAGAGGGTGTGCTTCGTGCTGTTTCTTCCCGTGTATCTGGCCACGATCGTGGGCAACGGTCTCATCGTCGTGACGGTCAGCGGCAGTAAGAGTCTGCGTTCCCCCATGTACTTCTTCCTGGGTTACTTGTCCTTTGTGGAGATCTGTTATTCCTCAACGGTGGTCCCGAAGTTCATCACTGACTTACTCGCCAAGGTCAAAACCATCTCCCTGAAGGGTTGCCTGGCTCAGATATTCTTCTTCCACTTCTTCGGGGTCAGTGAGATCCTCCTGCTCACCGTGATGGCCTATGACCGCTACGTGGCCATCTGCAAGCCCCTTTACTACACGACCATCATGAGTCGGCCTGTGTGCCACCGTCTGGTGGCAGGCTCCTGGCTGGGAGGCTTTTTTCATTCCATCATTCAGATTTTCATCACTATCCCTTTGCCCTTCTGTGGTCCCAACGTGATGGACCACTACTTCTGTGATCTGCACCCCTTATTCAAGTTGGCATGCACCGACACGTTCACGGTAGGAGTCATTATGTTTGTCAACAGTGGATTATTCTCTGTGTTTTCCTTTCTCTTCTTGGTGTCCTCCTACGTCGTCATCCTCTTCAACTTGCGTAACCATTCCGCCGAGGGCAGGCGCAAAGCCCTCTCCACCTGCGCCTCTCACATCATGGTGGTGGTGCTGTTCTTCGGACCTGCGATCTTCCTCTACCTGCGGCCTGCCTCTACCTACACGGAGGACAAACTCGTGGCTGTGTTCTACACGGTCATCACCCCCATGCTGAACCCCATCATCTACACCCTCCGGAATGCAGAGGTGAAGAATGCCGTGAGGAGATTGTGGGGCAAGAAAGTGACCTCGAGGCTGGAATGAAAGTGACGACATGAAGCAAATAATAGCATGACCTGAACAGCATGCAGCTATTTTTAAAGGAGCCATTTTAATTCCATGGGGTCATTTCGTGTCCTGTCATAAGGTGTCAAATATTTTGGATTTATATTCAAGTTTGTCTATTTTCCATCTCTTTTGTTTGCTATTTGTAGTGTGGAATGCATAGAAGGTGAGGATGGATATCCTGAGATACCTTGATACAAAACACAGCTTGAAGGGAATAAGAGAAGAGTGTATTCTCGAGCCAAATATGAATGACTATGGTCTGAAAACATGGGTTATACCAACTACCATGTACCAACATTGTAATGGTTTCATGAGGATTTTTACAGTTACAGCAAGATCATAAGTCAAGGCACTTTTCAAATACATTGGTAACACATCAGGTAGGTGGATAATAAAAAAGTGGGAAAATGTCTATTATTGGCTTCAGATAGCATCTATTGACATTCTAAGCTTTGGGGTTGGTGGAAGCAGATAGTCTGTTAATACATTTAAAAGGTTTCATATAATAGTCATAAAGACATTAAGTCAGTCATAGAGGTGGGCAATGTATGACGCTTAAGAGGAAAAATGAAGGTATCTCAAGATAATTTGGATCTGGATCTGCAACATTTCAACTCTCAACAACTGTGAAGCCAACCTTGTAGAATATTAACATAGGTGTGGCTTTTTGTTCTGAGAACTTCAGCTTACAAGTGGAATCTCACTTGAGATCTGTGAATCTCTTCTCCTACCGAAAGCACACCCTGCTCTAATTTCTATAACCATCAATTAGTTTAGCCACTTGCTAGGTTCATATAAACCTAGCATGATGGATGCATTCATTTATGTCTGTCTTCTTTTGCTCACCTTAATGTTTTTGAAACCCATCTGTGTTGTGTAGTATAATTAGTTGTCTTTTGTATTGATGAGTATAACATTGTATAAATATTTCACATATTGTATTAATATTTTCTTGTGGGTGAACATGGGAAAGATTTTAGTTGTGGGATATTGTAAATAAAAACTAAGAAATAGTTTTTATGGGTTCCATGTTTTAAAAAGCAGACAGTAATAGTCATTTGCACATATTTTATTCACAAGATAAGAAATTCAAACAAATGAACATGTGTCCATATGTTCTTAATTCTAAAATTTTAGAAAGTAAGTAAAATTTCATTGGGAAATTGTCAGTTTTTACTGGCAGAAAAGTTCATTATCATTGGTTATGAACAAGTTAGGAAATAAAATTGTGTTGAATAAAATATACAGATTCAGGTAAACAAATACTGTCTGATTCTACAAACAATGAACAAATGTAATTTCCTACAACAAATACTCATGGACACACATTTAAAAATCTTCTTTGGACATATCAAACAATTTTTAATGTGGAAAATATTGAGGCTAACAAAGTTTTAAAGAAGCTCAATGTGTTTGACATTCTTTGTTTTTGTGCATGTGAAGACTCATGACTGATTCAGCATCTGAATATGTAGAAGAAAATAAATCTTAATAGATCTCATTAGTGTCTTCTCATTAATCATTAGTTTGAACTTAATGCATCTGGTTTAGTCTCTATTCATTTTTACCCCACATTATCTGAAGCCATCCTTTCTTCTCTTATTAAAACATTCTTCTTCCCAACCAGTCTTCTTCCTGCCTTCGTGTCCTTTTGTGTATGAAAGGAAACAACATAAAGACTACTCCATTTTGTACCTGTTGACTTTGAATAGACTGCAAGAAACTTTTTTTAAACCAAGGTCATATAATCTTTGTAAATTGATGTAAAGATAACAAGAAAATATGACTTAATAAAAAACTAAATGAATCTTTTAATATTTGTGTTGGCTCAATTAGGAAACAAAGAATTGGTTTCAAGCTATTTTAAAAAATATTTTATTTATTTGAGAGGGAGAGAGAGAGAAAAGAGAGAGAGAGAGCACATGCATCACATGGAACATGAATAGAGTTTAGAAGACGTCAAATTGTTTACAATTATCACAGGCAAATGATCATACTACTAAATAAAATTGTGACTGGGGTTTGGGTAATGAAGAAAAAGGGATCTCCCCAGTCCCCCCAGGCACTATATAAACACAGGACAAACTTTGTTCACATTTCTCACTGATTTCATGTTTCCCACAAGGAGTTTCTGAGGTCTTGCTTCCCATGAGACTGTCTGCTTGATTAGAAAAAGGAGAGAGTACAGACCCCCAGAGACTCCTCCACTGATGTGATCTATGCTGTCTCCCCTGGAGTCACTTAGGCAATGTGAACTCAACACTGAACTGACTTGAGTTCTCAGTTGTCTATGGAACATCAAGAAATCAAGTCTGCTTTGCTTTCCTTAAGAAAATTAAGTGAATTTGAGGACCTCAAACTTCAATCCTCTCATCTTCAAGTTCAAGGTTTCAGGAAGAGAAAATTCTTTCTCTTGGCACTCAGAGAGGCAGGAGTTTGGGTCATAGTTGGTCTACTGCTTCTCCACAGGCCAACCTAGAGACATGTGTGAGCCTGGACCCAGTTTTGCAACTCTGTGTTCAGACCAGCAAAGTCACAGAAACTCTGGTGTAAGTTTGTTTGAGCTTCACTGGCTTACATTTTGCAACGAATGACTGATTTTCCTCTGAAAACAAAGGGAATGGTGCCATGAGCTACATGGCATTCCACAAAATAAGCTTGCATGTCACGGTGTTGGAGGCAAGCTTAGTGGTAGGCCCTGGGTTTTGGGTATAGGTAAGGTGTGGCATCTACTTTTTTTTCCATATTTGCTGAATTCCTTATTATTTTGTGCTGGGGTTTCCCAGGTTCTACTTTTCTCTAGTACAGGAGTGAAAACAGCCAGTGACTTTAGAAGCACATAGTTTGCTTATTCTACTGACTTTTACTGACTTTTTTGTGACAGTCAGTAAGCATCACAGATGGAGTGGTGAGCAAGATACCCTGTCTTCAGGAAGCTCACATTGCAGTGGGGCAAATGACGATATGAATAGTTATCATTCAGCATGCTGAATTACAGCAATAGATGTGATTGCTAACTAAATGTCTCGAAAGGAGAGAGAATATTGGCTGTGAGGACATGTGGATTGGGAGATAGACTTCCTGTATTTGAGAGAAACACACACAAAAACAAAAACAAACACCCGAAGGATCAGAATATGACTTATACCAGGTTAGGATTTGGAGTGAGATTATAGTTTTGAATAGGTTTGAATTTTCTGTATATTGCTGTTTTGATCTTAAATCTCCAAGAGGTTAAAGAATACCCTAGATATCACATAGTTAGCACTCGAGAAAACGGCTGAGCCAGTAGTCTGGCTACGAGCATTTCTTTCATTTATGAATGTCTTCTTGGTAGAACTTCCCAAGTTATCTCAGAATTTAGGTTTGGCCTTTTTCCCGTCTTTATTCCTATGAGTTCCCTCTGTTCTGCAGAAGTCTTTATCATCTTACTTGTCTATCTTACTAAGAGAGGGACATTTTATGATATGGGTGGGAATTATTTGGCTTCTAGTCTCACTGTTGGAGGGGCTGTGTCAATTCACACTGTCCTCAGCTGACTTGAACAAAGTGCAATGGGGATCAGGATAGTTTCCAGGTCAGAGTGACCAGTGTATGTGACAGTCTGAGATGTGAGATGGCTGGGCTATGGGAAGGATGGATCAACACATGAGTGGTCATAATGGGAGAATGTTGGTCATATTTTGCTGCTCGGGTATTTAGTTTGGAGAAAATGAATATATCAGTAAAGAGACTCACATGTGGATTGAGTTATGATGGGGTCATCATTTCAAAACACAGAGAGTGAGAATTTGGAGGGGAAACAGAAAAAAAATTACAGGCTACAACTGTCCAGCATTGTAGCCCTCACAGGAATGTTGTGTATCCAGGTAGGTGCATCATAAATATTTTCTGAGGACACTGGAGGGAATGGTAGAGAATTTGTTCTGTAAACTGACATATGAATGTTATTCTGACTGCCCCCACATTGACCAATGAGGTGACTTATTAACTTTTGCAATTCACCATCCTTCTCTGATCTGTTTCCACCCCCATTTGATGAACATTCTCGATTCTCTACCAGATGTACAGTAAAACCTAAAGTGCCTAACAACCATTCATATCTTGGTAGCCTCTTCATAGTATTATGTTTTGATATTTTCTTCTATTGCAGTCAACACATCGTATTTTCTTTCGTTTTCTGTCTCACGGGTGTGCTTTTTCTTCTTGTCCACATTACTAGTTCTCATTTATTTTTCAATGCCTAGATCCCAACTGACTCAGACATGCAAGAGCTTTCATTTAATTCCCTAAATTCATGAGATCTTCTGTATCATTTCAGATCACACCATCCAATTTGTTCCCTATTATTGGTGGCCTCATGAGTAGCACATACAATGTGACAGAATTCATTTTTCTGGGATTCTCTTCCAATCAGGAGGTGCAGAGATTTTGCTTCGTGATATTTCTGCTCTTGTACACAGCCATTGTGGTGGGCAATCTCCTTATGGTGGTCACCGTGGCAGCCAGCAGAAATCTTGGGTCCCCCATGTACTTCTTCCTCAGCTTCCTGTCCTTCGTGGAGATCTGCTATTCCTCTACTACCGCCCCCAAACTCATCTTGGATCTGCTGGCTGAAAGGAAATCCATCTCTGTATGGGGCTGCATGACACAGCTTTTCTTCATGCACTTCTTTGGCGGCACTGAGATTTTTCTGCTCACAGTGATGGCCTATGACCGCTACGTGGCCATCTGCAAGCCCCTGCACTACACTAGCATCATGAACTGCCAGGTGTGTGCTGTCCTCGTGGGACTTGCATGGGTCGGAGGCTTCGTGCATTCCTTGGCCCAGATCCTTCTCATCTTCCGCTTGCCCTTCTGTGGTCCCAACATCATCGACCATTATTTCTGTGACTTACTTCCCTTGCTGAAACTTGCCTGCTCAGACACCTTCCTCATTGGTGTGCTGATTGTTGCCAATGGAGGGACGTTTTCTGTGATCAGCTTTGTGATTCTTTTAGCATCCTATGGGGTCATCTTGTTTCATTTGAGATCTCAAAGCTCTGAAGGAAGGCGCAAAGCCCTGTCCACCTGTGGGTCCCATGTCACTGTGGTCATCTTGTTCTTTGGTCCCTGTGTCTTCATCTATCTGAGGCCTTCTGCCACTCTGCCTGAGGACAAGATGGTAGCTGTGTTCTACACGGTGATCACCCCACTCCTCAACCCTGTCATCTACTCCCTGAGAAATACAGAGGTGAAGAAAGCCATGAAGATTCTGTGGATCAGGACAATGAAGCTGGATAAGAAATAGAGTCTGGGCACTGACTATTGGGATGAAAAATGAATGAGCTCAAACTGAAGGGCCATGATGAATGGAAGAAATGCTCAGAGAATTGTTTGTTGTAGCATCTTCCAAAATTTCACTTTAAACACTTGTAAATCAGTTACTGTTATAGAATTACAGTTATACAGCTTGCATTGTAGATTGTTTGCATTTTTGACACTATCCATGCAAATATTTGTGGAGCAATATTCAGATATACTTACTATTTTCTTTTTTTAATTTTTTAATTTTTATTTTTTAAAATAATTTTAAAAAGTACTTTCACAGGAAGAAAAACTGTTAATTAGTAAAAGCAGTTATGTCACTGGAAATGAAGAAATGTGTATAAAATAAGCACATTATAATTTTTTCTAGTTTTAGTAAGCAGATTTTAAAAATTGAAACATTTTATTTAAGAGGTAATAAATACTGATTTTATTGAAAGACAAACTGACAGTATTAATTACAAATTAGTTATACTTTTGGAAATTTGTACAGAGGAAACTCACAAGTATAAAATTTTCTATAAGAAAAATTTCACAATGAAGCTAATACAGAATTTTTATGTTTTCTAAACATTTAGGTAATATAGATTGTTTTTTATTGTCTTTTAAAAATATTTGATTTGTTGTGTGAGAGAGAAAGAATATGCATGTGCCATGGTGCATGTGTAGAGGTCAGATGACAATTTTCAAAGTTTCAAGGCTCTCACCTTCCACCTTTTGGGCTCTGGGGATTGAAGTCAGGTTTCCACACAAGAAACTTAACTTGCTGAGTGATCTCACTGGCTACCCTATTATTTTGTCTGTCTTTTTTTTTTTTTAATCTTTTTTTGATACAAGGACTACTACTCTGTAGGCTAGAAATTCAGTCTTCTGAATTTAGGCTTCAGCCTCTCAATTACTGTGATTCTGGGTATGCACCACTACACCTGGCCAAGAGTTTCTGTTTTTATCTCTAATGTGTAGAGACACAGGAAATTGGGTAGCTCATGATCTTGTGCTAGGAAGTGGCAGAGCTAAGATTTGAACCTAAGCAGTCTGTAGAGTGTCCTCTGATATGCAGTGAACCGACTCATGTAAACACTGCTGTTCAAAGTGAGACATCGTTTTATGGTTACTAACTTCTGAGGGATTGGTGTAAAGTTCTGATTTTAAACATTTTTATTGGGACTGGAGAGGTGGCTCAGGGGTTAAGACTCTGCCTTGCAGGCGGAAGGTCCCGAGTTCTGATCCTAGACCCCACGTATAGACGCCAGGCGGAATCGGGGGCGGCCTGCGTTTCTGGTCCTGCGGAGCCTGTGAATCCCGGGGCAGAGTAAACAAGGAGGAGGTGGAGGCGTCCATGGTAGTTCCCGAATTCGCCCGTGGTTCTACACACCACAAATACATACACACATGCACGCACACACTCACAATTGAATAAAAACATTTTTATTAATTTTTCATGTACGAACAAAATAAGTTTATATCCATGCCTATCTCCCACCCTTCTTCGATCCTGTCATGTCTCTATGCATATGTGTACCACCGGTTCCCTTTGGAGTACCTGTGCCAGTGGAGGACCAGGCTTTTGAGGTAGCTTAAGTGGCTCTTCAGTGGATCAACAGGTAGTGAAGCTCCTTTCTCTTGTTCAGAAGCTACTCCAGAGATTCTCTGAGTGTAGTTGTTTCTTCTGTGATCTTCACCGGCCCATTGGGGGGAATGTTGATCTATCAGCTATCGTTTAGATTTTTTTTTTCCAGAAGTGTCTCTTTTTAATTATTATTTCTGCTCATACAAACTTAATAGGTACACCAGTCCACTCCCTCCCTCCACCTCCCCACGACCCCCTTGCTCCGCTCTCCCCTTCCCCCTTCCCCCATTCCCCAGTGCCTCCCCCACAGTGCCCCCCCATCCCCAGAGCATCCTTTAATGTGCATGCCAAACTCTCCTCTGGGTCCTCCTTTCAGATGAGGTGCAAGGACCAACCCAGCGGCATTTCCCAGAACCCTTTCCTGTGTTCCCCTTAAGCTTAGGAACACTACTGTAACTGTCAGTCCCTAGCCTCCAAGGATCCTAGTGCCTTTAGTCCATGCTAGACTTTATGAGGTCAATAATGTGTTGGACATTGCGCAGATCATGCAAAGTCCTATTATGATTGTTTCGGCCCTAACTTATGTGGAGTATCTTGCATATCATTACTTCTCCCATCCTTGTGCTCTTACAATCTTCCCACCCCCTCTTCCACAAATTTCCCTGAGCTTTAGGATGGGGAGAGATTAGGCTGGCTCAGTTCCTGGTGGTTGATATAGAGTCTCTGATGTTCTGAATTATGTTTTTTTTTGTTTTAAGAAATCCTTAAATCATTTATTCCAGCCTTACAACAGAAGAACCCAAATTACTAAACACATTTATGTGACATACTATATATTGCATATTTTACAATACATTGCATAATTTAACATTTACAAGATTTAGACATCTGTATTCCAAGTACTACACTTTATATATAAGAATTACATATAAAAGAAATACATGTAAGTAAAGATATAAGAACACAAATTATTTATTTATTTTTTTATAAATTTTTAAAAATTTATTAAAAATGTAATTATACATTTAAAAATTTTTTTACCAGTTCCCTCCCTCCCCCTTCCTCACCCCGAACCCCCTCCTCCCCCTCCTCTCCCTCCCCATCCCCCAGTGCCTCCCCCCCAATTCCCAGAGAGTCCTTTATTGTGTACGCCTGACTCTCCACTGGGTCCTCCTCTCCGGTGACATATAAGGAACCAGTGGCATTTCCATAAGCCCTTTCTCTTGTTCCCCTTAAGCATAGGAGCACTACTATGCCTGTCAATCCCTTGCCTCCAGGGATCTCAGTGCCCTTAACAGATGCTAGACTTTATGAGGGCAACAGTGCACTGGACATTGCGCAGGGCATGCAAAGTCCCATTATGATTGCTTTGGCCCCAACTATTGTTGAGAATCTTGCAAATCGTTGTTCCTCCCATCCTTTTGCTCTTACAATCTTACCGCCCCCTCTTCCGCAAATGTCCCTGAGCTCCAGGATGGGGAGAGATTAGGCTGGCCTAGTTCTATGTGATTGATATAGAGTCTCTGAAGTTCTGGATTGTGGTTTGTTGATTTTCTTTTGCAGTTTTGCTGCTCCTGCAATGCCCTTCACTCCATCCTTCTGGGCACTGTATGTCACCCCCTAGCCAGAGACAAAAAGCTGTTAAACTGGAGTCTTGTTATAATAGCACATTCAAAGGTAGATGTAATAAAAGTAGGAAACCTCAGTGAGGGAGGTGTCAATCACCCATTTGCAAAATGATTACTTTTTAATCTGCTAGACTATATGCCCTCCCCTTCTGGTGAGATCAGGAAAGAATGTCTGTGAACTTAACCAGGTTTCTCATTACTTACTTGCAGACCTTGATGGAGGCTTATTTTCTCTGCTGTAACATGGTCCCCTCTCTCCTTGTTTCTGGTGTGGCTCTCCTACCCCATCTCTCTTGTTCATAATCCTTGCAATTACTGTGTTACATAGGTTTACTTTTGAGTGTCTCAATGAAGAACACAAATTATTAAAAATATATTATAATATTAATTCTGTCTTTCCTGGTTACTGACAGAGCTCCATTGTTTTGATGTGGATTGTTGGTATTGCTCAAATTGCTAAATTATGAACACATTTGTTTTTTTTTTAACACATCAAAGCATTTTAATACGGACATGCAATGCTTGTTATTAACGCACACCATATACTATATGTATACATATTTTTATTTTATACATTCTGACATGTCTGGAACTTACTACTGAAATTACTTGGTAATTAACCTCTTGACAATATCACAAACAGGATTTATGTGAATGAATATTTCAGAATAGAATTTTGATTTAAGGTCTAATTCAAACAAACTAAAAGATTAGTCAGTGTCTTAGACTGCAGTATCAGGGTTAGAAATTAGTTTATTGCCCTTTTAATATCAGCATTGTATAGAACTAGTAAGAAATGCAAGACTGAGCCCCTCCCTATGCTCGCTGAAACAAAATTCACATTTTTAACCTAACTGGAGACTTTGTTGCTAGTATGAATCAAAAAGAAAATTCCTTTAGTCATTTCTTAATCCTTTCCAAAGCTTGCAGCTTTGGTTCAACTCTCAGTGTGACTCCCATATATCTACACATACCCTATTACTGTATCTCAAAACATCACTTCCTGTCTCTGGTTCTTATCTCCAAAATAAACCACAGGGATTAACTAGATAACTCACTGGCTTTATTCATGAGCTTCTCTTTCAATTAAAGAATGCTTTGTGTTTTGGTGATTCATATCTTTCAACAATTTGTTGATAAAAGCTAGACAATGTGGAGTACACTATAGTCCCAGCACCTGGCCACATAGTGAGTGAGCTTTGGGCCAGCCTGGGCTACCTGAGACCCAGTCTCACTAAATCAAATACAAAAATTCACAAAAAAAAACTGCTGATCGACTCAGTCCCACTTAGTATTTTCTTTAAAATGGAATGTGAAGTAAGGAGTATGGGTCATTTCTACAGCCATGAATAGGGTACTGGAACATCAGCTGTCCTGTATCCCTGCTTCCAAGCCTTGCTTCAGTCTCTCCAGGATTAAGCTCATATAAAAAGTTGGCATTCTATCCAGAAAGAAAAAATCATAATTGGCTGTATGTACAAAGAACAATGCTATAGCAAAAGCAGTGCCAGAGGCTCCTATAGGTAGTGTTGCAAAAGGCCACTGCTGCAGCTAAATAACCATCATTTTCCTGGAATCACTTGGGAACAAGGTAATTCACACCCACAGTAATTCTAGTATTATTGTTTACTTTCATTATCTAACAGAGGTACCCTAAGCCAGGTAGTTTGCTATAATTTTGTGGTCTCCTAATAATAAAGAAAAACTGCCAATAATTTTAGTCAATAACACTACAAAAACCAGGTATTTTTCCTTATGTCCCACTTGCTTAAACACTAAACATCGTGTTCCTACAGACACTCAATGTGCCTGGTGCTGGGGAGAAACCACTCAGGTAAGTTGAGGCTACTCCTTCTGCTTCTCCATCTGCTGAGCTGTTGACACAAAGACATATTGACAAAGGTTCAAGGAAACATAGAATATTTCATCAGAAAGATCATGCTGCCCTAAAGACAGATGTTAGAAAGTTGTAATATCTGAAACTAAAGAGATAAACACATGTCTGAAGGGAAAGAAACAGTTTCAGAGGAAAGGAAGAAAATTAAAAAGAAAGAAAAAGATGGAAAGATAGATGAGAGAGGTTTGTGTTGGCACGCAAGATGGCAAATCCTTCTTATGGAGAAAAAAGAAAGTTCTGTCTCTGCCTCAGGCAATCCTTTATCATTAGACAGACAGTTATTTTCAGAGTGCACTGGGCGAGATGTGTAAGTACTTAGCAGGGCTTATTATGATTAGAGAAAACAGACTTATCTCTTGTCATCAGATGGTTAATGTCAAGGCTTAGACTGTAATTCATATACTACAGTTTTCATAAAATTCTAAACATGAAGATGTTGTGCACTTTGCTAATTAACATTCCATAAGCACAGAATAACATTAGGCAATGATCACTGGATCTATTTGAGACTTCGGCAGAAGCCCAAGCACTTTGTCTTTACTTATTTTTACTAAGAACGAATATCAGAAAGAATATAACTATAATTTACAAATGACATATATTTGCCATGTACTAAGTCAACACTGAACATATTTAAACAGCAGATTCTCCTTTGAGTTGCAGCTTTAACATTTTACAAATAAAATGCATAGAGTAGCAATAGAAGAGTAGAAGGAACTTTGGCTTTGAGTTCAAGCAGAGTTGTGTTCAGATCCTGAATACCTATTTTGTTGTGACTTCAGTTTTTCTCATCTGTAAAACAAAAATAATGCCTACCTCACAGGGTTGCCAATAGGATTAAACAAATTAGTATGCCAAGGCATTATATATGAACATTAGTGATCCTCAATAATAGAAGTTACATCATTACAAAAGAAAGTAAATACACAGACAAAAAAAAAAACAAAATAAAATGACACAAACAAGCAGATTAGAGATTTCAATTTAATTACTGCTTGTCGTTTTCTTAAAATCTGCAGCTTCTGCCTTCTCCCAATGGGAATGGGAAAAATGTACCGAGAAGGGGGAGGACACAGTGAGGTTCCAGAAGTCAGTGGCTTCCTCTCCCCCCCCCCAAAAAAAAGAGGAAGGGGGCATGAGGTCTAACTTGATGGTCCTGACTACCCCCTCAATGATGAGAAGTGGAAAATGATGGCCAAACCTGAAAGCCAGGGAGCTTCGAGGGTGGTCCCTGCTTGCTCTTTGGCGTTAAAGAAGACAACCCTGCAGGGCAACCACAACCCAGTGCAGGAGTACAGACAAGACAATGTCAGCACCGTGTGAGGAAGCCGAGGCCTTCTGGGGTGGTAGGCAGGGTGGAGCTTCCTTGCCTCTTGAGTCCAGGGAGTCCTTCATAATCACAGCAGGGTTCTCTGGAAGGCTGTTGAGAGCTGAAACTGAGAAGCCCTTCAAGGCACTGCAGAGGAGATGGGCTGAGTCAGAGTTCACAGGACGTTCTGAGACAGGAAGACTTGTGATGCTGCAGCCGACTCTAGGAGACAGAATCCAAGTCCTCTGAGCTGTCCAGGATGTGGGTGTTGTCCTTGCTGTCACTGCCACTGTCGCCGCCCGTGGGGGTTCTTCTGGCAGGGCTCACCGGAACCGGCAAGCACGCTGCCCTCAGTCTCCGGGTTGTCCCTGGACCCCAGAACCACGTATCTGGTCTTCTTCAGCACCAGCTGCCGTCTCAGCTCCTCTGCCATCTGCGAGAGGTCCCGCTTCATGGCATAAGCATCTTCCCCGTCTGCATAGTACTTGGGCTCCACCTCGTTGACCTGGAAGTTGAGGGTGTTGGAATACAGGTGCAAGGCCGCCCGGTTGCTCTTCCTGACATGCAGGGACATGAAGTTCTCGATCATGGCCCGGGAGGCTTGGTCCATCAGCTTCTGGGCCAGGCCGAAGCGCCGGTGCGAGCCTTCACGGCCAGGGAGGTGTTGTGCCCGTGGGGCACGTCGTCGGGGTCCTCCTCCATCTTGGCCAGGACGTAGCCCACGATCTTGCCGTCCTCGTCCTCGGCGATGTAGGAGAGCTGCGGCCAGGACAGGCCGTGGTAGAAGTAGTACTTCATCTGGTAGTTCTCGGGCAGGCAGAGGAGGTTGCAGTGCTGCATGTTCATCAGGTCCTCGGGCCGAGCATTGCGGATGTTCATACCGGCGGCCGGCGGCCAGAGACGGCCCCGGCGTGGAGACAGGACGCCGTTTGCCTGAACACATTTGTTATATGAGAAATAGATATTTATCACATTCAAGTCAGTAAGATTATGTATGTTGTAGATTTATATTCCATTGCTGTAATACACTTAACTAAAACAATTTAAGTGAATTTAGATTCTTTTTTATATATATTTATTTTTTTTATTTCCACTCATACAAACTTAACAGGTACAACAGTCCCTTCCATCCCTCCACCCCCCCAACCCCCTGTACCCTCCTCCTCTCCCCTTTCCTTCCCTATCCCCCAGTGCCTCCCCCTCCCATCCCCAGAGCATCCTTTAATGTGCATGCCAACTCCCCTCTGGGTCCTCCTCTCCGATGACGTACAAGGACCCATGGCATTTCCCAGAACCCTTTCCCGTGTTCCCCTTAAGCATAGGAACACTACTGTGGCTGTCAATCCCCTGCCTCCAAGGATCCTAGTGCCTTTAGCAAATGCTAGACTTTGTGGGGTCAATAGTGTGTTGGACATTGCACAGGGCATGCAAAGTCCAAATATGATTGCTTCGGCCCTAACTTGTGTGGAGTATCTTGCATATCATTGCTCCTCCCATCCTTGTGCTCTTACAATCTTACTGCCCCCTCATCTGCAAATTTCCCTGAGCTTCAGGATGGGGAGAGATTAGGCTGGCCTAGTTCCAGGTGGTTGATATAGAGTCTCTGATGTTCTGGATTATGGTTTGTTGATTTATTTTTTTAAGTTTTGCTGCTCCTGCAATGACCTGCACTCCATCCTGATGGGTATTGGATATCGCCCCCTGGCTAGAGATAAAAACCTGTTAAATTAGAGTCTTGTTATAAGAGTATATTCAAAGGTAGATGGAATAAAAGTAGGAGACCGCGGTGAGAGAGAGGTCAATCACCCATTTTTAAAATGGCTACTTTCTATCTGGCAGCCTATATGCTCTCCCCTTTTGGTGAGATCATACCCCATCAGTTGCAAATGATCAGGAAGGAGTCTGTGAACTTAATCAGATGTACCATTACTTACTTGCAGTCCTTGATGGTTGCCTATTTTCTCTGCTGTAACATGGTCCCCTCTCTCCTTGTTTCTGGTGAAGCCCTCCTTCCCCATCCCTCCTGTTTATAATCTTTACAATTACTGTAGGTATTACAGAGGTTTGTCTTTGAGTGTCTCTAAGCGGGTTCAGTACTAGGATCCACTTATTAGAGAGTACATACAGCACTTAATTTTCTGTGTCTGGGATACCTCACTCAATATAATTGCTTCTAATTCCATCCACTTCCCAGCAAATTGCATTAATCCATCATTTTTGATGGCTGAGTAGTATTCCATTGTATAGATGTACCACAGTTTCCTTATCCACTTGCCAACTGTTGGACATTTGGGTTGATTCCATGACTTTGCTATTGTAAACAGTGCTCCTATGAACATGGTTGTGCTTGTGCTATCGAGGTGAATTTTTGTTGTATGCGGGGGTTATTCTCAAAAGTGGAATTGCAGGGTCATATGGTATTTCAATCTTTAATTTCTTTAAGAATTGCCAGATGGCTCACCAGAGTGGTTGTTTGAACCTGCATTCCCACCAGCAATGTAGGAGAGTTCCCCTCTCTCCACATCATCTCCAGCAGTTGGTGTTGTTTGTATTGTGGATTTTTGCTATCCTGACTGGGGTGAGATGATACTTCAGGGAGGTTTTAATTTGCGTTTCTCTGATGGCTAAGGATGTGGAGCATTTTTTAAGATATTTGTTAGGCATTTTAATTTCGTCCCTGGTAAAGTTTCTTTTAAATTCCCAGGCCCATTTTTTAATTTGGCCATTTGTTTCCTTGGTGTTTAGTTTTCTAAGTTCTTTGTGCACTCTGGACAGCAGAGTTCTATCAGATGTGTGGTTAGTGAAGATTTCTCCCATTCTGTGGGTTGCCTTTGTGCTCGAATTACAATCTCTTTATCTGAACAGAAGCTCTTTAATTTTATAAGATCCCATCTGTTGAGTGTTGCTGATAGTGACTGTGCTATTGGATGTCCATTTAGGAACTGTTGGCCTAGCCCAATCAGCTCGAGGGAGTTCCCTACCCTTTCAACCATGGTTTTTATAGTCTCTGGCCTTATATTGAGGTCCTTAATCCATTTGGAATTAATTCTTGTACATGGTGACAGTACGGGTCCAGCTTTAATCTTCTGCATGTGGAGATCCAGTTTTTCCAGCACCATTTGTTGAAGATGGTGTTCTTTTTCCATTGGATTTTTTGGGCCCCTTTGTCAAAGATCAAATGGCTACAATTGTGTGAGCTTATATCTGGGTCTTCAACCTTTATCCATTGATCTGTGTGTCTATTTTGGAGCCAGTACCAGGCTGTTTTTACAACTATGGATTTGTAGTATAGACTAAGGTTTGGTATGGTAATACCTCCAGCAGTGTTTTTGTTACTCAGGATTGTCTTTGCTATCTTGGGTCTTTTGTGCCTCCATATGAATTTTGAGATTGCTTGGTCAACTTCTTTAAAGAATTGCTTTGGGATTTTAATCGGTATAGCATTGAATTTGTATATTGCCTTTGGTAGGATGGTTATTTTTATGATGTTGATTCTGCCAATCCAGAGACATGGGAGGTCTTTTCACCTTCTGATGTCTTCTGCAATTTCTTTCTTTAGGGTTTTAAAGTTTTCATTGTAAAGGTCTCTTACTTCCTCGGTTAGGTTTATACCAAGGTATTTCATTTTTTTAGGGGCTGTAGTAACTGGGATTGTTTCTCTCAGAGCTTTTTCACTTTTTTCACTCTGGGCATATAGGAAGGCCACTGATTTTTGTACATTTATTTTGTATCCTGCCACCCTGCTGAACTTCTCAATTAGTTCCAGGAACTTTCCAGTGGAGTTTTTGGGATCACTCCTGGTATACGATCATGTCATATGCAAATAGAGATAACTTGACTTCTTCCTTGCCAATTTGAATCCCTTTTATGTTCCTTTCTTGTCTTATGGCTTCAGCTAAGACTTCAAGTACAATATTGAAGAAGTGTAGTGAGAGTAGGACAGCCTTGTCTAGTTCCTGATTGAAGTGGGAATGCTTCAAGTTTTTCCCCATTAAGTATAATCCTTGCTGTTGGCTTGTTCTATACAGCTTTTATTATATTGATAAAGTTCCTTCCATTCCAACCTTCTCTAGGCTTTTGATCATAAAGGGCTGTTGGATCTTGTGAAAAGCTTTTTCTGCATCTATCGAGAGTATCATGTGGTCTTGAACTTTGGACTGGTTTATATGGTGAATTACATTTATTGATTTGCATGTGTTGAACCAATCTTGTGTGCCTGGGGTAAAAAAAAAATTGAACACTTCACGAATTTGCGTGTCATCCTTGCGCAGGGGCCATGCTAATCTTCTCTGTATCTTTCCAATTTTAGTATATGTGCTGCCGAAGCGAGCACACCATTTCTTTTTCTTGAATGTGGAGTGTTTTGACTATTATTCGCTGTGGAGAGTTTCTATTTTGGTCATATCTGTTCGGGGTGCAGAATGCCTCTTTTATATGGATGGGCCTCTCTTTTTTTAGATGAGGAAAGTTTTCCTTGATGATCATTAGAAAAATTTCCTCAGATGTGATGTTTTGAGATTCTTGCTCTGGTATTCCATGAATACGCCTATTCCATGAATAGGCTTCTTCAGGGTGTCCCATAACTATTGAATGTTTCTCTCGAGTATTTTTTTGGCTTTAACAACCTCTTCCATTGAGCTGGTTAATATTCCCACTTTGTCTTTCAAGGTCTGAAATTCTGTTTTCTGCTTTGTTAATTCTGCAGATAAGACTCTCTGTCGAGTTCTGGGTTGAAGATAACTTGTCTTTTAGTTCAGTTTTAAACTCTGCTTGAGTCTGTTTTAACTGCTATATACCTGTTTTTGTTTCTTGAACTGTTTTTCTCAACTCCTCCAAGTGTCTGTTGTTTTCCTCTTCAAAGTGATTTATGCGGTTATTTAATTCCTCCGGGATTTCATCTTTCATAGTATTTAACATGGTAATGATCATGTTTTGAAAGTCCTTATCCTGGGTCAGGCTTTCTTGGCCATTTTCCGTGGGTTTGTTCTGGTTGGAGTCTATCATTATGGGGTTAATTCCTTCAGTGGGAGATTTATTTACTTGCGTGTTGTTTCTCATGGATTTGCACTTTGACTTGGGCATCCGCGTTTTAACTCTTAAGACCTTCTTTCAATTTCTGTGTGTTTTTCACTGAACTGAATTGTTTGGCCTGGAGCAGCTGGCCGGTAGGAGGAACTGGGACCAGTGGGCTGCCTGGGGTTTGGGCGTAGAAGGGAGCTTACCTAGGTCGCTGTGAGTCCCGGCTGGACTGCGTGTCCAGGGAGGGTAGGGAAAGGGAACTATTTTCTTTTAAACTCACTTTCTACAGTGACTTTTACTGAGCTGCAGAGCAGAAAGTTCTTTGCTGCAAAATTTCAAACTTATGTTTCATTCTTTTTTTGTTACATTCTTAATAGAACCAAGTCTTTCATTTAATGGTTTTTTTCTGAAGAGAAGTCAATCAGTCAATCAATTGATCAGTCATCCCAGGGTGTCCTATGAAGGTACTTATTAAGAAAGAAAAAAAGTAATTTTGTAACAATCTCTTATGTAGTGCCCAAAGTGAATATAGTCAGAAGTGAGATGAATTGATGGCATATTGCCACTTGTATAGTATACCACAGAGACACTGAACATCTTACTGTGTAATTTCTACACATAAAAGTGTGAAGAGAAAGCAAGAAGCATTGCAGCACTATTAAATATTGATAGCAGTTGAGACAATATGTATTCTTGGATGGGACTTCTATGGCTGAAGTAGTGAAACTGCGTCAATGTTAATTTTCTCATTTTGATTTTTTAATTTGTCATTGTGTATATATACATTTTCCATAATCTTAAAAATATTTTGTTCTATTTCTAATAATTTATAGAGCTCTTTATGTATTTTTAATTTAATTTTTATTTTTTTACTACATGAATACAATGGACTTATGATATTGTCACACATTAATTCCTAATCCCATTCTCCTTTTCCTACTACACCTTGTCTTATTCTTTGCCAGTCTTCTCTGACTTTCATAACTTTTTGTGTGTGCGGTTCACCGTGTTTCATCTTGTTTGCTTTTGATGGCATGTCCCTGAGCACATCCTGGAGCATGAATCAGTGCATGTACTTTGGAGGGAAATATCTTCCCTTCCTCTCAATGCAGCATTAATTCTTAATAGCAGTTCTGTGTTTATCTCAAAGAATATTCTTGGTTTAGGAATTACTCATTGAAATACCACAGGTAAAAGGACATCATGCATCACTAGAAAAAGGAATTATAGGGGCCGGAGGTATAGCTCAAGGGTTAAGACTTTGCCTTGAAAGCAGAGGGACCTGGGTTTGTAGACCAGATATTATGTACAAAGGCCAAATTGAAATAGCCATGACTTGCACTGCTGGCCCTAGAAGGTGGAGTCTGGAGAACCCCAGACCAAAGCAAAAAAGGAGATAGAGCAATCCAGGGTTATTTCTGAAGTCACCCTTGAGTTTCCACAGGCACACACAGTGTGTTCTCTCTCTCTCTGTCTCTCTCTCTCTCTCTGTGTCTCTCTCTCTCTCTGTGTCTCTCTCTCTCTCTCACACACACACATACAAGAATTACAGAAGAAAACTTCATTTTTATTATCTGTATTAAAGATTATGCTCTGTTGCATTATGTATACACAGTGAAATCATTAGTATAGTGAAGCAACCTAACAGACTCATTACCTTCCATAGTTAGGTTTATTTTGAGGTAATATTACCAAAATCTACTCCCATAGTACAAGTTGGTCAGCTTGATATCCATGAGTAAAAGAAAGAAGGTGGAAAACTGTACATGCAAAGATCACAGGCTGCTTAAGCATCACTTTGGGTGGGTCTGACTGTCAACTGAGGCTTATAGCATATGTGGTGAGATCAGATGCTTTTAAATGATATCTTTGTCATTCAGCTCATCTCCAGGCAGCTTTTTATGTGTTTATCTCTTTCTTCATCTGTGTAATGGGATAAGTCAGGCACTCATTTCATCCATTTGTTTGATGAGTACTTAAAACTCATGTAAAATGTAAAGTAAACTCATGTAAAACTCATGTAAAATGTCTAGCAGTGTAATTTGGTCCCATCAAGGGCTTAATTGCGTGTGAGTATGTATTTGTGAATGTTTGTGTGTTTGTGGGTGTGTACGAATGAGTGTGTGAGAGGACGAAATCCTTTCATTCCATCAGCCTTTGTGACTTGTACAATTCCTTCTCAACTCTTCCTCAGTCCTGTAGTTTTCAATCTTTTTCTTCTTGAGATTAATTTTAGTAAGAAGCCAAGAAAGGGTGCATGTAACAGAAGCAAATACTATTCAATTTGAAGCTATCAAATTGGAGGGCTGTTGTAGCACAACATTCAGAAGGATTAACAATTTTTTTAAATAGTGAGAATGTCTGAGACTTTAAAATAGATTTTAAGGGGCTGTAGAGATGGTTCAGGGGTTAAGACTGTGCCTAGTAAGCAGAAGTTCCTGAGTTTAGATCTCAGGTCCCATGTGAAAATGCCAGGTGGAAATGGTGTTTTCTTCTGACCTTGGTGGGTGGAGCCTGGGAAATCCCAGAGGGAAACAAAAAGGAGGTAGAAACAGTCCAGGATGATTCCTGAAGTCACCACAGGGACACATAGTACCCTTCACACACACACACACACACACACACACACACACACACACACACACACACACACAAATAAATAAATAAATAAATAAGAAAATAGAGCTTGAGGTTTTTGGCAGTCCTTCTAGCGAGATAGGGATAGGAGGAATAAGCAACACTTTCCACATTGGTTCATAATTTGTAGCACTTTGAAGAAGTGATGGCTACACAGAGGAGAAGCAGACAGAGGAGAGGGACTTACACCTTAGATCAATTTTCCTTTGGCTTTTTCATGGGACACCAGTTTCTAGTCATCCCAAAGTGTAGGTGAGTGGTTACTGACAATTAGTTAATTGATTAAACAGAATAATTTATGAGTTTTACAGCTTTAAATTATTTTCTTCACTTGTCTGATGCTCAGTTCTCAGTCTATCAAATTTTTAATACATTTTTTATTATTTCTGCTCATACAAACTTAATAGGTAGACCAGTTCCCTCCCTTCTCCTCCCCCCGAACACCCTGCTCCCTCTCCCCTCCTTCCCCATCCCCCAGTGCCTCTCCCCCAATTCCCAGAGAGTCCTTTATTGTGCATGCCTGACTCTCCTCTGGGTCCTCCTCTCCGATGACGTACAAGGACCCAGTGGCATTTCCCTGAACCCTTTCTCGTTTTCCCCTTAAGCATAGGAACACTACTGTGGCTGTCAATCCCTTGCGTCCAAGGATCTTGGTGCCTTTAGCTGATGCTAGACTTTGTGAGGTCAATAGTATCAAATTTTTTTTAACATTTTTTATTATCTCCGCCCATACAAACTTAATAAGTACACCGGTTCCCTCCCTCCCTACTCCTCCCCCAAACCCTCTGCTTGCCCTCCCCTGACCCCTCCCTCCCCACCCCCCAGTGTCAGTCTATCAAATTTAAATACTAATTGCTATAGTAGAATATTACCTTGACTGTGAGACAAACAAACTCAAATGTACAATAATGGCCAATATACATACAATGCATTGCTGCTTAGGAAACTGGGCCTGGCAATTATGGAGACCCAGTCTTTCTTTTTTTTTTTTTTACATTTTTTATTATTATTTCCGCTCATACAAACTTAATAGGTACACCAGTTCTCTCCCTCCCTCCTCCTACCCCTGAACCACCTGCTCCCCCTTTCCTTACCTCTCCCTCCCCATCCCCCAGTGCCTCCCACCCCAATACCCAGAGAGTCCTTTACTGTCCATGCCTGACTCTCCTCTGGGCCCTCCTCTCCGATGATGTACAAGGACCCAGTGGCATTTTCCTGAACCCTTTCCCGTGCTCCCCTTAAGCATAGGAACACTACTGTGGCTGCCAATACCTTGCCTCCAAGGATCTTGGTGCCTTTAGCAGATGCTAGACTTTGTGAGGTCAATAGTGTGTTGGACATTGCACCGGGCACACAAAGTCCAATTATGATTGCTTCGGCCCTAACTTGTGTGGAGTATCTTGCAAATCATTGCTTCTCCCATCCTTTTGCTCTTACAGTCTTACCACTCCCTCTTCCGCAAATGTCCCTGAGCTTCAGGATGGGGAGAGATTAGGCTGGCCTAGTTCTAGGTGGTTGATATAGAGTCTCTGAAGTTCTGGATTGTGGTTTGTTGATTTTTTTTTTGCAGTTTTGCTGCTTCTGCAATGCCCTTCACTCCATCTGCTGGGCACTGTATGTCACCCGCTGGCTAGAGACAAAAAGCTGTTAAACTGGAGTCTTATTATAAGAGCACATTCAAGGGTAGATGTAATAAAAGTAGGAAACCTCAGTGAGGGAGGGGTCAATCACCCATTTGCAAAATGGTTACTTTTTATCTGCCAGACTATATGCCCTCCCTTTCTGGTGAGATCATACCCCCTCAGTTAGTTGTACATGATCAGGAACGAACGTCTGTGAATTTAACGAGGTGTCACATTACTTACTTGTAGTCCTTGATGGAGGCCTATTTTCTCTGCTGTAACATGGTCACTTCTCTCCTTGTTTCTGGTGTGGCCCTCCAACCCCATCCCTCCTGTTCATAATCCTTGCAATTACTGTAGGTATTATATAGATTTACCTTTGAGTGTTTCAAGGTGGGCTGGGTGGGTTTGGTACTAGGAGCCACCTATTAGAGAGTACATATGGAGCTTAATTTTCTGATTTTGGGATACTTCACTTAATATAATTGTTTCTAATGACATCCATTTTCCGGCAAATTCCAGTAATTCATCATTTTTGATGGCTGAGTAGTACTCCATTATATAGATGTACCACAGTTTCCTTATCCACTCGTCAACTGTTGGACATTTGGGCTGATTCCATGACTTTGCTATTGTAAACAGTGCTGCTATGAACATGGTCGAGCTTATGCTATCGAGGCGAACCTCTGCTGCATGGGGGTTATTCCCAAAAGTGGAATCGCAGGGTCAAATGGCATTTCAGTCTTTAATTTCTTTAAGAATCTCCAGATGGCTCACCAGAGTGGCTGTATGAGCCTGAATTCCCACCAGCAATGTAAGAGAGTTCCCCTCTCTCCACATCCTCTCCAGCATTTGGTGTTGTTTGTATTATGGATTTTTGCCATCCTGACAGGGGTGAGATGATATCTCAGGGAAGTTTTGATTTGTATTTCCCTGATGGCTAAAGAAGTGGAGCATTTTTGAAGATATTTGTTAGACATTTTAATGTCATCCCTGGTAAAGTTTCTTTTAAGTTCCAGGGCCCATTTTTTAATTGGGCCATCGGTTTCCTTGATGTTTAGTTTTAAGTTCTTTGTGCACTCTGGACAGTAGAGCTCTATCAGATATGTGGTTAATGAAGATTTTGTCCCATTCTGTGGGTTGCCTTTGAGCTCGTGTTACAATCTCTTTATCTGAACAGAAGTTCTTTAATTTCACAAGATCCCAACTGTTGAGAGTTGGTAGCAGTGACTGTGCCATTGGATGTCTGTTGAGGAACTGCTGGCCTAGCCCAATCAGCTCGAGGGAGTTCCCTACCCTTTCACCTATGGTTTTTATAGTCTCTGGCCTGATATCAAGGTCCTTGATCCATTTGAAATTAAGTCTTGTACATGGTGACAAGTACGGGTCCAGCTTTAATCTTTTGCATGTGGAGATCCAGTTTTGCCAGCATCATTTGTTGAAGATGCTGTTCTTTTTCCATTGGATTTTTTGGGCCCCTTTGTCAAAGACCAAATGGCTGTAATTTTGTGGGCTAATATCTGGATCTTCAATCCTTATCCATTGATCTGTGTGTGTATTTTGGAGCCAGTACCAGGCTGTTTTTATAACTATGAATTTGTAGTATAGACTAAGGTTTGGTATGGTAATACCTCCAGCAGTGTTTTTGTTACTCAGGATTGTTTTTGCTATCCTGGGTCTTTTGTGCCTCCATATGAATTTTGAGATTGCTTGGTCAACTTCTTTAAAGAATTGCTTTGGGATTTTGATTGGTATAGCATTGAATCTGTGTATTGCCTTTGGTAGGATGGTCATTTTTACAATGTTGATTCTGCTAGTCCAGGAACAAGGGAAGTCTTACCACCTTCTGGTGTCTTCTGCTATTTCTTTCTTCAGGGTTTTAAAGTTTTCATTGTAAAGGTCTTTTACCTCCCTGGTTAGGTTTATACCAAGGTATTTCATTTTTTTAGGGGCTACAGTAAATGGGATTGTTTCTCTCAAGGCTTTTTCACTTCTTTCATTCTAGGCATATAGGAAGGCCTCTGATTTTTGCACATTTATTTTGTATCCTGCCACCCTGCTGAACTTCTCAATTAGTTCCAGGAGCTTCCTGGTGGAGTTTTTGGGATCACTCAGGTATAGGATCATGTCATCTGCAAATAGGGATAGCTTGACTTCTTCCTTGCCGATTTGAATCCCTATTATGTCCCTTTCTTGTCTTATGACTTCAGCTAAGACTTCAAGTACAATATTGAATAGAAGTGGTGAGAGTGGACAGCCTTGTCTAGTTCCTGATCGAAGTGGGAATGCTTCCAATTGTTCCCCATTGAGCATAATCCTTGCTGTGGGCTTGTTGTATATAGCTTTCATTATATTGATAAAGGTTCCTTCCATTCCTACTGTCTCTAGCGTTTTGATCATAAAAGACTGTTGGATCTTGTCAAGAGCTTTTTCTGCATCTATCGAGAGTATCATGTGGTCTTGGACTTTGGACTGGTTTACATGATGAATTACATTTATTGATTTGCGTATGTTGAACTAACCTTGTGTGCCGGGGATGAAGCCTACTTGGTCCCCATGAATGATCTTTTTAATATGTTTTTGAATCCGATTTGCTAAGACTTTGTTGAGAATCTTTGAGTCTGTGTTCATCAGAGAGATCGGCCTATAGTTTTCTTTTTTAAGTGAATCTTTATTAGGTTTTGGGATGAAAACAATATTAGCTTCATAGAAGGAATTTGGTAGTGTTCCTTCCTTTGGTATTTGATGGAACAGTTTAAGGAGTATTGGTGTTATTAACTCCTTAAATGTCTGGTAGAACTCTGTGCTGAATCCATCTGGTCCAGGACATTTTTTGGTGGGAAGATTCGAGATTACTTCTTCAATTTCTGTATATGTTATAGGACTATTTAAATAATTCACAACTTCCTGATTCAATTTAGGTAAGTTGTGTTTACTTAGAAATTCATCCATCTCTTTTGTGTTGTCAAACTTCACAGAGTACAAGTTTTTGAAATATGATGTTATAATTCTCTGGATTTCTTGGGTATCAGTAGTGATAACTCCATGTTCATTTCTAATTTTGTTAATTTGGGTTTTCTCTCTCTTGCTTTTGGTTAGTTTAGCTAGGGGTGTATCAATCTTATTGATTTTTTCAAAGAACCAGCTTTTTGAGTGGTTGATTTTTTCTATTGTTTTCTTAATCTCGATTTCAGATATTTCTCCCCTTATTTTTCTAATCTCCTCTCTTGTACTACTTTTGGGACCAGATTGCTCTAGTTTCTCTAAAGCTTTAAGCTGCATTGTTAAGTTGTTTATTTCTGATGTTTCCATTTTTTTGATGTAGGCATTAAGAGCTATGAACTTACCTCTTAGAACAGCTTTTATTGTGTCCCAGAGATTTTGGTAAGTTGTATTTTCGTTATCATTCATTTTCAGGAAATCTTGAATTTCCTTTTTAATTTTTTCCTGAATCCAGTTCTCATTCAGCATCATAGTGTTAAGTTTTCAGGAGTTAGTGTATTTTCTCTTGTTTGATGTGTTGTGGATGTCCAGCTTTAGGCCGTGGTGGTCTGATAGGGCACAGGTTAGAGTTTCAACTTTCTTGTATATGTGTAGATTCATTTTGTGGCCCAATATGTGATCTATTTTAGAGAAAGTTCCGTGTGCTGCTGAGAAAAATGTGTATTCTTTGGTGCGTGGGTGAAAAGTTCGATAGAGATCTGTAAGGTCCATTTCTTTCAGGGTTTGATTAAGTTCCAAAGTGTCCCTGTTAAGCTTTTGACCTGTTGATCTATCCCATGTTGAGAGAGTGGTGTTGAAGTCCCCAAGAATTATCGTTTGGGGGTTGATTTCTTGCTTTAGACGCTGTAGGGTTTTCTTAATGAATGTGGAGGGGCCCGTATTGGGTGCATGTATGTTCAGTATTGTGAAGTCTTCCTGGTGAATTGTACCTGTGACTAAATGTAGTATCCATCTGTGTCTCTTATAATTTTCTTTGGTTTGAAGTCCACTTTGTCTGATATCATAATGGCTACCCCTGCCTGTTTTCTGCTTCCATTTGCTTGTAGAATTGTTGACCAGCCTTTTATTTTTAGAGCGTGCCATTCTTTTGTGTTGAGATGGGTTTCCTGCAGGCAGCAGATTGATGGATTGTGATTTTTAATCCAAGTTTGTAATCTGTGTCTCTTGATCGGTGAATTAATTCCATTAACATTTAGTGTTATAATGGAGAAACTATTGTTATTCCAGACATTTATTATGTTTAGTAGCTTTTATAAGTATATTGCTTCGTTTTTAATGGTGTTATATTTGCCTTCTATTCTCCTGGATATGCCTGTTTTTTTCTTCACGGTTGAGTATCATTTCTAGCATTTTTTGAAGGTCTGGTTTGGTGGACATGTATCCCTTAAAGTTGCCTTTGTGCTGGAAAATTTTTCTTTTTCCCTCGATCATGACTGATAGTTTTGCAGGGTAAATCAGCCTGGGTTGACATTTTTGCTCATTCAATACTTGAAGTATGTCACTCCAAGCTCTTCTTGCTTTTACTGTTTCGACTGAGAAGTCATTTGTTATTTTAATAGGTTTACCTTTAAAAGTGACTTGTTTTTTCTCCCTTGAAGCTCTCAGCACCAGTTCTTTATCTTGAATGTGGAGTGTTTTAACTATTATTTGCCGTGGCGTGCTTCTATTTTGGTCGTATCTGTTTGGGGTGCGGAATGCCTCTTGTATATGGATGGGCCTCTCTTTTTTTATATGAGGAAAGTTTTCCTTGATGATTGTTTGAAAAGTTTTGAGATTCTTGCTCTGGTATTCCATGAATACGCATGTTAGGCTTCTTCAGGGTGTCCCATATCTCTTGGATATTTCTCTCAAGTATTTTTTGGCTTTAACAACCTCTTCCATTGAGCTGGTTAGTACTCCCACTTTATCTTCAAGGTCTGAAATTCTGTTTTCTGCTTCATTAGTTCTGTTGATAAGACTCTCTGTGGCGTTCTGGGTTGAAGATAACTTGCCTTTTAGCTCAGTTTTAAACTCTGCTTGAGTTTGTTTTAACTGCTCTATGCCAGTTTTTGTTTTTTGCACTGTTTTTCTCAACTCCTCCAGATGTCTGTTTTTTTCTCTTCAAAGCGATTGATTCGATTATGTAATTCCTCCCGGATTTCCTCTTTCATAGTATTGAACATGGTAATGATCATATTTTGAAAGTCTTTATCCTAGGTGAGGCTTTCTTGACCTTTTTCCGCGGGTTTGTTCTGGTTGGTGTCTAACATGGGATTAATTTCTTCAGTGGGAAATTTGTTTACTTGAGAGTTGCTTCTCATGGATTTGCACTTTGACTTTGGCATTGTCATTTTAACTCTTAAGATCTCTCAATTTCACTAAACTGAATTATTTGGCCTGGGGTCCTCGTGGGCAGCGCGGGGCGGAGACTTACCACCTAGGGCGCGGGGTGAGGCCTGGCTGGACCGAGGGCACGTCTGGACAGGCGGAGCGGGGTCGGGTGTAAAGGGAGGATGGAGCTATTTAACCCGAGGGCCTGAATGATCTTTTTGATATGTTTTTGAATCCGATTTGCTCAGACTTTGTTGAGAATCTTTGCGTCTGTGTTCATCAGAGAGATCAGCCTATAGTTTTCTTTTTTAAGTGAATCTTTATTAGGTTTTGGGATTAAAACGATATTAGCTTCACAGAAGGAATTTGAGACCCAGTCTTTCTGAAGGAAGCCCTTGCATCATGTAGTGACAATTTGTCATGAAGTGCTTAAAATCTTAAGAATTAGAGAGGTGGCTCAGGGGTTAAGCCTCTGCCTTGCAGGCGGAAAGTCCTGAGTTTGGATCCTAAACCCCATATATAGACGCCAGGCGGAAGCAGGGGTTGCCTGTGTTTCTGGTCATGGTAGGGCAGAGCCTGTGAATACCAGAACAGAGTTAAACCAAGAGGAGGTAGAGGAGGAGGAGGAGGTGGAGGCAGTCCATGGTCGTGGTTCTACACACACACACACACACACACACACACAGACACACATGCATACATGCACAATTGAATAAAAAAAAAGAATTACGTTTAAAAAAAAAGAATTAGCAATTGTAAGATCCCTTATAACAGATGTTAGGAGAGATTGTGTGCTGTCAATGTACAAAAGGTAGTTTTGCTTTTTGGTTAGGTTATATAAAGTTGGTTCTTTCACGTGACTGTTGAACAAACTGAAAGTCATTCCATGTCTAACATTTTTTGATCCAGACATCTTCAAAATACGTGTGTAGGTGGTACAGAGGCACTTGACAAAGGTTTTCTTGGGCTGCCCTGACACCTCAGGAGCAATGATGTGTGAGGGCAGAAAAGATCACTTGGCGGATGTCCCAGTGAGAGACAGGGTTTGCCGCAATGTTGGATTTTCTTGGCATTAACTTTGAGAAAGATGAGGGAACCTTTGGAGGCTAAGTCATCAGGGGCCAATCATATGGGGGCAAGTAGAAATCTTGGCTTTATAATTGGATTAATTAGAGAGAGGTTTCCTAACTTCTCAATGAAGCAGTTGGAAAATTGACTTTTGCGTTTGCAGAAACTCCCCAGACGGAGGATGCTTGAAAAGTTCAGGAAATTAAACTCTCATCTCACATCTTAAGTGCTTCAGGCTTCTCCAGCAAATATTTCCCTTAGTTCTTTTCATAGATTGTTAGGCTGGAATGAATTTGTTATCTTCCTCCCCATAACTTTCCTAGTGAGAAAGTTGTTAAGTACTGGAGTTAGCACACAGAAGTACCAAAATTGAGACCACATGGTGAGTCTTTAAGGGGAAATTAGCATTTACTTCTTCATAGATGAAGTGATTCCTTCCTTCCTTCCTTTTTTCCTTCCTTCTTTCTTTTTTTTTCATTTCTTCTTTCTTTCTTTCTTGACATGGTCTTATGTATCCTAGGTTGTCCTTGAATTCATTGTGTAGACAAAGATGACCCTGAAATTTTGATCATCCTGCCTCCACTTTCTATGCTGGGGTTACAAGAATGTATCAACATGTCTGATTTTATGCAGTACTGGGGCTTAAACTCACAGCTTCACATACACTAGGCAAGCACTTTCAGTTATATTCCCAGCTCCTACGTGGGAACATTTTGTTGGTGTTTCTCTTCCTTCACATGCTTCCATACGCAGGAAGTCTTTCTCAGATTTGCTGTCAGTCGATGGGTTGACATTAGATGTCTTTTTCTTACAGGCTGACTGGCATGCTTAAATGACAGCGTGAGAAAGTTACCATGCAAGTCCTCTTAGAGCAGATGGTACAGTCATTTTATCAGAACCTCAGATAAACTGGGAATAGTTCGCAATGCTACTTTTCCAGTTAAAATGCCAGGTTGTATTTATTTTTCCTAGAAGCTGGCTAAAGCATTCTTATATCTGACCTTCTCTGGAGAAAGTAAAGGCACTAGATCCAGCTGAGCCCGCTTGGGGATCAGCCTGTGCAGAAACTCAAATTTGGGCAGTGAAGTTATTGCTTGGTGATAGAACACTTGGTTAGCACATGTGAGACCCTGGTCCCTGATAACACAAAAAGAGAAAAGAAAATAAACAAAAAATTTTCCAACGCAAAAGGAGAAAGGAAAATAAACTGAAAATTTGCCAAAGCACAATTTGTGTATATGTGTACATGTGTGTGTATATTTATGTGTGTGTGTGTGAGGGTGTAATTGTGTGTGCATGTGTGCATTCATGTGAATGCATATGAAGGCTTTAGGCCAACCATGCCTTTATTCGCTAGGCAATGTCCACCTGTATGAGGCAGAGTATCTCTCTGGTATGGAGTTTCCCAATCAGATTAGAATAATTGCTTAGTGAGTCCCAGGAATCTGCTTGCCTGAAATTACAAGTGCAAATGCTATCATGCCCAATTTTTTTTTCCTTTTTCTTTTTTGGATGGGTTCTGGAGTTGACTTCTGATACTCAGGGTTTGGTGGGAAACACTTTGCCAAGTGAGCTATAGCTTTGGAACTTTGAGGGGCAATCTTGAGCCAAGATTTTCAATTTTCAGATGAGCAAATATTAACACACTCTTTATATTTCTTCAGTCAATTTGTCTTCAGACTTCATTAATGAAATGAAATTCCATTTTCTTTCAGTTGGTGCAAGTGTACCCATTTTCTGAATATAAAAGATCTGGAAGATAAGCTTAAGAGTCAAGGCAACAGAATTTACCCAAGACCAGCTTATACTCCCTTTGGGTATGTTTAGAATTACTTTTTTTTGAAAGGAAAGCTCATTTTTTGAGACCATACCTTTGATATGTGAATTAATTTTTGTAACATCTCCTTGGCCTCATAACAGATGTGGCAGCAGATGGGGGATTTGGGATCCATACCAAGTTACCTATTAATTTCTGTTGTTTTCCTAGATGGTGTAGGGTGCCATAGTGGATATCAGCCTTCAGGAGTTTGCATTTCTACTGGCAGAGGCATATGAAACACTCAAGAGTGTAGCTAATCCTTGGTGACAAAGTACTAGAGGTAAGTGAACTAAGACACAGAGGCAAGTCTTGCAAAATTTTCTTTTCTTTCTGGAAGTCCAGATTTGTTGACTCCAGAAACTCTCTTCCCAAGGATCTCTAAGCTCTGTACAGGCTGTCTGGGTACAAGTTATACCCAGGGTAAATGGCCCACATTATTGCTAATCTCCTGATGCTATTATTTTTTGGAGTCTTCCTCTTCTCTTGGCTTTGTTTTTGTTGTGGGCACAGTTACCTTTGGTCTCTGTACCTTTTGGAGACCAGGTTTTAGGGTCAGCACGTATGGAGGGGGTCAGTGAATGAGAAGGATAGTGAACCAAGTGCTGACCAGGAACTGTGAAACCTGATTTCCCACTCAGCTCTATGCTATTCGCTGTGGGATTCTGAGCCCCAGAATTCTCTCTTGGAGGATGAGTAATCCATCAGTTTTATTCCAAAATGAACAGTTCATGATTATTGAGGAAAAGAAACTGGAAGAAAAGGTTCCTGTATTTGATTTGTCTGTTCAAAGCACATCTCTGGAGGAAAAGTTAAGAAGGAATGTTGGAAAAGGCTTATAGAACCAATCTCTTTGTTCAGAACTCCACAGTACTTGAGGGTCTAAGATAGAAAATATGAAATAGGAAATTACAAAGTCAGGGCTAGATTAATTGTAAACATTTGAAAAGTCATGTCAGTCCTGCCCTACAACTCAATGTGAAGTGAACGTTGTACACTGAATGCTAGAGCTTCTCAATTTTTATTGTTCAGGAACTCGTGAAACTAACCAGGCATAAGAAAGAAACTAAAGGTAGAAAGGAAAGGAAAGCCTCCAAGGCCAACCACTGTCCTTGGTGGTGGTATGGAGAAGGGGAAATAGGTGAGATAGTCATAAATCAGAAGGTAACCAATTATTAGTTGTTATGTTTGGTAAAATACACATACCAAAATTTACCATTTTTCATTAATTTTCTATTTCCTAGACTTTTTAAAATTAATTTTTTCTACTTTTACAAGCATATTGAGAATTCATTCTAGCTTCCCTCCCAATGTCCTCCCTCCCATTTCTTCCATTCCCTTCATCTTTCCATTCCACTCATCTGCTTGTATGCTTCTATGGACTTAGGTTTCACTCTGACTTGTCTACTCCTCTGTGAGCTCAGGCCTCCGCATTGTAACAAGTTACCTCTCTTCAGGCCACCCCACTAGTAGGTGCATTTCCTTTCACTCATCCAGCTTTAGACCCAAAGGTTTCCACTGTGACTTCCCATTCTATGGATATAACAGCTTCCTATAGAGCAGTTTAATGTACTGTCTTCCTACCTACTGATCTATTTCATTCCCTTTTTTTAGGTTCTTATTCTAGTTTACAGTAACAGGGATGGGTACTAGATAACTTACCCTTTTAACAAGCTTTAGGTGTGAAGTTCAGTGACATAAAAACATACATTTTTGTTGCAAATATAACCACTATTTACATCCACAAATTTTTTCGTTGTCTCGAATTGACTGACATTGATTAACTGCTGTTCAACAGCAGCTTCATGCCTTCATCTCCAGCCTCCAGCAAATAACTCCCTGCTTTTTGTTTTCACTTAACTGTCCTGGATAACTTATTTAAATTCACTTACTGATTCATGGAGTGTTTTTCTTTTCTGTGACTGGTTTAGAATGCTATTTAACATTTTCAGCTTCACACTATAACACGGACAACTTTTCCAAGGGTTGCTCAGAAGATGTGTAAATCTGAAACTCGGAATCACTGAATATTCACATTAGCAAAGGTTGGCACCAAGTCTATTCCCTGCCATCAGGATGATTAAGGAAGCCTGTCACAGGGTCACAGGTGGCATGAACACGGTGATAAGACACCCTAAATAATAATATAAAAATTATATAATGTACAATATATAATAATAAATAAATGTCTACTAAATTATTCTCTAATAGTTTATAATTAGTTTTTTTTAACTTCATGAGTTCAGAAACCTGAATAGTTTTACCAGTTATAGAATACTGGGCACTGAGAAATTGTATCACTCTCTGTAAAATATAGGTCCTATATTTTGGTCTAAGGTAAAAGTGATCTGAAGCTATTAAGTCACCAGTGCAAGTCCTTCATGAGCAGAAGCTTCAGTACAGATGTTTGTAGCATACAAGCAGCCATCCAAATGGAATGGCCTTTGAAAAGGAGAAGTATGAAGTGGGACAGGAGGGGGAATGGGTTGGGTAGTAGGGGTGTGAAAATGACATAAATTCATTCTATTCATGCATCAAAGAAAAAATAATAAAATGATAAAAATATGAGCCATCGTGACCTTGGGCAAGTGACTGAACCTAATTTTCATATTTCTTTTTTCTTTTTTTTAAAACATCTTTTGGAATAAAAACATTATGCAATAAAAATGTCAGAGAGGCAGAGGGATGCGATAGCACATGAGTTGAAGTCAGAGCACAACTTTTAGACAGAAGTCAGTTCTTTCCTTCCATCATATGTGCTTCTGGGGATTGATCTCAGATCACCAGGCTTATGAGTAGCAGACCCCCTACCACTGAGCTATCTTTATGACTCCCCCATGTTTCTGATCTATAAAAAGTTCTCTCATTTCTGTTGTCAAGGTAAAGTCAGCTGATGCTTATACGTTATCATTGCTGTTAAGTCGCGGTACATCTGAGAATTGTATCATGCAGGCAGTAATTGCAGTCTTATCCTCTTGTCCCATGAAGCCCCCATTTGGAGAAACCTGAGACGGAGCGTGAGCTCAAGAAGGAGCAGATGAAGGCGGAGGACGTTTCTGATTTCTGAGAGAGCTCTGCTTTCTCTGATTACAGGCTGTCAGCCCCTGCGCCTCAGACCATGGCTGCTACCAGCAACGTGACCGAGATCTTCTTCTTGGGATTTTCCCAGCGTCAGGATGTGCAGAAGTTCATTTTCGTGGTCTTTCTCCTGATGTACGCAGCCATTGTGCTGGGCAATGGCCTCATTGTACTGACCATCATTGCCAGCAGAGGGCTCTCGTCCCCCATGTATTTCTTCCTCGGCTACTTGTCCTTGGTGGAGATCTGTTACTGTTCCGTCACTGCCCCTAAGCTCATCTCGGACTCTCTGCTCAAGAGGAAAGTCATCTCCTTCCAGGGCTGCATCACGCAGATATTTTTCCTGCATTTCTTCGGTGGCACCGAGATCTTTCTTCTGACCGTGATGGCCTATGACCGCTACGTGGCCATCTGCAAGCCCTTGCACTATGTCTCCATCATGAACCGGAGGGTGTGTAGCCTCTTGGTGGCAGCAGCGTGGGGTGGGGGCTTGCTGCATTCTGCAGGACAGGCCTTCCTCATTTTCCAGCTTCCCTTCTGTGGCCCCAACATCATCGACCACTACTTCTGTGATGTCCACCCAGTGTTGAAACTGGCTTGTTCCGACACCTTCCTCATCAGCCTGCTAGTCATTGCCAATGGGGGCTCCATCTCAGTGGTCAGCTTCGCGGTGCTGCTGGCTTCCTATGCGGTCATTCTGCATTCTCTGAGGAGCCACACCGCGGAGGGGAGACGCAGGGCACTGTCCACCTGCGCCTCTCACCTCGCAGTGGTGGGCCTGTTTTTCATACCCTGTTCTTTCGTCTACATGAGGCCCTGTGTCACCCTCCCTGCAGACAAGGTCGTGGCTGTGTTCTACACGGTGGTCACACCGCTCTTAAACCCTATTATTTACTCCTTCAGAAACACTGAGGTGAAAAACGCCGTGCGGAAACTGGTAGGGAGGAAAGTGATTTTGGAAGAGAAATAGATGATTTATGTAAAGTTGGGGCAGCATGATAGGAAAATGGGGTACCTTAGTGCTTAGTCTGCTTATACTGTACCACACAGTGGTAAGGAAAGGGCCAGTCAACTACCTTTACTGAAATTACATTTTTTTCATCTCTCTATGTGCATGCATGTGCACACACATGTGCACACGTGCATGCATGTACACATATGCATGCATGCATGCACATATATACATGTGTGTGCACAGCACCTAGGTAGAAGTCAGGAAACAATCTTGGGTATTGATCCTCAAGTTCCTTCCATCTTTGTGCTTGAGACAAAGCCTCACATTGGTCTGGAACTTTACTAAGCCGCCTCATAAGTTTACATGGATCTACCTGCCTCTGCCTCCCATCTCTTCATCGCTGTGATTGTGTGCACACACCACTGCACTTGGCTTTTCACCTGGTTTCCAGGAATCTGAATTCAGTTGTTTTAGGGTAGCAAAGCCTTCTAAATCTGAATGGTCAGAGCCTTTGGTCTGGAGAGCTGAAAGAGTACTGATGGATGCCAAGAAATTCTACTGACCTGATGGACAGAAGCTCAGGGTTCTGGCACTGGCCAAACTGACTTTGAAACTGCAGTGACTTTTTTTTTCTTTTTGTGGGAGTGTGTAGGTATAGGTGTGTACATGTGTGTGGGTGTAGAAGAGAGCACTGTATGTGCTTTTGGAGACCCAAGGGTGACTTTGGGAATCACCCCAGATTGCTCTGGGTTTTCCCAGGATCCTCCTTCCAGGACCAGAAGTACAGGCCATTGTCATTTCTGCCTGGCATTTTTTTTTCATGGGATCTGGTATACAAACTCAAGGCCTTTTGCTTGCCAGGCAAAGGCTTGACCCCTGAACCATCTCTTTAGCCCCCATAGTCAGATATTTTTTCCAGATAAAATATTATAAGTTTATTTAAAACATTTCTCATCTTGAGTATGCAAAATACAAACTCCACAAAATGTTCATTTTTTTAACTTGGTAGTTTACAAATATACAAAATAGAAGTTTGCTTAAATTTATATTACACATTTATTAAGGCAGGAAACTATATAGAAAAAGACACACATTTGTTCTGCTTAAGGCCTACTTGGGAATGAACCATCGTACAAATGCATAAAAATGCCTAACAGATTGCATAAAAAAGGTTAAAACAGGTAAACCAGGCATAATTTACCTGATTTAGGTCAGAAATGTAGATTGGAAGACAAAATAGATTTTCCTTGTCAAGAACATGCAACAGTCAGAGAACTTTGGAACCACAACTCACCAAGCATCATCACTTAGGCTATTATAGCATTTTTCCATACCTGAATTTCTTCCTCTTCTTCTTAAGATAATGGCTTTTAGAAGTCAAAGAGAATACAAGGTCATCTTTATATTTATAGTGCATCATCAAATACAATTCAAGGGAATTCTGGCCTTCCCTCCCCACCAATCTCATGGATCTAATAATGTGTACCCTGATATCCACAAACTTCCTGTCATCCCTTTGGCGTTTTTGTAAGTCCAGACATGTTCCAGTCCATAGTCAGATTTTTAAGTTATTTAGCAATAGACAATGATATCTACTTTGTAGATACAAGTTTCATTTTCTATACATAAGTAGCGTTTGAATTTCTAAATTTCTATTTCACTTCATTCTAGATTTCCTTTTCATCTATCTGTTCCCTCTTTTCTCTAGTTTCTGACCCATTTGTGTCCTGTCAGTCTGGCAGTCTCTTTTTACTCCTTGTACTTTGCAGGCATTCTGACAAGGACTGAGGTTCCTCACTCTCTGCCACTATGTTGGGTTCTCTAATTCATCTTAGTATCTTGTTGCTGTCTTTAATATTCGACAATCTTTTCGATGAGTCTTATTTTAACTTCGAGTAGCCATAATAATGTACCCCAGACAGTGACTTGAACCCTGCCTCTCATACTCAGTACATTTTTTTCTTCCACATCTAATAGACTAACAAAGTAAAGTAGTTCTTTGACTTCATTGGTCATCTTAAAATCTTCAGGGACTCCTGATTGCCTTTGAATTATCACAAACTTTTATTCATAAAATGCCCTCAAGACGAGACCCTTTTTTAATTTTTAAAAAATTGTTCTAGTTTTACAAGGATAGTGAGTATTTATCCCAGTTTCTCTCCCTCTCCCTCCCTCCCTTCCCTTCACCATTCCTTCCCACTCCCACTCACCCTTCCACCTGTATGCTTCTATGGACCCCCGAAGACCTTTTTTTCTTTCATTTGGGACAGGGTCTCTCTGTATAGCTTTGGCTAGTCTGAATATGTCCTTTTCCTTTTTTGACATTGCATAGTACTTAGTAAAAAATTTTGTAAGACTTTATTTTGATCCTTATTTCTGCTCATTGGACCATGTCTTTTGTGAATATGGCTCACATATCACATTGTAGAATCCTACCTTGAATATTTGTTTACTTCTCAGGCTGTGAGTTCTGTGAGAGCAAGGCTTCTAACTTCTTGGGATAGTTCAATATGCAACACCTCATATGTGGTCAGTAAATATTTGAAGAAGTGAATAAATACCTGTCTATGTACTCAACATGTTCAAGTACAAACTCTTGGTCTTTCCTCAACACCATCTTCTTTCAGTCTTCTATCTCAGGTGGAAGCAGCTCTGACATCCTGACTGCTCATCCTAACACTCTTGGATTATTGGTCCCTCTTTCTCCTGTGTCTCACATATACTCTGCAAAAATACCTTTATTTTCCAAACACAGTTGTATTGCAATTCAAAATGTAACTCCTATAATCATACTTCTCATGCTGCCTGAGTGTTCTTAGTGTCCTCTTAGTACATCCTCATCCAAGGTTCATGTCATCGAAATGAACATTCTCTAGAAGCTCCACAGTGGGAGTGGGTTCCATCCACAGCAAAAAGTAGAATATTCAGTATGGGACACCAGGATCTTTTATGATATGGTCTCTAAAATTGCTTCTCCAGCCTCATTTCTTCACATGCTTCCCCTCATTCACTTCTTTCCAAGCACACTGGCCCCCTTAGTATTTAGGAAACACTATCCATGCTGCCATCTTGGAATCTGTACACTGGTTTCCCATCCTTCTAGAAGATTCTTCCTTTAGATAAACTATTGGATAACTCATTCCCCTACTGAAATCTTTGTGTAGATAGCACTTTCAGAGCCCACAATCTCTTTTGCCCCTCCTCTTCTTTCAACAGCACATACAAACTTTCGTACAGATTGCATTAGTACATATCTATTTTGGCATCTGCCCCCTCCAGGAGAATATGAATTCCATGAGATGGTATTCATCGTTTTGTTCTCTGATGTGTTCCAAGTGCTTAGACCACTATCTTGAATCTTGTAAGTATTCAAGCAATATTTCTAGATGAAATGGATGATTAAATACTAACTGTAGGAGATAAAAATAATGAAAGCAATTCACATATCTGTAGAGTTTTGCAATTGTAAAGACACAGGCTAAGCTCACTACACATTAGTCCAGACAAACACAACTGCCTTGGGAAATGAAAATGACTTATGTTTTTATTTTTCATAAACAGGATCTAAAAGACACTGATATGGCTTCATGTATACACATCTAACATTCATAACTCTAACTTTATATTACACCTAAAATATTACCTGAAAAGTATTTTCTTACATAGAAACTGAGAGGTTTCATTGAAGTGCTTATCTTTGAAGATATGCAGAAAGACTGAAAAAATAGCTAAAGTATGTTAAATAAATAAATGCATAAATAAAAGAATAATCAAATGTCACAGGTTTTAAGTTAACGTGACTAAATGACTATAAGCCATTATATTAAATTCAGCAGAAGCTGATCAGTGGCCTATAAGTGTCTAGTGCCATACCATATACTTTCTCCAACATGGTTATTATAGGGATGAGAGAGAGAGAGAGAGAGAGAAAGAGAGAGAGAGAACATACAATCTCTGTCATTGAAGGAGAATGCACCAATTAAAATAATATAGTCATATCTATGTACCTATGTACCTATGTATGTATGTATGAATGTATGTATGTATGTATGTATGTATGTATGTATGTATGTATGTATCTATCTATCTATCTATCTATCTATCTACTCAAAATGATTTTGGTAGGTGTCTTAACCATTATTACAAAAAAGGAAATTCTATCATACTTTGTTCTATTTAGTTTTATACTACCTGTAAGACATAAACCTTATTTCTGATATTTCATAAGACTCCCAAAGACAATCAGAAAATTCACTGTGAAATGCATGTGATGTGATAGTTGAAGGGATAAGCAAATGGAGAGGAGAGGCAGAGAGGGTAGTGGAGAGTGGCAAATATGAACAAAACACTTTGATAAGAGCATAAAATAGTGTCACAATGAAACCCATTATTTTGTATGCCAAATAAAAATTAATAAAATCAATAAAATGTCTCAAAAGTGTAAAAGTGATTACTTTTAAGTGATATCCATAGAAATGCAGCTTTTATTATTAATCTTGTACCAATTACACTACTAAGCACTTATTGTGGGTTCCATTTTCATAAACTCATTTGAATTTTCCAATAGACAGCTATCTTACCTGTGAACATAGTTGGGTTTGTATCTTACTTTCTTCATCTTTTTCCTTTTAAGTCTGATATATATATATATATATATATATATATATATATATATATTTCTTACACTCATACAAAGTTGATAAGTACCCCATTCTCCTCCCTCCCTCCACCCCTCCCTAGACCCCCTTTCTCCCTTCCCCCTTTTCTCCTTCCTTTCCTCCCTCCCTCCCTTTCTCCCAGTGCCCCCTCCCCCCATTCCTGGAGCATCCTTTAGTGTGCATGTCAAACTTTCCTCTGGGTCCTCCTCTCTGATGAGATGTAAAGACTCAGTAGCATTGCCTAGAGCTCTTTTTTGTGTTCCCCTTTAGTATAGGAACACTATTGTGGCTGTTAATCCCTTGACTCTAAGGATCATAGTGCCTGTGATCCATGCTAGACTTTGGGGGTTCAATGATATGTTGGTCATTGTGCAGGTCATGCAAAGTCTTGTTATGATTACTTTGGCCCTAACTTGTATGGAGTATCTTGCATATCATTGCTTCTCCCCATCTTTAGGCTCTTACAATCTTACCGCCCCTTCTTCCACAAATTTCTCTGAGCTTTAGGATGGGGAGAGATTAGGCTAGCCTGCTTCCAGATGCTTGATGTAGAGTCTCTGATTTTCTGAATTGTGGTTTGTTGATTTTTTTTCCAGTTTTGCTGCTCCTGCACTGCTTTTGGTTCCATCCTGATGGGTATTGGATGTCACCCCCTGGCCATAGATAAAATGCTGTTAAAATAGAGTCTTATTATAAGAGTAGATTCAAAGGTAGATGGAATAAGGGTAGGAGATTGTGGTGAGGGGGGGTCAATCTCCCATTTGCAGGATGGTTACCTTCTATCTGTCAGATTCTATGCCAAATTCTTTCTATGAAACTAATTTTGTCTTAATCCCAAAACCTAATAAAGATACACTTAAAAAAGAAAACTATAGGCCAATCTCTTTGGTGTACACAGATGCAAAAATCTTCAACAAAGTCTTAACAAATCGGATTCAAAACATATTAAAAAAATCATTCATGGGGATCAAGTATGCTTTATCCCAGGCACACAAGGTTGGCTCAACATATGCAAATCAATAAATGTAATTCATAATATAAACCAGTCCAAAGCCCAAGACCACGCGATACTCTCAATAGATGCAGAAAAAGCTTGACAAGATCCAACAGCCCTTTATGATCAAAACCCTAGAGACAGTTGGAATGGAAGGAACCTTTATCAGTATAATAAAAGCTGTATACAAGAAGCCCACAGCAAGGATTATACTCAATGGGGAAAAACTTGAAACATTCCTACTTCGATACTGTCCACTCTCACCACTTCTATTCAATATTGTACTCGAAGTCTTAGCTGGAGCCATAAGACAAGAAAGGGAGATAAAAGGGATTCAAATTGGCAAATTGTCAAGTTATCTGTATGTGCAGATGACATGATTATATAACTGAATGATCCCAAAAACTCCACCAGGAAGCTCCTGGAACTAATACAGAAGTTCAGCAGGGTAGCAGGATACAAAATAAACATACAAAAATCAGTGGCCTTCCTATATGCCCAGAGAGAAACAATCCCTGTTACTATAGCCCCTAAAAAAATGAAATACCTTGGTATAAACCTAACCAGTGAAGTAAGAGACCTTTACAATGAAAACTTTAAAACCCTAAAGAAAGAAATTGCAGAAGACACTAGAAAGTGGAAAGACCTCCCATGTTCCTGGATTGGCAGAATGAACATCATAAAAATGACATCCTACCAAAGGCAATATACAGATTCAATGCTATACCAATTAAAATCCCAAAGCAATTCTTTAAAAAAGTTGACCAAACAATCTCAAAATTTATATGGAGGCACAAAAGACCCAGGATAGCAAAGACAATCCTGAGTAACAAAAACACTGCTGCAGGTATCACCATACCAAACCTTAGTCTATACTACAAATTCATAGTTAAGTCTGATATTTTCGATGATAAATTTTTATCACTTTTTTCTCCCCATATTATCCTAACAAAGCCTCTCCTCCCTCTGAGAAGCTGCTTCCCACACATTTCCCTTGACTTTTATGCCTTTTCTTGTGTGTGACATGCTGGGTCAGGCCAGGATTGCCTGTACTTACATGAATCTGGATACTTGCTGTAGCGTAGGTGATACATCAGTGGCAGCACCATTGAAGCAGTGGGTCCTTTTCCTCCCACCAACATGGACCATCTGTGGGACCTGAACTTTAGAAATGCCATTTGTATATCTGTCTCTATTTTGTACTTGTTCACTTGTTTTCCCTATGAAACACTGGGCATAGACTGACCCAATTGTGTACATGTCTCTAACCATGACTAGTCAGCTCCAGTGTTTGACCTAACTGAGGATGTGACTCTAACCATAACCAGTCAGCTCCAAATTAGGAAATACTCAACCTTTTGGGAGCCCCCCCTAAACTAGAAGAGCAGCCTTTTATGGTAGTTTGTAAGAATTGTGGTCAGAGCAAGGGTGACTGTCCAATCAGAAGCTAGCCACTAACTGCTCAAAGGAATTCTAAGGCCCATGAGTAATGTAAAGGCTCAGGGTGACCAGCTCTATTCTAAGGCCCATGAGTAATGTAAAGGCTCAGGGTGACCAATCTCCACATGCCAACACTACTTTTGTTTCAGTTTACCCAATCATGTATGAGCTATGTTAGAAACACCCTCCTCCTATGGAAATATCCTTTAAAAGTCCCTGTAAAATGAAGACCGGGGCTCTCATTCTTAATCTGCTGCGTCGGTGATGGTGAGAGCTCGGGCTTGATCTTGAATAAAGACCCTTGTGTTTTTGCATCATTGTCGACTCCATGGTGGTCTCTTGGGATTCAGAAATCTGGGCACAACACCATCCACATTCACGTCCCTTATCCCTGATGTAATGTCATGGGCCCAATCTTGTGTAGGTCTTCTGAAGATAACCACAGCTGAATTGAGTTTGTGGATGAAATAGTCTTATGTCCAAAGGAGTATTGTTTGGAAGTAATCCCCCTTCATTCTGATTCTTATTTTTCTGTTCCTTCTTCTGAAATATTCTATGGGCTTTGGGGAGAGATTTTGATAACCTGTTTGGGGTGGAGTACTCCACTGGTCACTAACTCTTCACTTTGATCTCTAGACTAACCACTGTCCCTAAAGAAGAGTCTTCTTGGATGAAGGTTGAGAGCTACACTCATCTATGGATTTAAAGATAAATGTTTAGATGGTAGTTTGTGGCTATATTCACTTAGCAGAACTATAGTAGTGGATTCTCCTTAGGGCCTGGGAACTTCCCATCTATATGTTCTTGATCAGGTTTACAGTAACTAGATGTGAATGCCTTCTTGTTGAGCAGACTTCATGTCTTTTGTAAAGTAAATTCAGACATTTAAGTATTTGAGATATTTTGTAAAATCAGTAGGACATCTACATCACAGATAAGTTAATGCAGTTTCAAATACATGCAAAATTTTGACACGCTTTAGTCAGTTATATCTTGTATTAATGACATTTACTAGATTATATTATGTGGGGGTCCCTGGGGATCTCAGCTCCATCCTGCAGACCGGTTCCGCGGGTCTTCCACAAGGGGGATCCAGGAAAGGTGAGTGCGCTGTCCGCCAGCTCCCAGCCCTCCTTCCCGAGGACAATCACACGGGACAGGGAGTCTAGTCAAGCAGGAACTCCTTTATTGCAAGTCCTGCAGTCATCTTATAAAGGCAGAAACAGCAAAGGGGAAAGGGGCAACCAATCATCTTAAAGGTCAAGCCAGCATGTAGCAAAATTTCTTCAAAATATCCTGAGTTACGCCCTTGTGACTTCCTCCATCAAAATATCTTTGTTTAAGCTTGCCAGATTATTGAGGTCACCTAGACTGAGGCCCCCACAATATCATTTTGTTTAAACTATCATGCAATGGACATATATCCATATTCAATTGAAAAGTTGAAAAACAATTGGACACAGGTCTAAAAATTGCTGCAAATGATCACCATATTAAAACTAATATCAGTAGTAAAATATGTGAAACTAATACCCTTTATACATTGTTGATTAATCTCATCCAAATGACAATTTCACCTCATAGAATGAAGTTCTTGAGTTAGCCACAAGTTTTAAGTATTTTATGTCATGTATCATTCTTTAATTTTTTGATATAATTGACAATGTATCTATTGCCTGTTAGTAGCACATGTAGATAGCTTGTGAATAATCATATAAATTAAAGTCTTTTAGTCATAGAGGTAAAGAATTTCAAATACTTGATCTCTTACCTACTATTCTTCCCTTCTCTTCCCTTCTTCCTTCCCCTTCTCTTTGCTTCCCTTCTTTCTCTCTCTTCTCATCTTTCCCTCCTTCCCTCCTTCCCTTCTTCCCTCCCTCATCTTCCTCCCTCTCTTCTTTCCTCCCTCTCTTCCTCCCTCCCTCCCTTCCTCCTTCCCTCCTTTTCTCCTTTCCCACTCTACCTCTCTTCTTCCCTCCCTCTTTCCCTCCTTTTCTCCCTCCTTCCATCCCTTCCTTCATTCCTTCTTTCCTTTTTTTCTACTTAGGCAAGTACTTCACCATTATGCTGCAGCCCTTATTTTTTATTTTCAACAGTTGCCTAAGATGGCCTTGCACTCACTTGTTGGCCTAGGATATTCAATCCTTCTTCATCAGTCTCCCAATCAGAAGGGATTACAAGGCCTATGCTGTCTTTTCTTACACTAACACATTGATATTGTATAATCGTTTCTTTCTTTCTTCTCTTGCCTATTGTCTCTCTTACACCAGATTTTAAGCTCCTGAGAGTACAGTCTGTCTCTGTCTTATCCTCCACAGTATCAACAATGCTATTTTTTTTGTATCAGTCTCTGTGTGTGTCTGTATGTACCAGAAGGAACTGTGTATGTCTGTAGAGGCCCAAGGGTGGCTTTGGAATTCACTCTTGATTGCTTCTACCTCCTATTTGCTTTGCTCTGGAGTTTCCTAGGCTCTGCCTGCCAAGATGGGAAGTGCAGGCCTTTGCTATTTTTGCTCTACCTGACATTTTTAAATGGACCTGGATCTTCTGCTTGTGAAGCAGAGGCTTAACTCCTAAGCAATCTTTCTGGCACTCAACAACACTTCTTATAGTGTGTGCTACATTGGAGTAAGTCCTAGTTATCAGCACTTGAAGCAGTGTTTCATACTTTTTTACACCGTATTCTTTTGGGCTCTTCCAAAAGAATAAATTGAAGTAAAAAAGAATTAAAGTGCTCTTAGTGGTATGTAATAAATTTGTATTTTGGCAGCCAATGATAAAATATAAATGATATAAGAGGTATCTCTCATTGGTAGAAAATAAGCATCAATATTAGCATAGTTTTTTCTTACTCTACAGGACTGAAGGCAGATGCTTGAGTAATGCTTAGTAAAAAGATCTGACAAGGGAGAAAGAAATCTGCTTGTAAGCAAATTCTGAGGCACAGCTTACTGGCAAATATGTCTGGAGACTTCCTGTCACATGATGTGGCCCATGAACACTGGAAACAGCAATAATTTATAACAAAGTTTAGGATTTCCTGTTTTTTGTTATGCTTCCTTTATGATGTCCTCAGGGGATATGATTCAGTTAAGGGGTCCTCAGGTCAAAGGAAGAAAGAAAAGATGGAAGTAAAGAAAGAAGAAAGAAAGATGAGGAGGAAGGAAAAAGGACATAAAGAAGGAAGGAAGGAGAGGAAGCAAGGGAGGGAGGAAAGAAGGAAGGAAGGAAAAAAGAAAGGAAGGGAAGAAAGGGAGGAAGCAAGGATGGAAGGAAAGGAAGAAGGAAAGAGGGGAGGAAGGGAGGACGGGGGTGATATAGAGCAATGTGGTCAATGGCTATCTGTACACAGTCAAGTCCCGCTGACGATAATGATGAGGTTGATGGTATTAGTGATGACAAAATACACACCAATTAAAGTGTGCAGTCACTGTTTTAAGTATATCACAGCCAGATCATCTTATCTTCCTCATACCCTTAAAAGGTAGGCACTATTTTTGGCCCCATTCTGAAGGAGAGGAAATGGAGATGTCAGGCCACACCACAGTGTAGGTTGTGCAAATAACCTGAAGGGAAAAACCAGGAGCATAAATGGGGGGGGGGAGTGAATTCCTGCAGGGAACTGAGACTGAGTGTTGAGCTATCTGCTTTGAATGGTTAAGTGCCACGGTGGAAGGCTGCAAACCCAGGACACCTGGTTCTGCGTTTGTGACAGACGTTGTTGCATCTCTGTTTTCACACTTTGGGTCTGGGCCAAGACAGGACTCCAGAGGACTGTGATGTTTCAATTACTGGTCCATTGCCAGCTTCTTCTTCGAGCTTGGGAGGTGGAAGGATCATTTCCTTTTAAAAGTCAGATCTCCATCTTAGACACCCAATAGAAAACACCTTCAATTTATCTAGTTTTCAGGGAACAATAGAATTAGGGTATTTCTAATTTGGTTGGCTCATATATTTAGAGACTTCTTCCAAGATGCCAAACGTTGGGATATTATTTGAGCTCAGATCATTTAGGAGGCAGAACAGCCATCTCTCCCCATCAATCTCTTCCTCTCTTGGAATCCACAGAGTGAATAAATCAGGGGACAGGATGTAGAGCAGCTTCACTGTGAGTTGAGTTGTGGTAGTTGTACCACTTAATTATGCTGGGAACCATAGTTATGGGTGGGGTGCAGAATTGCAATTGGTGTTTGAGAAATTTTCAATTCCTCAGACATTTTTTTGTTTCCTAGAGAAAATGGGTAATCCACAGCATGAAACTGTATCTTATTCAAGTCTTTCAACTTTAAACTTGGCTGCACAAGTAAGTTTTCCTAAATAACTTTTCTATTAAATTCAAATGTGTGTGTGTGCACATGTGCATGTGTGTGTCCATGTGTATGTATGTATGTGTGTGTGTATACATGTGTGTATATGTGCACGTGTAATATTGATTCTGAGTGTCTTCCTCTATTGCTCTCCTTATTTTTTAAGATATGGTTTTTGTTGAACCTGGAGCTTGCTGAAATGATTAGACACATTTTACAGTCTCTGGAAGTAATCTGTTTGCCATAGTCAGTTCACATATTTTCTCATCTGATCTTCTAACACTTTCCAGAGACAGTTGACATCCTTATTCCACAAATGAAGAAAATAAAGTCAAATAGGCTGAAGGAAGGAGTGGGGGACTTTCCACAGTTTTATGTCTATTTCTGCTTCACTATAGGATCCTGGCAGTCCTAATCCAATGTAGCTTGTTTTCTATCCATTTGTATTGTGTCAAACCTCTTTCTTATGTAATTTATTCACCTATCCTCTGTCACCTCTCTTTAATTTCAGGAAAAGTATTACAGATTTTCTCATGCTCTTAAAAGACTTCTAGCAAATACAAAATAGAGTTCATCCAACTCTTGATCTGTGACAATGAATGGGTTTCTCTGGAAATTCCATAGAAGTGACTTCTGATGTTCTTTGGTGTCTTGCAAAGTACTTCTATTTCTTTATCTTTGACTCTCAAAGTTATTCTTGACTCTTAAAATTATGGAAGCATTGGGAGACATCAGTGTATTTGAAATACAAAAATCCAATTAGCAATGTTGACTGTGAGTGGTTAGAGCTTATGGGTAAGAATGACATCTTAGAACATGGGATGAAGGAGATGAAAGGTTTAGAGGGATAGGGGAAGGTGGAGAATAAAGTAGAAAATGGGGGGTGATAAAGTCTAAGGAGCTACTGCCCAGGGGCTAGACTGCGAATATTGAGCATGATTATACAGCAAGAGTCTTGAGAAGGTATAGCAGTTAGGAAGTTAACCGATCTAGGATGGTTTTCCTCTCTTGAATACAGGCTAGGGTGGGATTCACACTTGTAGTCATTCAATTCCTTGAGTAAATTTCTATCACATTATCGAGTATCATGCACTCTGTGAGACTAAAGACCAGAGGATTTCATGCTCTTTCTTGCATCTATGCCAACACCTAGTGAATAAGCTAATGAATATTCAAATGAATAATCAAAGACTCCTACACCTTAGGCTTATTTTAAACTGATTTTATTTATTCTAGGAAGTTTGTTTTTTTTTCTGGTGCATTTACAGTGTAGAACATTCTTAGCATGGAAGATGACTAGAAACAAATTAGAATAGTGAGACACTGTAAGGTATCTTTGGACACATTGAAGTGCGCCTGTCCTGGGTTGGAATAATAATATTTTTTAATTATAATATTTGTTAGACCACCCATTGGGTTAGCATAGCAGAGTTTGTTTTAGTTTTTGCTTTAGCCTAAGTTTTTGCCATAAAAAGACACAAATGAACAACTGGACATGAACATCAAGGCTACTCCAAGTTGCATCTTTAAAAGAGGTCAGGATGCTCTTTGGCTAACTCCCAAATAACAGTGCGTTCCAGCTAGGGTTCTAGGTCCCAAGTCATGAGTGCTTTGATTTAATGAAGCTATGGTCTCTGATTTTCCTGCTTACCTAGTCTGAGTACCCCCTCCTTTGGAGGAAAACTTACAGATGACCATGACTGACCATTTACTCCCCTGGAGTATTCCTGCCATATGTCCAGAAGACTTCAATTTAAGTACAGTCTGGCTACTTACTGGTCATGGGAAGTCAGTTTGAACATGCTACTAAATCTCTTTGATGCAATTCCTTGATTGTAAATGTGACGCCTGTTTTTTAAAAATTTTGTTGGACTTTGAATGAAATAAGGCTGTAAAGAGCTTCATGAAGACTGAGATTCCAGAAATGCTTAACTGATAATGCAAATCAGGATAACATATTAAACACATGGTATGATTTACTAAGTATGAATGGGGAGTGATGAAATTTTATATATAGGACAAAGAATGAAAACTTGACAAATCTTCTTCTGCAGCTCAGAATTCATGGATAGTCCACGAAACGTCACAGAATTTTTCCTGCTGGGGCTTTCACAAAATCCTGAGGTACAGAGGGTGTTATTTGTGCTCTTCTTCTTTGTCTACCTGGTCTCTGTGGGGGGCAACCTGCTCATCATGATCACTATTATCTTCAGCCCCACACTAGGCTCCCCTATGTATTTTTTCCTCTCATGCTTGTCCTTTATTGATACTTGCTATTCCTCTTGTATGACCCCCAAACTCATTGCTGACTCCTTGCATGAGGGGAGAGCCGTCTCTTTTGAGGGCTGCTTGGCCCAGTTCTTCATCGCTCATTTATTAGGAGGAACTGAGATCATTCTCCTCACAGTGATGGCCTATGACCGCTACGTGGCCATCTGTAAGCCCCTGCACTACACGACCATCATGACTAGGCCCCTCTGCAGCTTGCTGGTGGCAGTGGCTTGGCTGGGGGGCTTCCTGCATTCACTGGTTCAGCTCCTCTTGGTCCTTCAGTTACCCTTCTGTGGGCCCAACGTGATCAATCACTTTGTGTGTGACTTGTACCCTCTGCTGGAGCTGGCCTGCACCAACACCTATGTCATCGGCCTGCTGGTGGTGGCCAACAGCGGTGTGATCTGCCTGCTGAACTTCCTCATGCTGGCTGCCTCGTACATCATCATCCTGCGCTCCTTGAGGTCCCACAGTGTGGAGGGGAGACGCAAGGCCCTGTCCACCTGTGGGGCCCACTTCACCGTGGTGGCCTTGTTCTTTGTGCCTTGTATATTTATTTACATGAGGCCATCATCTACTCTGTCCATTGACAAAATAGTGGCTGTGTTTTATTGTATTTTGACACCCATGTTCAACCCTCTCATTTATACTCTGAGAAATGCAGAAGTAAAAAATGCCATGAAAAATCTCTGGAAAAAATGAGGAATTGCGGATGGAAGATGTAAGTTACAGTGCTAAAATAACTGATTCTAAGTAAGAATTTATTGGTCGCGGGGGATCAGAGTGATTGTGAAAAAAATTTCAGGATAAAATTGCTGCATGTACTTAATTTTATGCATATATCTACATACATTATTAATGAGGAAAATGGTTATATGGCAGTTTGGTCTCTTCTTAAGAGTTTACCTTAAACTGAAGGACATGAAGGAACAGGTTATCTTCTTTTTTTTTTTTTTTATTATTATTTATTCAACTGTGCGCATGTGGTGTGTGTGTGTGTGTGTGTGTGTGTGTGTGTCTGTGTGTGCATAGAACCACGGACGAATTCGCGAACCACCATGGACGCCCCCACCTCCTCCTGCCCCGGGATTCACAGGCTCCGCCCACCAGGACCAGAAACGCAGGCCGCCTCCGCTTCCGCCTGGCGTCTATACGTGGGATCTGGGATCCGAACTCAGGACCTTCCGCCTGCAAGGCGGAGGCTTAAACCCTGAGCCACCTCTCCAGCCCCAGGTTATCTTCTTGACATAAATTTCAGAGCAACCTTCATCTGGATATTGAGTGTCTGTAACAAACAGAATCCCCTTGTTGAATATTGTAACAGACGGCCCAGTGACATAAAATTCGGTATTTATTATCTGTACATGCAGACATAGTTAGGTATCTCCTTACAAGTATGTTTGTTAAAATGGTAGCAGTTATTACCTCTGTGTTTGTAGTTTATTTTGCTTGATGAATATAAATTTGTATTATTTTTCTTTAAAAAATTCCTTCCAAATCAATAAGAACATAAAAACAGAATGTGATATTATTTATAAAGAAAACATTTTATTGATAAAAATCAAAACAAAGAATATGTTCTAGATTATGGGGACATGGTTGAATCCAATCACATTAAAATCTCCATTTTCAAGGAAATAGTATATTAAGTTCCTGTGGATGAGAAATGTGTGATATAGGATTTGGCACATGTATCAAACTTTGTGTCATATTGACTCTAAAATAGCTCTAAATATTATTAAAATAGTTCTAAAATTATTATCATCCTTATCATTATCATAATGCTAATGAAAATGTAGGAAGAGTGAGAGACAATCACGAGGATTTAAAGTATGTGGATTTAGGAATTCTGAACATAGAAATTAGCACTAAATGAAAACTTTTTAATCTGAGGCAACCCTATACAGAAAAGTACAAAGAAAAAAACAGGAAAACCTTTAAAATAGATCTATGTCTCTGAAGCCATACTCTATGTGCTTAAAATACATTGTAAAACAACATTTTATTTTAGCTACTAGGATCTATTCTGCTAGGGATCACATCACTTTTGGAATCCTGGAAATTTTTGGTAAGCAACACTTTATTAGAATTATCTTCAATCACACAAGGGCAAAGTAGTGTCCCATCTCCGTATATTTCAGCTCAAAGAGTGCTTTGCCTTCCATTTTATCAGTGAGTTCCTTCAGTATTTTCCAAGTTTCTATTACCTCTAGTATTATTCCTTCAGCACCTAGGTAGGAGGAGGTGGTACTCACTTTATTTAGGAGCATCTTCCTTCCCTTCTTCCTTCCTTCCTTCCTTCCTTCCTTCCTTCCTTCCTTCCTTCCTTCCTTCCTTCCTTCCTTCCTTCCTTCCTTCCTTCCTTCCTTCCTCTCTTTCTCTCTCTCTCTCTCTCTCTCTTTCTCTTTCTCTCTCTTTCTTTTCCTGATCTAGGGTCTATATCTCAAAATCTCTGGAGATTTACAACTGAGAAGTGATTTTTTTCAGCTGGCTTATGTTACCATTTGAATCTCCTCTTTCCTAAGGTTAATGAATATTACAGATTGAAATACATTTTACTGTACATATGGTTATGCACAGGATGCTTTATGTCCTTTGAAAATTTCTGAATGCATTCAATATATATTGTGGGAAGCAAATGACAGGCAGGGTGGAAAAAGACACTAGAATTAAAGTTTCTAACTTTATTGTCTATCTCAGATATGCAAGTGTAAGAATTTGAAGTCCAGAGCTATTATCAATGATATCAAGGAGTCATGGGTGCTCTGTTATGTATATGGCTAAATCCTTGGTGCTGGTTACTTGATACCTTCAGATGCATTTGTCTACTCTGTGTGTTTACCATAAATGGAGACTTTTGGATTCTCTTATCAGCTATCTCACATATTTTGTTTCAGGCCTGAATTTAGTTAACATCATCGGGAAAGAAGACTTTTTAAAATTTATTTCTTCCACTCATACAAAGTTGATAAGTACCCCATTCCCCTCCCTCCCTCCACCCCTCCCTGGATCTCCTTGCTCCTTCCCCCCCTTTTCCCTTTCTTTCCTCGCCTCCCTCCCTTTCTTCCAGTACTCCACCCCCCCATTCCTGGAGCATCCTTTAGTGTGCATGTAAATCTTCCCTCTGGGTCTTCCTCTCTGATGAGGTATAAAGACTCAGTGGCATTGCCCAGAGCTCTTTTTTGTGTTCCCCTTTAGTATAGATATCATAAAAATGACCATCGTATTAAAGGCAATATACAGGTTCAATGCTATAGCAATCAAAATCCCAAAGCAATTCTTTAAAGAAGTTGATCAAATAATCTCAAAATTCATATGGAGGCACAAAAGACCTAGGATAGCAAAAGAAATCCTGAGTAACAAAAACACTGCTGGAGGTATTACCATACCAAACCTTAGTCTATACTACAAATCCACAGTTATAAAAATAGCCTCGTATTGGCTCCAAAATAGACACACAGATCAATGGATAAGGGTTGAAGACTCAGATATAAGCCCACACAATTACAGCCATTTGATTTTTGAAAAAGGGGCCCAATGGAAAAAGAACAGTATCTTCAACAAATGGTGCTGGCAAAACTGGTTGTCCACATGCAGATTAAAACTCGATCTGTATTTGTTACCATGCACAAGAATTAATTCCAAATGGATCAAGGACCTTGATATAAGGCCAGAGACTATAAAAACCATAGTTGAAAGGGTAGGGAATTCCTTAAAGCTGATTAGACTAGGCCAACAGTTCCTAATCGGAAATCCATAGCACAGTCACTACAACCAACACTCAACAGATGGGATCTTATGAAATTAAAGAGCTTCTCTTCAGATGAAGAGATTGTAATTCCAGCACAAAGGCAACCCACAGAATGGGAGAAAATCTTCACTAACCATATATCTGATAGAGCTCTACTGTCCAGAGTGCACAAAGAACTTAGAAAACTAAACACCAAGGAAACTAATGGCCCAATTAAAAAATGGGCCCTGGAACTTAAAAGAAACTTTACTAGGGATGAAATTAAAATGTCTAACAAATATCTTAAAAAATGCTCCACATTCTTAACCATCAGGGAAATGCAAATCAAAACCTCCCTGAGATATCCTCTCACTCCAGTCAAGATGGCAAAAATCCACAATAAAAACAACACCAAATGCTGGGGAGGATGTGGAGATAGGGGAACTCTCCTACATTGCTGGTGGGAATGCAAGTTCATACAGCCACTCTGGCGAGCTATCTGGAGATTCTTAAAGAAATTAAAGATTGAAATGCCATATGACCCTGCTATTCCACTTTTGGGAATAACCCCCCATACAGCAGAGGTTCCCCTCGATAGCACAAGCACGACCATGTTCATAGCAGCACTGTTTACAATAGCAAAGTCATGGAATCAGCCCAAATGTCCAACAGTTGACGAGTGGATAAGGAAACTGTGGTACATCTATACAATGGAGTACTACTTAGCCATCAAAAATGATGAATTACTGGAATTTGCCGGGAAATGGATGTCATTAGAAACAATTATATTAAGTGAAGTATCCCAGACCCAGAAAATTAAGCCCCGTATGTACTCCCTAATAGGTGGCTCCTAGTACCAAACCCACCCAGCCCACCTAGAGACAGGAATTCCAAGGATTATGAACAGGAGGGATGGGGTAGGAGGGATGGGGTAGGAGGGCCACACCAGAAACAAGGAGAGAAGGGACCATGTTACAGCAGGGAAAATAGGCCTCCATCAAGGACCCAAATAAGTAATAAGACATCTGATTAAGTTCACAGACTTTTGTTCCTGATTATTTACTACTGAGGGGGTGTGATCTCACCAGAAGAGGAGGGCATATAGTCTGGCAGATAAAAAGTAACAATTTTGCAAATGGGTGATAGACCCCTCCCTCACTGTGGTTTCCCACTTTTATTACATCTACCTTTGAATGTGCTTTTATCACAAGACTCTAGTTTAACAGCTCTTTGTCTCTGGCCAGGGGATGACATACAATGCCCACCAGGATGGAGTGAAGGGCATTGCAGGAGCAGCAAAACTGCAAAAGAAAATCAACAAACCACAATCCAGAACTTCAGAGACTCTATATCAACCATCTAGAACTAGGCCAGCCTAATCTCTCCCCATCTTGAAGCTCAGGGAAATTTACAGAAGAGGGGGCGGTAAGAGTGTAAGAGCAAAAGGATGGGAAGAGCAATGATATGTAAGATACTCCATACTAGTTAAAGCTGAAGCAATCATAATTGGACTTTGCATGCCCTGCACATTGTCCAACACACTGTTGACTTCACAAAGTCTAGCATCTGCTAAAGGCACCAAGATCCTTGGAGGCAAAGGATTGGCAGCCACAGCAGTGTTCCTATACCTAAGGGGAACACAGGAAAGGGTTCAGGGAAAGGCCACTAGGTCCTTGTACGTCATCGGAGAGGAGGGCCCAGAGGAAAATCAGACATGCACAAGAAAGGCATCTCTGGGAATTGGGGTGGGAGGCCCTGGGGGATGGAGAGGGAGGGGGTGGGGAGGGGAGCAGGGGGTACAGGGGGGAGGAGGAGGGAGGGAGGGAACTGGTGTACCTAATAAGTTTGTATGAGCTGAAATAATAATAAAAATGTATTAATAATAAAAAAGAAGAGCAGACCCTGAGATGTGTCAGTCCTGTATCACATTTCTTTTCTGCTTTCCTTTTCTTCTCTTAATAAACATGTAGCGCTCAAAGCTAAAAAAAAAAAAAGAAATTAAAGATTGAAGTGCCATATGACCCTGCTATTTCACTTTTGGGACTAACCCCCCATACAGCAGAGGTTCACCTCGATAGCACAAGCACGACCATGTTCATAGCAGCACTGTTTGCAATAGCAAAGACATGGAATAAACCCAAATGTCCAACAGTTGATGAGTGGATAAGGAAAATGTGGTACATTTATACAATGGAGTACTACTCAGCCATCAAAAATGATGAATGAATGGAATTTGCTGGAAAATGGATGGAATTAGAAACAATTATATTGAGTGAAGTATCCCAGACACAGAATTTTTTTTTATAGATTGTCTTTCATACATTTCATCAGTCAAGATGCAATGGTACATTTAATTATTGAAATGAAAATGTTCTTGCTAAGCACATAGTTACATTATAAGCCCAAACTCTGAATTTAAAATATTGTTGACATGATGGCAGAAAATGTCATTAAGGACATGAAAAAGAGTCAGGATTGATATCAAATCACTTTCATGTCAATAAAAAATAATAAACAATCCTTGACAGAGTGAAAAAAATTTTTTATTTCCACTCATACAAACTTAACAGGTAAAGCCGGTCCCTCCCTCCTTCCAGCCTCCCACTGCCCTGTGCCCTCCTCCTTTCCCCCTTCCCTCCCCATCCCCCATTGTCCTTCCCTTCCCATCCCTGGAGCATCCTTTAATGTGCATGCCAGACTCTCCTCTGGGTCCTCCGTCCTATGAGGTGCAAGGACCCAGTGGCATTTCCCAGAACCCTTTCCTGTGTTCCTCTTAAGCATAGGAACACTACTGCAGACACAGAAAATTAAGCACCATATGTATTCCCTAACAGGTGGATCCTAATACCAAACTCACTTAGTGATACACTCAAAGATAAATCTCTGTAATATCTACAGTAATTGCAAAGATTATAAACAGGAGAGAAGGGGAAGGAGGATCCCGCCAGAAACAAGGAGAGAGGGGATCATGCTACAGCAGAGATAATAGGCCACCATCAAGGACTGCAAATAAGTAATGCGACATCTGGTTAAGCTCACAGACAGTCCTTCCTGGTCACTTGCAACTGATGGGGTATGATCTCAACAGAAAGGGAGGGCATACAGTCTGACAGATAGAAGGTAACTATTTTGTAATGGGAGACTGACCCACCCGTCACTGCAGTCTCCTACTCTTATTCCATCTACCTTTGAATCTGTCCTTATAATAATTGTCTATTTTAACAGGTTTTTATCTCTGGCCAGGGGGTGACATCCAATACCCATCAGGGTGGAGCCAAAGGGCATTGCAGGAGCAGCAAAACTGAAAAAAAATTAACAAACTATAATTCAGAACATCAGAGAGTCTATATCAACCACCTGGAATCAGGCCTGCCTAATCTTTCCCCATCCTGAAACTCAGGGAAATTTGTAGAAGAGGGGGCGGTAAGATCGTAAGAGTACAAGGATGGGAGGAGTCATGATATGCAAAATATTCTACAAAAGTTAGGGCCAAAGTAATTATAATAGGACTCTGCATGATCTGCGCAATGACCAACATATCATTGACCACTCAAAGTCTAGCATGGACTAAAGGGATTAGGACCCTTACAAGCAAGGGATTAACAGCCACAATCGTGTTCCTATACTTAAGGGGACACAAGAAAGAGTTGTAGGAAATGCCACCGAGTCCTTACACCTCATCATAGAGGAGGACCCAGAGGAAAGTTTGATACACACATTAAAGGATGTTTCAGAGATGGGGGGAGGGGGCACTAGGAGAAAGGGAGGGAGGGAGGAAAGGAAGGGGAAAAGGGGGGAGGGAACAGGGAGGTCCAGGGAGGGCTGGAGGGAGGGAGAGGACAGGGGTTTCTATTATGTTTGTAGGAGCAGAAAAATAAAAAAAAGAGATTGTAACTTGAGCACAAAGGCAACCCACGGAATGGGAGAAAATCTTCAGTAATCGCATATCTGATAGAGCTCTATTATCCAGAGTGGGCAAAGAAGTTAGAAAACTAAACACCAAGGAAACAAATGGCCCAATTAAAAAAATGGGCCTATGGAGGGAGGTGACAGGGGTACGTATTATGTTTGTATGAGCAGAAAAACAAATAAATTAAAGAAATAAGAATAGAAAAAAAGAAAGATTTGTTTTATTCACCATGGTGTGCCTAGTATTTAGCAAAGCACGACACTCTCTTATGTTAGGTGGATCATGAATTACTTCTTGGTGAAGGACTGAGGTGGTAGAAGTTTAATTCCAATTTGTCTTGATCTTTCAGTACAGTGCACAGCAGCGATGGATAATGAATATCAACTCTTTCAACTTCACAATGTAGAGTTGAGATGATGATGGAGGAGACCTAATCCCCGTGCCTAAAACAATCTGCTCAATAAATGTGCTCAATAAATCCACCAATAATTTCCCTAAAAATGTCGATTCTTCAGTATCAGCTCCTGAAGTATCCTAGACCTCTTCCTAACAATTTGTGAACTTTCCTTCTAGACAGGGGAATCTCAGGAAGAATTCTGGGTATGTTAAGAGGCAGAGAAGAAGTCTTTTCCTTGAGAGACCACACTGTTTTCACAGGGATTAATTAAATAATGGTCTCAACATTGTTCCAACCCATGAACAGGAGCTGCTTCAGGCTTCTCCGGTAGGCAATGCTGTGAGAGCAGAGAATGGATCTCCTTAGAGTGCAAGAACATGAAGGCGAATAATCCCTTCTATATTTCCACCTTATAAATAGCCCTTTACATGGAAGGACAAAGATTTTCTCTGATCTGTGCTGATAAATGGTGAAATTATTATTATCATTCTGCAGAGAGCAGAGCAAGGCATTTATCCCTTCCTTGAGTTTTTTTTTTTTTTTTCTCTCAACATCAGCAAGAATGCTTTCCTGACTTGCCAAAGCCAGAGGAAAGACAGCAGGAGGCCATGGTTATGCCAGACAGGATACAGTCTGGAGCAAGAAGAATCTAGGATCCAACCACGCTTTTTGCCTCAAATCATCTGTGAGACTTTGCGCCCACTACATTTCATCTTTTTGAATCTCAAATCCACTTAAAGAGAAAGATGATTAAAACATCATGTTCTTCAGCAAATAAAGAGAGAATGGATGATGGAATGAATTCCTAGTTACTTGTTAATAAATAGCTTTACATTGAGTTCAATATTACTAGCAATGTGAAACTTTCAGCTGAGAAATGTTTCTTCAGTTGATATCAACTCTCAAGGGTGTGTTTTGCCTTATTGTTAAAAAAGTTTGATTCTCATCTAGGATCTTAAAAACCTGCAATGAAATCTGGGATAACATGCCTATTTCTGTCTTGATGACTTTTTAAGAAGTTTTCCTGGTTCACCATTCCATGATGCTGGGATGTAAAAAAATTCTGAAGACTCCCTGGTATTCGCAGATCCAATCAATGTGAGTTTCCTATAATCTTTATTTATTACTTTTTTTTTCTTGAGACAGGGTTTTGCTATGTAACCTTGTGTTTGGTACTTGCTGTGTATTTCAGCCTAGTTTCTAGTCTGATACTCATTATGTATTTCAGGCTAGCCTCAAACTGTGAAAATCTTTTTGTTTCATCCTCCCAAATCTAATTTGGTAATTTATTTTAAAAATGAAAGAAAAAAGCATATGAAAAAGACAATGGGATAATTTTACTAAAAATTTCATCATGCCCCATAGAAGAATCTTGGTTCTCATGGGATAATCCAAATAGAAGACTAAATAAATCAAAATAAAAGTTAATTAAAATTCATATCCTATAATAATTATTAAATATGATTCTTTAACAATTCTGTACATGCATACTTTCTTTCATATATGTTACTTCTTTCTCCTCCCAGCCAGTTCCCCTTCATTGTTCTGGCTTTCAAAGAAGCAAATTACTTATGTCAGTTTCATAATCATTGTTAGCTCTTAACAATTTTTTAAATATATTCCCACAAAGTTGAATCTCAGAGACAAACCAACTTGCCCTTTTTTTTGCATTTCTTTTTTATTGTTTTAGAATTCCATACATAGAATATAGTGAATGTACACAATTTTTGATCCTTTTTACCCAGTGCCATCCCTCTCCTTTTCCCACCACAAATCTTCTCAACTAGTTTCTCTCTTACTTTGCTGTCCTTTGGCATGTGTGGTCCACGGAGTGGCATCTGGACTGCCCGTACTAGCATGTAAGTGATACATGCTAGAGCTTGGTGAATATATTGTTGATGAAATTACTCTCCTGTCTCCTACTCTGCATTGACCCTTGATCATGTCTCAAGAAGGTCTGGTGCCTCTTAAGATCTTGCCTCTTTCATGGCAAATTATTGATAGGCCATCTCTATCTTATAGAGGTCTTGCAGTAGACTTAGTTGTGGTGAGATCATGAGTGCAGCAGCTCATGCTGCAGAATATTCTATCTGGTGACACCCTTCCCCACCCTCAGGCTCTTACAGTCCCACACCCACTTCTGCAATGCAGTGATTTAATCCGGGTTAGGGTTGAGTAGTCCACATTTACTTCTCTGCACCTGGGTCAGCTGCTATTCTTAGTGTGAAATACTTCCATTGCAGGAGAATAATTTGCCATTTCTATCTTGGGGCATATGAATTCATTATTTTTATACTTTCCAAATTGATTATATTTCCTCTACCTTTGTGCTTCTGTTTGAGCATGAGTATTCAGGCACTTCTCCTACTTACTATGAATTTATATTCACGTCAATAGCGGCATAATCCTTATTGAGTATACTCATGTGTTGACTCCTTAAGGGATATGAAGAGTTGTTGTCCATGTTGTTGATAGTGGTGTTGATCAGAGAAACTGCTCATTGATTATTCTTAACATCAGCTTCTGGTCAATGTTCCATAAATACCACTTTCATGTTCTTGCTGCAACATTATGGTAATAGAACTCTGTTATTTTGAACAGAACAGTTTTAAAGATTGATACATGATAGTAGTAAGTACTTTTATTTTATTTTATTTAATCTATTCCTCTAAAACTTTCAGGAAGTTTAAACTTAACTGCTTACTGACAACCCACTCATGTACCATCAAAGCATATATTCAGATTTGCATCCTCAGGACAGATATTTGCTTTCTTTCTTTCTTTCTGTATTTTTTTATTTGTTTTCTTTTTTAACACTTAGGTTCATCTTCTAATAGAGCCCTTGAGGAAGTTGAAGAACTGGGGAATTTATTTAAATACAAATCTCAGTCCTTGTCAATATTATTATTAATTATTATTATTTATGTGTGTGTGTGTGTGTGTGTGTGTGTGTGTGTGTGTGCGCGCGCGCCAGAGAGCACTATGTGAGCCTGTCGAGGACCAAGGGTGACTTTGGGAATTTTCCTGGATTGTTTTACCTCCTATTTGAACTGCTCTGGGGTTTTCCAGGCTCCACCTTTCCGGTCTGGAAATACAGGCTACTGCCCTTTTTGTCTGGCTTTTTTATATGGGATCCATATAAAACTCAGGTCCTTTTGCTTTCAAGGCAGAGACTTAATCCTGACTCATCTTTCCAGCCCCCTGTCAATATTTTAAAATTGACTCAGGCAAGAATTCTCACAAGACACTCTGATAAGGCCAAAGTTTATAGGAAACAAGGCACTAATACCAAGCAGTACAACTTCAAAGCTGCAGCTATTAGCACTACCTACAGGTGATACACTCCAATGGTTGTCAATATTTAATTAACTGAATGTGCTATGATATTCTATATTCACATACCTATGGCAAAGTATTAATTAAGAATAATAAGAAATTAACAATAATAATGAAGCTCATCTTTGGAATATATTGTTTAATACAGACCACAGTTGACTATTTTTATTTTAATTAAGAATTGGGGCTTTGAGAGCTCTAGGCAATGTTACTGAGTCCTTACATCTCATCAGAGAGGAGGACCCAGAGGGAAGTTTGACATGCACACTAAAGGATGTTCCAGGAAAGAGGGGGGAGGGGGTATTGGGAGAAAACGAGGGAGGGGGGAAAGGAATGGGAAAAGGGGGAAAGAAACAAGGGGGTTCAGGGAGGGGTGGAGGGAGGGAGGGGAATAGGGTACTTATCAACTTTGTATGAGTGGAAGAAAAAAAAAGAAAAATTTATTCCTAAGACTTAGCATTAGAATAAAATAAGAACAAAAATGTTAAAAAAAAAAAAAGAATTGGGGCTTTGAGAAATTGTCTGCCATTGAATGTCAGTGAAGGAATCAAAACTAGAAATGCTTAACTGATAATATCATGCAGTTTAACTCACAGACCTTGGGGGCAGAATGGCCTGGATGCAAGCCCTAGCTCTGCCACTCATTTGCTATTTGTTTCTCAAAGATGGAAGTAAGAGATGGAGTATAAAGAAAAGACTTGTGATTTCACTCAAAGTTGTTAAATGTGGTGTCTCACTTTCTTCTTGTGCAAAATGACAGAGGTCCCTACCTTGGAGTGATGTAAGGGTAAGTGAGCTGCTGAATGTGAAGTAGTTTGGATAGTGTTTGCAGAAAACGGCATTGAATGGGTGTTTGCTCTGCCACTACTGTTGGTGCTTTTGGCCAGAAAAGTCTGCCCTGTAAGATCTCTACTAGACTTGTCTGGCGTTTTAGCATAGACTTTCCCTTAATATCATTAAGAGATGAAAAAGTATATGGGTATATTTTCCATATGCCATCAAAATTTATATCCGGTTAAAATAGAATCTCAGTTGGACATGGTGGTGCATATCTGTAATCCCAGCACTTGAAAGGTTAAGCCAAGATGATTATAAGTAGCCTGGGCTATGCAGTAAGATGGTACCTCAAAAAACTAAAATAAAGAAAGTGACAGAACATTTGTTCTCTCTGTCCTTATAGTTTCCTTTATGAAACTGATAAACAGGTTACTATATGGCAGAATGATGCTTCCTAGTTAATTTAATTATTTTCTGCTAAGGCTACCTTGTAGACTATAGAGGAAGTAGCTATCTTTAGTTAAATGGATTTTATCTTGGCAAAGGAAAACAAAACCTGGAAGTATGTAAAACAAATGAAGCAGAGGAAAGTAGCCTAGGTGAGCTTCCTAGACAAGATGCTGACTACAGGCTGGGCCTGGAGGAGGAGGAAATCAGCAATGGAGCAGTTTCCTAAGTCTGCAGCTCCCACCAAGTTGGTTTCTCCCAACTTATTGCTTCAGTTTATTTTTACATTAGTTTGGCTATTATCAGAAGGACTGACTCAAAGTAGAGTAAATGCCTTTCAAAAACCTAAGTGGAAAGCTTTACTTAGACCAGAGATGCAGCGATCTCAGGAAATCCTTAATAGATTGTTTTCTTCAATGCTATCCTACATATCCCGAAAAAGCTCAGAGAGCCACTCCATTTTGAATTAGACAGTCAATTATTTTTCAAGAGATCAATCATAACTGTTTCCACATTTGACAGTTGAGATGATTTCCAATATTATTTTCTGACAGTTATTTCAATCTCTTGTGCTCAGTGAAGAAAGAGACATATGCTCACATTTAATGTTTATTAACATTATTAACAGAATAAACTGGCATAAGATTTTTGGAGAAGAGTGTTGAGAGGGACAAAGAGAAGTGAGCGTTTCAAAGGAAACCTTGCCACGTCTCCATCCTTTGGAAGTAATTCTTACATTTATGCTTGTTGTCACTTTGTAGGCAGCACTACATCTATAGTCTCAGTTTCCTTGGAATTGATGGAAATCATGCACAATATTACAGAATATTTTATGCTGGGACTCTCACAAAAGCCAGAGGTACAGAGAGTTCTCTTCGTGGTCTTCTTGGTTATCTATGTGGTCACAGTGGGGGGCAACATGCTCATTGTGATCACGGTCAACTCCAGTTCCAGCCTGGCATCTCCCATGTACTTTTTCCTTTCCAACCTATCCTTTATCGACACCTGTTATTCTTCTTCTTTGACCCCGAAACTCATTGCTGACTCCTTGCATGAGGGAACAACTATATCTTATGTGGGCTGCTTAGCTCAGCTCTTTGGAGCCCATTTTCTGGGAGGTGTTGAGATCATTCTCCTCACAGTGATGGCCTATGACCGCTACGTGGCCATCTGCAAGCCCTTATACTACACGACCATCATGACCAGGCACCTCTGCAGCTTGCTGGTGGCAGTGGCTTGGCTGGGGGGTTTCCTGCATTCACTGGTTCAGCTCCTCTTGGTCCTTCAGTTGCCCTTCTGTGGGCCCAACGTGATCAATCACTTTGTGTGTGACTTGTACCCTCTGCTGGAGCTGGCCTGCACCAACACCTATGTCATCGGCCTGCTGGTGGTGGCCAACAGCGGTGTGATCTGCCTGCTGAACTTCCTCATGCTGGCTGCCTCATACATCATCATCCTGCGCTCCTTAAGGTCCCACAGTGTGGAAGGGAGACGCAAGGCCCTGTCCACCTGTGGGGCCCACTTCACCGTGGTAGCCTTGTTCTTTGTGCCCTGTATTTTTAGTTACATGCGTCCAACAACCACTTTGTCCATAGACAAAAACATGGCTGTATTTTATGGTATTCTGACACCCATGCTGAATCCACTTATTTATACTCTGAGAAATGAAGAGGTGAAGAATGCCATGAGAAAGCTCTTCGTGCCATACGACATTCATTGCAGATGAGCTCTAAAATAGAAACAAAAGTGAATATATTGATAAATGAAATGGCCACTGCTTTTCTTTAACCAGCAGGTCAACCTTAATATTACAACAGATGCTGTCACCTTCAAATTTCATATTTGAGAATGAAGAATGGAATTATGAAAATCATAATAAATCATAATATTTTAGATAAGTTTATGATTTTGTGTTGTGTTGCATTCATAACTCTCTTAAGATACATGTGGTCTGTGAGCTGCCAGTTGGAAACACCTTATTGTCTTATTCCATTTCATATGTGCCTTCATCTTCATAGACTTTTATGTATAAAGGGATACACGTGATTCACTTAATCTTTTCATTTGAATCATACAAAAAATAGACATACAAAATCATGTCCAAACCATCTTCGAAATAACTGTATGAATATACATGGTCAGAATTCTTCTTCCCATTTTAGAAATAAGAAAACTGTGTTGTTTGCAGGGTTAAATGATGAATCAAGGTTCTCTAGACTAGAAACTCAAAGTCAGTTATTTTTGATGAAGTGTCACTATCTTTAGATGGTCATTCATGTTAATATTGTTTGGGTCTATGTGTTAATTAATTGAACTGTAGAGAGTTGAGACAAAAACATAATTGAAAAACTTCATGTTTCACCATGAACAAACAGTCTTGTGTGCAACCAGGAGAGAAAGCTATTTGATTCCATGGCATTTATTTACTGGAAATAAAAGTTAAACCATTTGCTTTACTTATAGGTGTTTATTTCTATTCCTTATGAATACACATATGAAAATATATATTTTCCAAAGATATTACAAGCAATGCATTTTATTTCTTAAGATACAACCAGTAAATGGAGGCTGTTTGTGAGAATAATCATCAACTGGCAATAGGAACCTCGCGTTAGTTTTCTTATATGCCATGGGGGAAAGGAGATGAATGCTAATGTGTAGCAGCAATGTAAGCACCCCAATTCTAATTGTTTGGGTAAATACAAAGACAATAGTCATATCTGAGGTTTTTTTTTTAATGCTACAACTTAGTTCTATCGCTATGAAAAGCTACTAAAACAGTTGCTGTTCACGTCTCTTGAACCCTTGTCTTTCGAGTTTTTTCCCTTCAAAACAGATACACTTAGGGTAAACAGACACTTTTATTAAATGTAATCCATAAATTTTCTTTTGTTTTTACTTAGCAGAGGAAAGCACTATTCCACAAGCATCTAGGCACTCCTTTATGTCCAAACCTGTGCAGATGGAGAACGAAAGAACTACTTTCAAAGGGGTTTCTTGTTGCAGGAGATTTGAAACCTTCATAGAGACATAAATTTGTAAATATCTCTAGTTCTTTGCAAGCTCAGCATTTCCAGCAAAACCTGTTTATAAAAAGAACTGTACTTGCTAATGTGGTAAAATTAAAAAAATAAAGGCCAAGAGAATTTTAACGCATGAAACCATTTATCTTGATTTGTCCAATTTATTTCATTGATACTTTAAATTGAAATATATTTCAAAGAACATTAAACACAGCAGGAAGAAATTAGCTTGTTTGTTCCTATTCAGATGAAGATTGGTGAACACAAGCTTTGTGTACCTTGGATTTGCATTCTAAATCCAATTTTAGCTACATGATTATGAAACTATCTTACCTGATTCAATTTTAAACACTTGTGCCACTAAAAAGGATAACTATGTGGGATAGTGTCTATATAATTAGCATGAATTAACCATTATACAATATATACATATGTTTTATTATTTATTTATTTACTTATTTTTATTTTTGTGTGCACAGACATCTGTGTGTGTGCGTGTGTGTGTGTGTGTGTGTGTGTGTGTGTGTGTGTGTGTGCACTGCGTATACCTGTGGAGGACCAAAATGATTTCCAGAATCATCCTGGATTGCTTCTCCCTCCTCTTGCTTCACTCTGGGATTTTCTAGCTTCTGCTTCCAGAGCAGGAAGTGCAGACTGCCATTTCTGCCTGGCTTTTTTTTTTTTTTTCAAATGTGAGATTAGGGATCCAAAATTAGGTCCTTCTGTTTATGAGGCAGAGTCTTATCCCCTGAGCCATCTCTCTAGTCTTATTTATTTTTATTCCTTGACAGTTTCATGTATGAACACAATGGATTCTTTTTGTCCTTTGCACAACTTTGTCTCATTCCTTTCCTCTCATGGACAATGTTCTTTTCCCAATAAGTTTCTCTCCTACCTTTTGTCTTATTTTATTTTTTAGGTATATCTCTCTGCATTTAATAAGTGTGGCCTTTTGTTGGTGTGTTTCTGAGTGTTTGCTGCAGTGTATCATAGTGACAACACAACTTCCTACTGATTATTAACTAATGATATTTACTCAGAGAGATGAGGCCTCGTGGGCTCTTCTCTTATCCGTGATGATGTAATATTGATAGATGTAATCTTGTGTCGATCTTGATTAGGTGAACACTCTTGCAGCGAGCTTGTGGATGTAGTGGCCTTATATCCAGGAGACATTGTCTGAAGTTACTCCTCCCCACATTCTGACTCTTCATTTCTTTCTGTCCTCTCTTCTTGATGTTCTCCTGAGTTTGGAAGAGGGGCGATTTCGATGTCTTATTTAGGAATGAGCACTTCAAGTCACTTATTCTCTGCAGTTCCACCAGTGGTGTATGTATTAGCCACCAATCCGCTGGAAAAAAAAAAAAAGGCTTCCTGACTGGAGACTGACAGGTGCACTAGTCTATGGACTTTAAGATAAGGATTGAGAGGGTAGTTCGATGCCATGAGCCCACTTAATAAAACAATAGTAGTGGATTGTTTTCTAGGGTCTGATTTAGCACTACAGGCTCTTAGTTAGCTTTAAAACATCAGAATATGGTGCTTTAGTAGATCATATGAGAGATCTATTTTTAGGTCTTGAGGACCGTCCACACTGATTTCCATTGTGGCTGGACTGTTTTTTTTCCCTCATCTATAATGCATAAAGTTGAACACAATATTGCTCAGCTATATCACCATTCCTCTGACTACCTCCCTCACTTGTAGCTACAGAGATGTTTATGGTCATTTGAATCTCGAAATACAAGCCGCTGATAGATATGCCCTTAGACTCCAATGACCTGATGATTAGCTCCATATTAAATATCTTAACTAAGATGTAACTCCAGTATGGTGTGGTTTGTGTGCATGGCTAGATATCATTTGTTATATATTGTAGAGTTAGATGAGGCTAAGACAACAATCTAGCCTTCTGAGTCATAGCTACCGTGTGACGGCAGTTGTATGCTGTGACTGTCAGGAACAGTGGTCCCCAGCATCTGTTAACCTGTGATGAATGTCCTCAAGATGGTTCAGTGTTTGAGCAATTTTCACTAATTTAAAAACTTTTGGGGGTACCTATTGAGCTTGTATGATTAGGAAAATAATAAAATGTGGGAGGAAAAAATCCTTTATTTATTCATTCACTTATTGTGTGTGTGTGTGTGTGTGAGTGTGTGTGTGTGTATCAGAGAGTACACAGTATCTCTGTGGACAACCATGAGTGACTTCAGGAATCATCCTAGATTACTTCTACCTCCTTTATGCTTTGCTCTGGGATTTCCCAGGTTCCTGCCAATCAGGGCCATAAGTACAGGTTGTCTCCATTTTCCATCTGTATATGAACTTAGGACTTTCTGTTTGTGGGAGAAAGTCTTAACCCCTGAGCCATCTCTCCAGCCCAATTTTTCACTGTTTTTAAACTAACACATGGTTTCAATGTAAATAATTTATTGCTCTCTGCTTAAGGAAGTATGTAGTAATACTATTTCCTTTCACTGAATAATCAATGTAGATGAATCAGGTATAGAAGTGAAGCAACCAGCTTGCATTTCCAGTGACAGTGATGGAGGTAAAAAGAAAAGTTAGGTCAATGTGATAGAGGACTTATTCCTTCTATTTCATTTATTCTAACCAATTTTGCTCCTAATTCTATTCCATTCCTTTCCATTCCATTCCATTCAAATTTTATTTTTTTCTAATCATACAAGCTCAATAGGTACCCCCATCCTCTCCCTCCTTCCTCCCCTCCCCAGTTGACTTCCTTACATTCTCCCTCTTTCCCCCTTCCTTTCACTTTCTCCCTCCCTCCCCCTTTCACAGCCCCATCCCTCCCTCCCATCCCCTGGAGCATTTTTTTTTTTTTTTGAGAAAAGGAAATTTATTCACTTTAGGGTTCCAGAGGGGAGATACAGTCTTTCATGGTAGAGGTGCATGGCCGGCTGGAGAGTCTCTCTTCTTCCTTGAAGTCTTCTGTTCTGTGGTTCCTTTAATCTAGTCCACTACGGGAGGTTCCAATGAGACCTAGGGCTGGTCTATGTATTATTCAGATAATCTCTTCAGGTGGTCTCAGCCAATCTTAGTTAATGCCAGGTGTGTCAAATTGACACCCAGGATTAACTATCACAATGAATTTCTAAATAAGATATATATATATAGTCCTACAGATCCACATACAGTAGAATTTTGTCACAGGAGGAAACACACTTTTTTTTCCTTTATAAAGTTGTCTGTAATTTTTTATATTTATTTTTCCCCAATCATACAAGCCTAATAGGTAACCCATTCCCTCCCTCCCTTCTCCCTCCCCAGTCCCCCTTGCACCTTCCTTCTCTTTTCCCCTTCCTTTCACCCCCCACCCTTGCCTTTTTCCAGTGCGTCCCCTTCCCCCCTCCTATTCTCTGGAGCATCCTTTTGTGTGAATATCAAACTTCCCTCTGAGTCCCCCATTCTAGTGAGGTGTAAGGACTCATTGTCATTGCCTAGAGCCCTTTCTTGGGCTCACCTTTAATATGGGAACACTATTGTGACTGTTAATCCCTTGCCTCTAAGGATCCTACTACCTGTGATCCATGCTAGACTTTGAGGGGTTCATTGACATGTCAGTCATTGAGCAGGTCATGCAAAGTCCGATTATGGCTACTGCAGCCTAAACTTGTGTGGAGTATCTTGCATCTTTAGGCTCTTACAGTCTTGCTGCCCCCTCTTCCACAAGTTTCCCTGAGCTTTAGGATGGGGAGAAATTTAGCTGGTCTGGTTCCAGGTGATTAATATAGGGTCTTTGGTGTTCTGAATTATGGTTTGTTGTTGATTTCAGTTTTGCTTTTCCTGCATTGTCCTTGGCTCCATCCTAATTGGTATTGGAGGTCACCTCCTAACCAAATATAAAAGGCTGTTTAAGTGAATCTTACTATAAGAGGAGATTCAAAGGTAGATGAAGTAGGAGTAGGAGACCACAGTGATGGGGGGGTTAGTCTCCCCTTTACAGGATGGTTACCATCTGGATAGCCATTCTTGATATCTTTCATCCTCAATACTGTATCCAAAACAAGGTTTTAAGTTCAAAGAAGAAAAGCACTTGTACATGAAAAGAGAATAGAATAGTAAGGAACATCTTCAAGTTATACTTTTTTAATCTCCTAAGTTTGAGAAGTTCACATATGTTCAATTCAAGCAAAAAAATATTTTCTACAAGTAGGGCCTAGTCAACAGGGCATGTGTTTGAGTGATACAATGGGATCCCACCCCCTTCTCTTGTTCCTTTTGAGACCTACTGTTGCAGTCTGCCTGCATGGTTACTGATAGATGATCATCACACAGCTTAAGAGAACAAGGAGTTTACTTTCTTACAACAGTTCAGTTACAGTTCTCAATCCAGCCTGATTGGAGAGCATGTACCAACACCAGGACTGAGGAATTGGCCACACCATCACTGCATAATGGCTTAGAGATGGACAATACTTACTTGCCAGACCAGCATGTCTGGCCAAGTGAACAGAAGGATGCCAACTCTCCCAACCAGCTCTCTGTGATTTATCCAGGGCCTAATCCCATGCACCATAGGCTGGGTCTTCCCCATCAGCTAGACAATCTCTTTCAGGTTTGCTCTGGGCTTAACTCAACCATCAACTCTCTATAACTGTGCTCAGAGCTCAAACCCTCAATAGTCAAGTTGACACCTGTGCTTAACTATGACACCTACCATCAGAATATGCTGTCTTGTGATGCACTGCCAACTATCACAAGATAGAACCTCCAGATCTGGGAGCAAAAATAAACTTTTTTTACTTTAAAATTACCTTTTATTTAACACAATCAGAGAGAGAGAGCATTTTCAAAGTTTTTCATGCATATAAAAATTTCTTTTAGAACTGTATTTCTGACATTTCTTCAGGATACAATTATATGTAAAGAATTAGAAAGTTTCTACCCTGGACCTGGACCCAGGTGGACTGCCTGTTTCTCAGGAATAGGGTGGAATCCCTGTTCCTCAGGTAAAGCCTCTAGACCATGCCCCAAGCCCCAGATTATCTGCACACCCCATTAGCCACTCTGCCTTTCTGCCCCAATCCCCAGGCAGACTCTCTGCTCCTCAGAATTCAACAAAGTCCAGAGAAAACCCAAGCAAAGGGCTGGCTAGGGGACCAACAGCATTCATCTGAGGTCCTCTGAAATCATCCCATTACATGGGCAAGATCTTCACATCCAGCTCTAAGATAAGTAAACTCTTTTTACCATCTTCTTCCTCTCAATTATTAGTCACTACAGTTTAACATTTCCACATAGCCACCCAAAAACTCATACAAGTTCAGGAACTATACCATTTACCCTTATATATCACCAAGGAAGTAAACCTTAAAGTGCACTACCATACTAATCTTCAATCCCTGTTTACTAAACCTGCCTTAATTGATGTACTAACAGTCCAATAGCCTCATCTGGGAAATAACACGAACACCAGATAGGCATACCCAACTCCAAGGCAAACACTAGCAATAACTGCTCAAGTGTAATAATACTGTCTAATTCAGTTCAACCAAAAACATAAAAACAACAAGAAGGATATAAGAAAAAAAAAAAGAAAAATACTCATAGCACAAATCCATGAGAAACAAAAAACCAAGACAATAAATCTCTTACCAAAAGAATTAACCCCATAATGATAAATCCAACCAGAATAAACTCACAGAAAATAGCCAAGAAAGCCATACCCAACATAATGATTTTCAAATCCTGATCTTTACTATGATCAAAACAATGAAAGAGGAAATCCAGGAGAAGTTAAATAACTGCATCAACCACTTTAACAGAAACACAACAGGCACTTGGAGGGGATGAGAAAGGCAGTTGAAGAAAAAAAAAGTCATAGAGCAACTAAAACAGTCAAGTATAGTCTAAACTCAAGCTGAAAGACAAGCTATCTTCAACACAGAATAAAACAGAGTCTTATCAGCAAAACTAATGAAGCAGAAAATCGAATATCAGATCTTGAAGACAAAGTGAAAGAACTAACCAGTTCAATCGAAGAGGTTGTTAAAACCAAAAAGATACTTGAGAGGAATATTCAAGAGTCATGAGACACCTTGAAGAAGCTTAACATGCACATTCATGGAATACCAGAACAAGAATCCCAAAATACCATACCTGAAGAAAATTTTCAACTTATCATAAAAGAAAACCTACATCTAAAGAAATAGAGGCCCATCCAAATACAGAGGCATTCTGCACCGCAAACAGATATGATCAAAATAGAAACTCTCCACAACAAATAATAGTCAAATGACTGCACATACAAGACAAATAGAATGTGCTGAGAGCTTCAAGAGAAAAAAGTCATTTTAAAAGGTAAACTATTAAAATAACAAAACATTTTTCAATGAAAACAGTAAAAGCCAGAAGAACTTGGAAAGACATACTTCAAGTATTGAATGAGCAAAAATGCCAACCCAGGCTGATATACCCAGCAAAACTATAGTCATGATCGAGGATGAAAGAAAAATTTTCAATCATAAAGACATAAAGGTCTACAAAAAATGCTAGAAAAGATATTCAAACTTCAAGAAAAGAACAAGCATATCCAGGAGGACAGAAAGGAAGTATAATACCACCAAAACCTACAAGCCAAATAATACACTTATGAAAGCCACTAAACACAAAAAGTATCAGGAATTAAAAGTAATTTCTCTATTATAACACTAAATATCAATGGAATTAACTCACCAATCAAAAGACACAGATTACAAACATGGATTAGAAATTAGAACCCATCCATCTGCTGCCTTCAAGAATCACATCTCACCACAAAAGATAGGCACATTCTAAAAGTAAAAAGCTGGTCAAAAATTCTGCAAGCTAATGAAACCAGGAAACAAGTGGGGGTAGCAATCATGCTATCTGTCAAAGTGGACTTTAAACCAAAGAAAGTCATAAGAAATACAGAAGGATACTATATTTTAGTCACATAAACAATTCACCAGGAAGACTTCACAATACCAAACATAGATGTACCTAATATGGGCTCCTCCCCATACATTAAGCAAATGCTACAATATCTAAAACAAGAAATCTATCCCAAATGATAATACTGTGGATTTCAATACTGAACTCTCAAAGTGGGATAGATCAACAGGCCAAATACTCAACACAGACACATTGGGACTAAATCAAACCCTTACTGAAATGGAACTTACAGATCTCTATCAAACCTTCTATCCAAGCATCAGGGAATGTACATTTTTCTCAGCAGTCCAAGGAACTTTCTCCAAAATAAACCACATATTGGGCCACAAAATGAACCTCCACATATACAGAAAAGTCAAAATTATAGCCTGTATCCCATCAGACCACCATGGTCTAAGGCTTGACATCCATACACAACAAATAGCAGAAAATTACACTAACTCTTGGAAACGCTATAATGCTGAATGACAAATGGGTTCAGAAAGAAACCAAAAAAGAAATCAAGATTTCCTACAAGATAACGATAATGAAAATATAGCATATCAAAATCTCTAGGATACAATGAAAGCTGTCCTAAGAGGGAAGTTTATAGCTCTTAATACCTACATCAAAAAAACAGAAACATCATGAATAAATAACTTAACAATGCATCTTAAGGCTTTAGAGATACAAGAACAATCCAATCTCAAAAGTAGTTGAATAGCAGGAAATTAACAAAATCAGGGGAGAAATATCTGAAATTGAAGTAAAGAAAACAATACAAAGAATTGACCAGATGAAAAGCTGGCTCTTTGAAAAAAATAAATAAGTTTGATACACTCCTAGCTAAGTTAACCAAAATCAAGAGAGAGAAAACCCAAATTAACAAAATTAGAAGTCAAAATAGAATTATCATAACCAATACTCAAGAAATTCAGAGAATTATAAGGTCATATTTTCAAAAACATACTCCATGAAATTTGATAATACAAAAGAAATGGATGAATTCCAAAGTAAACAAAGCTTACCTAAATTGAATCAGGAAATTTTGAATTATTTAAATAATCTTATAACAAGTGAGGAAATCAATGAAGTAATCTCGAATCTTCCCATCAAAAAATGTCCTGGATGAGATGGATTCAGTGCAGAATTCTACCAGGCATTTAAAGAACAACTAGCACCAATAATCCTTAAACTATTTCATATCCAAATTCTTTCTCTGATGCTAATGTCATACTAATCCCAAAAACTAAAAAGGATACACTTAAAAAGGAAAACTATAGGCCAATCTCTTTGATGAACACAGATGCAAGGATTCTCAACAAAATCTTAGCAAATCAGATTAAAAAACCTATCAAAAAGGTTATTCACTGTGATCAAGTAGGCTTTATCCCAGGCACACAAGGTTGATTCAACATACGCAAATCAATAAGTGTAATCCATCGTATAAACCAATCCAAAGTCCAAGACCTCATGATACTCTCAATAGATGCAGAAAAAGCTTTTGACAAGATCCAACAGCCTTTTATAATCAAAGTCCTAAAGACAGTTGGAATGGAAGGAACTTATATCAACATAATAAAAGCTGTACACAACATGCCAACAGCAAGAATTATACTAAATGGGGAAAAACTTGAAGCATTCCCACTTTGATCAGGAACGAGACAAAGTTGTCCACTCTCACAACTATTCAATATTGTACTTGAAGCCTTGGTTAGAGCCATAAGACAAGAGAGGGAGATAAAAGGGATTCAAATTAGCAAGGACGACAGTCAAGATTATCTCTTTTTGCAGATGACATGATTGTATACCTGAGTGATCCTAAAAACTCTATGAGGAAACTCCTGGAACTAACACATAATAACTTCAGCAGAGTGGCAGGTTACAAAATAACATGCAAAAATCAGTGGCCTTCCTATACATCCAGGATGAAAAAAGTGAAAGAGTCCTAAAAAACACAATCCCATTTACTATGGCCTCTGACAAAATGAAATACCTTGGAATAAATCTAATCAAAGAAGCGAGAGACCTTTATAATGAAAACTTTAAAACCCTAAAGAAAGAAAGTACACAAGACACCAGAAGGTGAAAAGAACTTGCTCCTAGATTGGCAAAATAAACGTCATAAAAATGACCATCCTACCAAAGTCAATATACAGATTCAGTGTTATACCAATCAAAATCCTAAAGCAATTCTTTAAAGAAATTGAACAAACAATATCAAAATTCATATGGAAACACAAAAAGCCCAGGTTAGCAAATACTGAGTAATGAAAACACTGCTAGAGGTATCACCATACCAAGCTTTAATCTAAACTACAAATCTATAGTAGTTAAAAACAGCCTGGTACTGGATTTAAATAGACAAGTATATCAATGGATAAAGGTTGAAGATCCAGATATAAGCCCACACAATTATAGCCATTTGATCTTTGACAAAGGGGCTCAAAAAATCCAATGGAAAAAGAACAGCATCTTCAACAAATGGTGCTGGCAAAACTGGATGTCCATATGCAGATCTATATGTGTCACCATGCATAAAAATTAATTCCAACTGGATCAAGGACCTTATATTAGGCCAGAGGCTATAAAAACCTAGTTGAAAGGGTAGGGAACTCCCTCGAGTTCATTGAACTAGACCAACAGTTCCTAAACAGAAATCCAATAGCACAGTCAATACAACCAACACTCAACAAATAGGGATATTATGAAATTAAAAAGCTTCTGTTCAGATAAAGAGATTGTAACCCAAGCAACCCACAGAATGGGAGAAAATATTCACTAACTGTTGGGCCAGCCCAGACAAGATGGCGTTGGGAGGAAGTGAACAAGGCCTAACTCAGCACATGGGGCCTAAGAAGGTGCTGGGAGGAACAAGGCGTAGCTGAGCACATGCTAAGATGGCGCTGGGAAGAAGTGAGCAAGGCGTAGCCGAGCACATAGAGCCTAAGAGGGCTGGGAGCTAGCTTATGGGGCATAACCCTGTTTGCGTCACAGGGAACCTTGATTGGTTCGTAAGAATTCCATAATGCTGACCCTAGCCTGTGCAGCCTGTGTGCTGCACTGACCTTTAATATGATTGGCTGCCCGGTTCATGCCTTGTGGTTTTTGCCTTTATAAACTGCTGTGCTGCCGTACAATAAAGTGAGTTCATGCTCTGATTTAACTCCCTGCAGTGCCTGATTGTCTTCCGGAATCTGGGAGGTAGAGGGTTAGGCAACTGTGCTCACCTCTTTTCTTCCCGCAACCAGGGGCTGACCCCCACAACTAACCACATATCTCATAAAGCTCTATTATCCAGAGTGCACAAAGAACTTAGAAAACTAAACAAGGAGATAAATTGCCCAGTTAAAAAATGGGCCTTGGAACTTAAAAGAAATTTTACCAGGAAAGAAATTGAAATGTCTAACAAATATCTTTAAAAATGCTCCAAATCCTTAGTCATTAGAGAAATGCAAAACAAAACCTCCCTGAGATATCATCTCACCCTGGTCAAGATGGCAAAAATCCACAATATAAGCAACACCAAACGCTGGAGAGGATGTGGAGAGAAGGGAACTCTCCTACATTGTTGGGGGAATGCAGGCTTGTATAACCACTTTGATCACTTTGGTGATCAGTGTGGCAATTTTTTAAAAAGTTAAGGATTGAAATGCCATATGACCCTACTATACCACTTCTGGGAATAATCACCCATAATGCAGAAATTCACTACAGTGACATGAGTATAATCATGTTCATTGCAGCACCATTTACAATAGCAAAGTGATCATATCAACTCAAATGCCCAACAGTTGACAAATGGATAATGAAAATGTGGTACATTTATAAAATGGAATAGTACTCAGCCATCAAAAAAGATGAATTAATTAAATTTGCTGGGAATTAGAAAAAATTATATTGACTGAAGTATCCTAGACACAGAAAGTTAGACACCATAAGTGCTCCCTAATAGGTGGGTCCTATTCCACTAGGTGGATCCTAGTTCCAAACCCACTTAATGACATATGCAAAGGTAAATCTCTATAATGCCTACTATAATCACAAAGGATTATAAACAGGAGGGAAGGGGAATGAAGGCCTCCCCCCAAAAAGGAACATGAAGGATCAGTCCCTATGTAGAGTTGCATAGAGTGAGGAAAACGGGGGATAAAGCCCGGAGCTGATCCACTCAGAATCCAGTGACAAAAATATACTAGCAGTAACAGGAATGTGGCACTTCCTGATAAAATGTTGGTCAGAGAAGTTTCAAAGATCCTCAAACATTATAGGCTTTTGCCATTGCTCTTGATTGCTCTCCAAAACACTGTTAGTAAGAACCTATTCCTGAAGATACAATACATATGGGTCATATATTATGGGCAAAATATATCAACTAGAATAGGTCGGAAAACTTCCTTCTTGCTGAATAGCTTATGCAAGCAATGCTGTAAAAACTACTGGGGGAGAGAAATAATTACAGGCCTTATCAACTCATGAGATCTGCAAGTTGCAATAAAAATCAGCATGGTAAAGGTGACTATCAGTATAACAGTGGCATGTGTATCAAGGAGACAGCCAATGGCTATCTGATTGGACTGAATACCTGCTTGTCAGAATAGAATACATTCCTGTTACTGTTGACTAGAAAAGGAACCTAAATAAAGGGAAGGAAATAGAACAATAGGGAAAAGCAGCCAATGAACCCATAGATAGGAAGACAGTACACCAAACTGCTCTGTCAGTATAATTTGAAGAACACTTAACACTCAGCCTAGAAATCTTCTACAACAGAGGTAGTGGATCTCAACATCCTGATGGGATGCAGCCGAGGGCAGCAGTAGTGAAGCAAACAGCAATGTCCAGCTATGATGCAGTGTACAGTGACCTAGTAAGGTTCACTCAGAATCAGGTCAACATAATCTCTCCCCATTCCTAGGTTTTGGGAACCTTGCAGAAGAGGGGGCAGTGATATTGTAAGAACCTAAAAATAGGAAGATTCACCCTTGGATAAGACATTCCATTCAAGGCAGGATTGCTGCATCTAGGAACTGACTACAGTGAGACTTGTCCTTCTCAGACCTGCTTAATGATTGACATACCAATATGTCCCCATACACTATAGAGGAACTCATGAGGGATAAGAACATACAGTGGAAATCTTGGAGACTAAAGTTGGATGAGTGCCCCATCAGTGGGGCAGCCCGAAGAGAAGCAACTTTACATGCCACAAAAGGCCTGAACTTCCACAAGGGTAGAAGGCAGAGGGAACTTGGGATCCATAGAAGCAAACAGACAGGAGTATGGGAAGAAGTGGGATGGATTAATGAAGGAAAGGCAGGGAAATGGGAGTGAGGGGGATGGAGGGAAGCAGGGAGGAGTACTCAATATACTTGTAAAACTAAAAAAGTAGAAATATTCATTTGAAATAGAAACTTAGCTCACTAAAACAACTGGAAAAATAAAATAATAATTAAAAAAATTTTAAAATTTGATGTGCCCATCTGTGGAAGAATGGAGGGAGAAAATGTGGTAAGTGCAAGGGAGTGTTATTCAGCCATAAAAGATTGGAATCCTCTTATTTTTGGCAACATGGATATAACTGGAGGAAACACTATGTACAGAAAAGCAAATACTGCGAGATTAGATTAGTGGACATTAGATTCTAGAAAGGATGAAAAAGAAGAGAGTGATATTAGATACTGGGTATCAATACATATTTAATACACAAACAAGTTCTAAATGTTAGGATCTCAGCATAATTGACAACAATTTGATATATTTTATAATACCGGAAGAGAGGAATGCAGATTCTCAGTACAAAGACATGATATGTGTTTAATATATTTTTTATTAACCTGATTTGATCAAATAAACTGTTTATATATGTTGTGACACTGTACACCTGTAATGGTTACTCTTAACTATTTCTGTGAGAGAGCACCCAAAGTCAAGCAACTTAAGGGAGAAAGGGAGGTTTATTCAGCTTACAGGTCCAGAGGGGAGGACAATTTCTTAAGGTAGAGGCGGCATGGCTGGTTGGCCAAAGCTGGAGGAGGCTATGCCACTGCAGACATCTTGGAGACTGAGAGCTGCCAGACTGCTTGCCTCAAAGGCAGACTTCTCCTAGAGGTAGGGTTGGACTAATTTGCCTCAAGGCTCACCCCTTGTGACTTCCTCCAGCAAGGCTCGGCCTCTCAAGGTGCCAAGATCTTGCTAAACACATGAGACTGTGGGGGACACATTTCAAACCATGACAACACCCTTAATAAATAAAATTCTTATCAATTAGGATTTGATGTAGAGGATATTGGACTAACTAGAATTTAATCACTTAAGAATAAGAACAGATATCTGTGATATACCATTGATATTCTTGTTCAAATATAAAAATCATTGGATTTAGTTATCACCAGATTTCACTATTTGACTCCAAAGCTTCTTCATAACTTTTTTGACTTCCTCATTCCTGAGGGTGTAGATTAGGGGGTTCAGCATAGGTGTTATTAGGGTACAGAAGACAGTCACAGCTTTGTCAGTGGGAAGGGAGGTCATGGGCCTCAGGTACAGGTATGAGCATGGCACAAAGAACAAGACTACCACAGTGACATGAGAGGCGCAGGTCGACAGGGCTTTGCGCCTCCCTTCAGAACTGTGGTTCCTCAGGGAGTGCAGGATGATGACATAAGACGTAACAAGCATAGAAAAAGTGAGCAAACAGAGTGACCCACTATTGGCAGCAATCAGGGGTCCCAGAATGTGAGTGTCAGTGCAGGCCAGCTCCAAGAGTGGTATTAAGTCACACATAAAGTGGTCTATAGTATTGGGTCCGCAGAATGGTAACTGGATCATAAAGAAAGTCTGTATCCCTCCATGAATGAATCCTAAGATAACAGCTGCCCCCACCAGGAAAATGCACACAGGTCGGCTCATGATGGTCATGTAGTGCAGGGGTTTGCAGATGGCCACATAGCGGTCATAGGCCATGGCAATCAGCAGAATGATTTCATCAGCAGCAAAAAAATGTTCAGCAAAAAGCTGAGTCATGCAGCCATTGAAGGATATGGTGCTCTTTTCAGAGATCAAGTCGAAGATCATTTTGGGCACTATGGAGGAAGAGTAGAAGCCATCGATGATGGACAGGTAGGACAGGAAGAAGTACATGGGAGAACCCAAGGCTGGGCTGATGAAGATGGTGACTGAGATGAGCGTGTTACCTGCCAGTGTGATCACGTAGACTGTTAAACACACAGCGAATAAGAGTTTCTGCAGGTCTGGGTCTTGGGTCAAGCCCAGGAGGACGAATTCTGTGACATTGTTCATCCTTTCTCTCTGTTCAGTTCAGATTATGAGCATACAGTCATCTGAAAAAAATCAATTGTCTGTGTTTTATTTATTTATTTTCTTATTTATCTAAAGTTACAAATAAATTTTAACTGTAAATAATTCATTAGACCCTGCTATACATTTTTTTAATTTTCTGATTTTCTTACTCTTTATCTTTAACAAAAATGCTTCCCTACAACATCGTTATTAACTTTGTACTCATTGACTGTTTTGTATATGTATACAATGATGTTATTCTTCTCCCCATAATATCGTTTTTTATATGGTGCATGTCATGTGTGTGTGTGTGTGCATTAAAGAGCACTGTGTGTACCTCTGGAGGCCCAAGAATGACTGTTCTACCTTCTCTTTACTTTTGTTTTGGAGTGTTCCAGGCTCTGCCTTTCAGGACTGGAAGTGCAGGTCACTGCCATTTCCTCCTCGCATTCTTAGATGGGATCTGAGATTCAAACTCAAGTCTTTTTGCTTACTAGGCAGAGGCTTCACCCCGAGTCATCTCTCCAGTCTTCCCCATAGTATTCTATCTGGCTCCGACTCCTTTTCTCACAGAAGATCTTCCCAAGATTCCCTCCAATTCTTAGGTCCCGTGTGTGTGTGTGTGTGTGTGTGTGTGTGTGTGTGTGTGTGTGTGTCCTACTGAGCTGATAATGGGTGTCTGCATTAGTGTGTCTGGCATAGGTGATAAATGGAACTGAGCTGAAGGATACTGAAAAATCTTCATCATCTTATTATCAGGCTCCCGAAATTGATGAAACTGTACTTTTATTCACCTCTGGAGCTAGCATCATCATGAAGCTTTTTGTAAAGAGAGTTGAAGTAGCTTAGATTACTCATAATCTATTTCCTTATTCTTTGAAAGTTTCATATACAAATGCAATGGTTTTGCTTGTTTTTATTTATTATTAACCCACTTTCATCCCACTCTCATCCCACTCTGCAGATTTTCCTTTCCAGCCAGTCTCTTTTCCTCTCCCATGTTCCTCTGCCTGTGTGATTCATCATACTCATGTGCACACTCTTGTTTTGGCAAGTCAGTTGATCAATAGTTGGATAAAGTAGTCCCTCTCTCTCCTGTATGGCACTTGTCCTACACTGTTCCTCAGAGTGGGTCCATATCTCCTAGGATCCTCCCTTCTCTGTGGTAAATTATTGATAAGGCAGTTATGTGAAGGGCCAGTGGAAATAGACATTGCTGCTCTGTGCTCTTGGATATGGAATCCCTAGTATGGACAGAGGATGTTGGCGTGAGTCCTCACTTTGGATCACATCCAAGCTCCGAGCTGTGGGATGGGGGGTTGTCTGTTTGGGAAGAGCTTTCGTTGGGTTGGATGGGGAGGACCCTAAAAGCGAGTGGTAATATAATGGGAAAAGAGATGAAAAGATAATAGGAGAATCTTGGGTGAGAGTAAAGAGATAGGAGGAGGCAGTGTAGTGAAAATTAACACTGATATGTAAAATATTGCCAGAGAGAAACCCTCTATCATGTAAATCTATGAAAACCTATAACCTTAAAAAAGTGTCAACCAATATACCCTACACAATGGAACCTAGAGAGGGGAAGAGAAGAAGCAAACAGAAATTGCCCTGAGATTCTCCTACCAGAAACTGTGGCCACTTTAATAAATTTCCCAGTACATGGATTGTGATCTATTCTATCTATTCCTAATCTATTTTGATGGAATAATGACAATATCTTAAAAAAACCCAATAAGGCATAGTGCTATTATGACTCCTCCTCACTTATGGTTGGACCCAAGCTTTCTTCCTCTGAACAATCTGAAGCATGACATTCTTCCATTGCTGTATATTTGTTGGGGCAAGTATCAATTATTTTGGAGTAGTATTTGCCCATGAACATGAAACCATGTAAGAACAGAGTATTCTATGAAATTCAACTGTGTATTCCTAATTTTTGAATACCAGTGAACCATCTTCATTATATAGCACACTGAGCACAATTCATACAGGACCCCAGAGTTTATGCCTGGCTTTCCCTAGATCCTTCTTTTCTTTTCCTTTCTGTCTTTTGATTTGCATGTATGAATGGTACAAATCCTTCTCAGAACTCACAATATTGCATAGACATGTTTTCTGTGCAGTTGAACTTTTGCACATATGCTCAAGACTAGGTAAACTTCCTTCCACTTAACATTTCACAAATATAATACATGAAACATGATGAGATCATTCCGAGTTTCCTATTGACAAACTGTGAGAGGATTAGCTAAATTGCTACATTTTTCCCCTTTGACATGAATTCAATTGAAATAACATAAATTTGTGCCTTTTACTTTCATGTAGTAGAAATACTGGGAATATGTAGCGACATATTCTTTTAAATGAACTGCATGCAGATTTTCAAGTATGAGTTAGAATTTTTTTAAAAAAATGTGCAGGAGGTATTTTATTTTTTCATTTCCTCTTTTGTTCCTTTTCCCCCAATTTTTCCCCAGACATATGTTACATATTTTTTTGAAAAATAAATATGGATACAGATGTCAGAATCAAGACCTTTGAACATCAACAAGGAGGAAATACAAATTTAGTTTTCAGCAGTGTGTTTCAGCAGTGTTTCTTTAAGTGTTTGCTTTCTGCCCAGGGCCCTTGCAGAAAGTTACTTAGTGGTTAATTACTTTCAATGGACTTAATTCACAGATTAGAACTTCAAGGTGACAGTATGGAAATCATAAAAGGGAAAAACTTTAAGTCATTACAAACATAACTGTGCAAATCAGTGTATTTAGCGAGGCACAAATACTAACCACAGTGTCTCAAAAGTGATTTCAGACAATCTTAACAGCACCTGTCTGGTTAATATGACAAATGATCTTCTATTGATCTTATATTATTGTGCCCAAATTCATTTTCAGGGCCAAACATTAACTAAATATTCTAGTTCAGTGAAAAAATTGGCTAAATCATTAATTTCCTTAAAATTTTGTAAAAAAGAAAAGGTTTAGTTTTCACTGACCTTGGTCTACTCTGTCGTTGATTCCTCTGATTTAAGATAAAAAAGAGCATTTGTTTCACTCTCTTTGGGCACACAGCTTATAATGGATCCTATTATCTCTTTTGACAATTTTCAATATAAGCATTTTTATCTATTTTTCTCCCATTGCCAGTCTGAATTTACTCCCAAAATGAGCTATTTAAATAAGGAAACTTTGGTAATTGTACAACTTATTTACTTCGTTCATTTTCTTATTTAGGCTCAATTCAAAGAAAAGCAGAGGAATAAAATAAAATTGCCTAAATTAGAAAGCCATCACACTCAACTATAAAATGAATAAACAAATAAAATCAAATTGATCTCTCTATTAATTTGTACATGCATTTGATTCCAGAGTAGTCTGTGAACACTCAGTAGGTTTCCTTTCATTTCAATTCAAGCTCTCTTTCAACTCTGCTCTTTTTAGAAACCTACCAGTATGAAGAGTAGTACCTGTTAAACAAATCTTCATCTTGTTGATACATTGTCTGCTGCTGTCATTGGCTAGAGACTCTCTTTTTTGATTCTTTATTTATTAATTGCTAAAGAAATATTTAAATAGGCTTTCAAGATTGCAGGATCTGGGAACTCTTTGACCTGTCAAATACCCAGAGGAATGGTAATTGTTTGTGATGAAATCTTGGCCAAGGTAGCAGTTAAGTCTTTTGCTGTCAGTTGGTACTCAGATGCATTGGTTAGCAGTGGTTAGTTTTAGAAATGCATTTGGTACTGGGTTAAAGGTATGTCTATAGTATAGGAAAAGACTTGAGTTAAGAAAACTTTGAAAACTTCTTCATGGCACATGCTTGCTTATTGTGATATATTTTTTAAACATTTTTTATTATCTCAGCTCATACAAGCTTAATAGGTACACGGGTTCCCTCCCTCCCTCCTCCTCCCCCCGATCCCTCTGCTCACCCTCCCCTCACCCTTCCCTCCCCATCCCCCCATGCCTCCCGCCCCAATCCCTGGAGAATCCTTTAATGTGCATGCCAGACTCTCCTCTGGGCCCTCCTCTCTGATGACGTACAAGGACCCAGTGGCATTTCCCTGAACCCTTTCCTGTGTTCCCCTTAAGCATAGGAACACTACTGTGGCTGTCAATCCCTTGCCTCCAAGGATCTTGGTGCCTTTAGCAAATGCTAGACTTTGTGGGGTCAATAGTGTGTTGGACATTGCTCAGGGCATGCAAAGTACAATTATGATTGCTTCGGCCCTATTTGTGTGGAGTATCTTGCATATTATTGCTCCTCTCATCTTGTGGTCTTACACTCTTACTGCCCCCTCATCTGCAAATTTCCCTGAGCTTCAGGATGGGAAGAGATTAGGTTGGCCTAGTTCTATGTGATTGATATAGAGTCTCTGAAGTTCTGGATTATGGTTTGTTGATTTTCTTTTGCGGTTTTGCTGCTCCTGCAATGTCCTTCACTCCATCCTGATGGGTATTGGATGTCACCCCCTGGCCAGAGATACAAAGCTGTTAAACTAGAGTCTTGTTATAAAAGTATATTCAAAGGTAGATGTAATAAAAGTAGGAAACCACAATGAGGGAGGGGTCAATCACCCATTTGCAAAATGGTTACTTATTATCTGCCAGACTATATGCCCTCCCCTTCTGGTGAGATCACACCCCCTCAGTTGTAAATGATCAGGAATGAAAAGCCTGTGAACTTAACTAGATGTCTCATTGCTTACTTGCAGTCCTTGATGGAGGCTTATTTTCTCTGCTGTAACATGGTCTCCTCTCTCCTTGTTTCTGGTGTGGCCCATCCCTTCTATTCATACTCCTTTCAATTACTGTATTACAGAGATTTATCGTTGAGTGTCTGTAGGTGGGCTGGGTGGGTTTGGTCCTAGGAGCCACCTATTAGGGAGTACATATGGTGCTTAATTTTCTGGGTCTGGGATACTTCACTCAATATAATTGTTTCTAATGACATCCATTTCCCGGCAAATTCCAGTAATTCATCATTTTTGATGGCTGAGTAGTACTCCATTGTATAGATGTATCACAGTTTCCTTATCCACTCATCAACTGTTGGACATTTGGTTTGATTCCATGACTTTGCTATTGTAAACAGTGCTGCTATGAACATGGTCGTGCTTGTGCTATCGAGGTGAACCTCTGCTGCATAGGGGGTTATTCCCAAAAGTGGGATAGCAGGGTCATATGGCATTTCAATCTTTAATTTCTTTAAGAATCTCCAGATGGCTCACCAGAGTGGCTGTATGAGCCTGTATTCCCACCAGCAATGTAGGAGAGTTCCCCTCTCTCCACATCCTCTCCAGCATTTGGTGTTGTTTGTATTGTGGATTTTTGCCATCCTGACCGGGGCAAGATGATATCTCAGGGAAGTTTTGATTTGCATTTCCCTGATGGCGAAGGAAGTGGAGCATTTTTTAAGATATTTGTTAGACATTTAAATTTCATCCCTAGTACCGTTTCTTTTAAGTTCCAGGGCCCATTTTTTAATTGGGCCATTGGTTTCCTTGGTGTTTAGTTTTCTAAGTTCTTTGTGCACTCTGGACAGCAGAGTTCTATCAGATATGTGGTTAGTGAAGATTTTCTCCCAGTCTGTGGGTTGCCTTTGAGCTCGTGTTACAATCTCTTTATCTGAACAGAAGCTCTTTAATTTCACCAGATCCCAACTGTTGAGAGTTGGTAGCAGTGACTGTGCCACTGGATGTCTGTTTAGGAACTGTTGGGCTAGCCCAATCAGCTCGAGGGAGTGTCCTATCTTTTCAACTATGGTTTTTAAAGTCTCTGGCCTTAAATCAAGGTCCTTGATCCATTTGGAATTAAGTCTTGTACATGGTGACAAGTATGGGTCCAGCTTTAATCTTCTGCATGTGGAGATCCAGTTTTTCCAGCACCATTTGTTGAAGATGCTGTTCTTTTTCCATTGGATTTTTTGGGTCCCTTTGTCAAAGACTAAATGGCTGTAATTTTGTGGGCTTATATCTGGGTCTTCAACCCTTATCCATTGATCTGTTTGTCTATTTTGGAGCCAGTACCAGGCAGTTTTTATAACTATGGATTTGTAGTATAGACTAAGGTTTGCAGCAGTGTTTTTGTTACTCAGGATTGTCTTTGCTGTCCTGGGTCTTTTGTGCCTCCATATGAATTTGAGGTTGCTTGGTCAACTTCTTTAAAGAATTGCTTTGGGATTTTAATTGGTATAGCATTGAATTTGTATATTGCCTTTGGTAGGATGGTCATTTTTACAATGTTGATTCTACCAATCCAGGAACATGGGAGGTAGGTATTTCCACCTTCTGGTGTCTTCTGCTATTTCTTTCTTTAGGATTTTAAAGTTTTCATTGTAAAGGTCTTTTACCTCCTTGGTTAGGTTTATACCAAGGTATTTCATTTTTTTAGGGGCTATAGTAAATGGGATTGTTTCTCTCAAGGCTTTTTCACTTCTTTCATTCTGGGCATATAGGAAGGAGGCCTCTGATTTTTGCACATTTATTTTGTATCCTGCCACCCTGCTGAATTTCTCAATTAGTTCCAGGAGCTTCCTGGTGGAGTTTTTGGGATCACTCAGGTATAAGATCATGTCATCTGCAAATAAGGATAACTTGACTTTTTCCTTGCCGATTTGAATCCCTCTTATGTCCCTTTCTTGTCTTATGGCTTCAGCTAAGACTTCAAGTACAATATTGAATAGAAGTGGTGAGAGTGGACAGCCTTGTCTAGTTCCTGATCGAAGTGGGAATGCTTCCAATTGTTCCTTATTTAGCATAATCCTTGCTGTGGGCTTGTTGTATACAGTTTTTATTATATTGATAAAGGTTCCTTTCATTCCTACAGTCTCTAGCGTTTTGATCATAAAAGGCTGTTGGATTTTGTCAAAGGCTTTTTCTGCATCTATCGAGAGTATCATGTGGTCTTGGACTTTGGACTGGTTTATATGATGAATTACATTTATTGATTTGCGTATGTTGAACCAACCTTGTGTGCTAGGGATAAAGCCCACTTGGTCCCCGTGGATGATCTTTTTGATATATTTTTGAATCTGATTTGCTAAGACTTTGTTGAGAATCTTTGCATCTGTGTTCATCAGAGAGATTGGCCTATAGTTTTCTTTTTTAAGTGAATCTTTATTAGGTTTTGGGATTAAAATGATATTAGCTTCATCCAAGTTTGTAATCTATGTCTCTTAATCGGTGAGTTAATGCCGTTGACATTTAATGTTATAATGGAGAAATTATTTTTAATTCTGGACATTTTTTATGGTTAGTAGATTTTGTAAGCATGTTGTTTGATATTTATATTTTGGTGGTATTATACTTCCCTTCTGTCCTCCTGGATACGCTTGTTCTTTTCTTCAAGCTTGAGTATCATTTCTAGCATTTTTTGAAGGCCTGGTTTGGTAGACATGTATCCCTTCAAGTTGTCTTTGTGCTGGAAAACTTTTCTTTCTCCCTCAATCATGACAGATAGTTTTGCCGGGTATATTAGTCTGGGTTGGCATTTTTGCTCATTTAATACTTGAAGTATGTCTCTCCAAGCTCTTCTTGCTTTTACTGTTTCCATTCAGTAGTCATTTGTTATTCTAATAGGGTTACCTTTAAAAGTGACTTGCTTTTTTCTCTTGAAGCTCTCAGCACCCTTTCTTTGTCTTGAATGTGGTGTGTTTTGACTATTATTTGCCGTGGCGATTTTCTATTTTGTTCATATCTGTTTGGAGTGCAAAATGCCTCTTGTATTTGTATAGGCTTCTCATTCTTTAGTTGTGGGAAGTTTTCATTTATGATGAATTGAAATATTTCCTCAGGTGTGGTATTTTGGGATTCTTGTTCTGGTATTCCATGAATGCGCATGTTAGGCTTCTTCAGGGTGTCCCATATTTCTTGAATGCTCCTCTTCAGTATCTTTTTGGCTTTAACAATCTCTTCCATTGAGCTGGTTAATTCTCCTACTTTGTCTTCAAGATGTGAGATTCTATTTTCTGCCTCATTGGTTCTGCTGATAAGACTCTCTGTTGAGTTTTGGGTTGAAGATAACTTATCTCTTAGTTCAATTTTAAACTCTGCCTGAGACTGTTTTAACTGCTCTATACCTATTTTTGTTTCTTGAACTGTTTTTCTCAACTCCTCCAGCTTCCTGTTGTGTTCCTGTTCAAAGTGGTTGACACGGTTATTTAACTCTTCTCGGATTTCCTCTTTCATATTATTAATCATGGTAATGATCATACTCTGAAAGTCGTTATGTTGGGTCTGGCTTTCATGGCTATTTTCTATGGATTTGTTCTGGTCGCAATCCAACGATATGGGATTGATTCTTTCGGTGGGAGATTGTTCTTCTTGGGTTTTGTTTCTCATGGATCTGCACTTTGACTTGTACATTGTTGTTTTGTTTTTTAGGACTTTTCAGTTTCTGTGTGTTTTTCACTGAACAGATGTAGTTGGTATTGTTACACCTGCCAGTTGTTACTAGTGCTTGCCTTGGATTGGGTATGTTTGTGTATTGGTATTGTTATATCCTAGATGAGACTACTAGGATGTTAGTATGTCAGTTAAGTAACCAGGGGATGAATATAAGTATGGTAGTGCATTTTTACGATCTAGTGTCTTGGTGAAATGTGAGGGTGGGTGGTGTACTCCCTGGAGTTGTATGTTTTTGGGGTGGCTGTATGAGTAAGCTGACCTACAACATTGATACTAGAAAGGATCAGTAAGGTGAGAGAAAAGAAAAAAAAAGGTTTACTTATCTTTGGGCTGGATGTGAAGAATCTCGCATGTGATACAATGGTTGTAGTGAAGTCCAGATGTATGGCCTGTGTTCTCTTTGTTCCTTAGAGTTTTGGTTGAATTTCCTTTGGACTCTATTGAATTCTGAGTAGCAGTGTGTCTTCCGTGGACCACGTGCTTAGGTCCCCTGTGGGCCAGAGAGGCAGAGGGTCTGATGTTGATGGCAGAATTCTTCACCTGCGACCTGGGGGGGGGGCGCGGGTGTGGGAGGGCATGAGGGGCTGGTGTCCGGGGCGGGGCCCCGGAGGCTAAGCCGGCGGCCAGGCGCCGGTGCTGCTGGCCGGGCGGCTCGGCTCCAGGGTCGGGGGCGGGGCTGGGAGGGGCTCTCTCTCACCTGGGCGCTGGTAGGGGTTCGGCGGGGAGGGGGTGCTGGGGGCAAGGCCGGCAGCCGCGCGTCACGGGTGCTGCTGGCCTGGCTGCTCGGCTCCGGGTTGGAGGGCTGGGCTGGGAGGGGCTCTCTCTCACTTGGGCACTGGTCGGGGTTCGGCACGGAGGGGGGGCCAATTTGCGTTTTCTCTCTCTTGCTTTTGGTTAATTTAGCTAGGGGTGTATCAATCTTACTGATTTTTTCAAAGAACCCGTTTTTTTTTCTTTTTAAACAATGTTTATTAGCATATATTAATTATAAATAACAATTGGTTTCATTATAATGGTTTTTTCTTTTTTTATTTTATTTTTTAATACTTTTTTATTATTTCTGCTCATTCAAACTTAATAGGTAGACCAGTTCCCTCCTTCCATCCTCCTCACCCCGAACCCCCTGCTCACCCTCCCTCCCTCCCCATCACCCAGTGCCTCCTCCCCAATTTCCAGAGAGTCCTTTATTGTGTATGCGTAACTCTTCTCTGGGTCCTCCTCTCCAATGACGTACAAGGACCCAGTGGCATTTCCCTGAACCCTTTCTCGTGTTCCCTTAAGCATAGGAACACTACTGTGGACTGTCAATCCCTTGCCTCCAAGGATCTTGGTGCCTTTAGCTGATGCTAGACTTTGTGAGGTCAATAGTGTGTTGGACATTGCGCAGGACATGCAAAGTCCAATTATGATTGCTTTGGCCCTAACTTGTGTGGAGTATCTTGCAAATCATTGCTCCTCCCATCCTTTTGCTCTTACAATCTTACTGCCCCCTCTTCTGCAAATGTCCCTGAGCTTCAGGATGGGGAGAGATTAGGCTGGCCTAGTTCTACGTGGTTGATATAGAGTCTCTGAAGTTCTGGATTGTGGTTTGCTGATTTTCTTTTGCAGTTTTGCTGCTCCTGCAATGCCCTTCACTCTATCGTGATGGGCACTGTATGTCACCCCCTGGCCAGAGACAAAAAGCTGTTAAACTGGAGTCTTGTTATAATAGCACATTCAAGGGTTGATGTAAGAGAAGCAGGAAACCTCAGTGAGGGAGGGGTTAGTCACCCATTTGCAAAATGATCACCTTTCATCTGCCAGACTATATGCCCTCCCCTTCTGGTGAGATCATACCCCCTCAGTTGTACATGATTAGGAACGAACATCTGTGGACTTAACCAGGTGTCACATTACTTACTTGCATTTCTTGGAGGCCTATTTTCTCTGCTGTAACATGGTTCCCTCTCTCCTTGTGTCTGGTGTGGCCCTCCAACCCCATCCCTCTTGTTCATAATCCTTGCAATTACTGTATTCCATGGGTTTACCTTTGAGTGTCTCAATGTGGGCTGGGTGAGTTTGTCAAAGAACCAGTTTTTTTTTTTAATAATGTATTTTTTATTTTTATTTCAGCTCATACAAACTTAATAGGTACACCAGTTCCCTCCCTCCCTCTTCCTCCCCCTGAACCCTCTGCTCCCCCTCCCCTCACCCCTCCCTCCCCAATTCCCAGAGTCCTTTCTTGTGCATGCCTCACTCTCCTCTGGGCCCTCCTCTCCAATGACGTGCAAGGACCCAGTGGCCATTCCCTGAACCCTTTCCTGTGTTCCCCTTAAGTATAGGAACACTACTGTGGCTGTCAATCCCTTGCCTCCAAGGATCTTGGTGCCTTTAGCAGATGCTAGACTTTGTGAGGTCAATAGTGTGTTGGACATTGCACCGGGCATGCAATTTCCAATTATGATTGCTTCGGCCCTAACTTTTTTTTAATTTTTTTTTATTAAAAGTTTAATTATACATTTAAAAATTTTTTACCAGTTCCCTCCCTCCCCCCTCCTCCCCCCGAACCCCCTCCCCATCCCCCAGTGCCTCCCCCTCAATTCCCAGAGAGTCCTTTATTGTGTACGTCTAACTCTCCACTGGGTCCTCCTCTCCGATGACATATAAGGACCCAGTGGCATTTCCATAAGCCCTTTCTCTTGTTCCCCTTAAGCATAAGATCACTACTATGGCTGTCAATCCCTTGCCTCCAGGGTCTCGGTGGCTTCGGCCCTAACTCGTGTGGAGTATCTTGCAAATTATTGCTCCTCCCATCCTTGTGCTCTTATACTCTTACTGCCCCCTCTTCCGCAAATGTCCCTGAGCTTCAGGATGGGGAGAGATTAGTCTGGCCTAGAAAGAACCAGTTTTTTAACTGGTTGATTTTCTCTATCATTTTCTTAATCTCAGTTTCAGATATTTCTCCCCTTATTTTGCTAATCTCCTCTCTTCAACTACTTTTGGGATCAGATTGCTCTAGTTTCTCTAAAGCTTCAAGCTGCATTGTTAAGTTATTTATTTCTGATGTTTCCATTTTTCTGATGTAGGCATTAAGAGCTATGAACTTACCTCTTAGAACAGTTTTCATTGTGTCCCAGAGATTTTGGTAAGTTGTATTGTCATTATCATTTGCTTTCAGGAAATCTTGAATTTCTTTTTTAATTTCTTCCTGAATCCAGTTCTCATTCAGCATCATATTGTTAAGTTTCCAGGAGTTAGTGTATTTTCTGTCATTTGTTGTGTTGTGGATGTCCAGCTTTAGGCCATGGTGGTCTGATAGGGCACAGGCTAGAATTTAACTTTCCTGTATATGTGGAGATTCGTTTTATGGCCCAATATGTGATCTATTTTGGAGAAAGTTCCATGTGCTGCTGAGAAAAATGTGTATTCTTTGGTGTGTGGATGAAAAGTTCGATAGAGATCTGTAAGGTCCATTTCTTTAAGGGTTTGATTAAGTTCCAATGTGTGCCTATTAAGCTTTTGACCTGTTGATCTATCCCATGTTGAGAGGGCAGTGTTGAAATCTCCAAGAATTATCATTTGTGGGTCGATTTTTTGCTTTCGATGCTGTAGGATTTTCTTAATGAATGTGGAGGGGCCCGTATTGGGTGCATAAATGTTCAGTATTGTTGTGAAGTCTTCCTGGTGAATTGTACCTGTGTCTAAAAATGTAGTATCCATCTGTGTCTCTTATGATTTTTTTTTGGTTTGAAGTCCACTTTGTCTGCCAGCATAATGGCTACCCCTGCCTGTTTCCTGGTTCCATTAGCCTGCAGAATTTTGGCCCGCCTTTCATTTTTAGGATGTGCCTATCTTTTGTGGTGAGATGAGTTTCCTGAAGGCAACAGATTGATGGGTTGTGATTTTTAATCCAAGTTTGTAATCTGTGTCTCTTAATCGGCGAGTTAATACCATTGACATTTAATGTTATAATGGAGAAATTATTTTTAATTCTGGACATTTTTTATGTTTAATGAGTTTTGTAAGCTTATTATTTTACATTTATGTTTTTGTGGTATTATACTACTCTTCTGTCTTCCTGGATACGGTTGTTTTTTCCTTCAAGTTTGCGTATCATTTCTAGCATTTTTTGAAGGCCTGGTTTGGTGGACATGTATCCCTTCAAGTTGTCTTTGTGCTGGAAAATTTTTCTTTCTCCCTTGATCATGACAAATAGTTTTGCTGGGTATATCAGTCTTGGTTGGCATTTTTGCTCATTTAATACATGAAGTACGTCTTTCCAAGCTCTTCTTGCTTTTACTGTTTTCATTGAGAAGTCATTTGTTATTTTTTTATAGGTTTGCCTTTAAAAGTGACTTGCTTTTTTTCTCTTGAAGCTCTCAGCACCTTTTCTTTGTCTTGAATGTAGAGTGTTTTGACTATTATTTGCTGTGGTGATTTTCTATTTTGGTCATATCTGTTTGGAGTGCAAAATGCCTCTTGTATTTGGATGGGCCTTTCATTCTTCAGTTGAGGGAAGTTTTCATTTATGATAATTTGAAAAATTTCCTCAGGTGTGGTATTTTGAGATTCTTGCTCTGTTATTCCATGAATGCGCATGTTAGGGTTCTCCATATCTCTTGAATGTTCCTCTCAAGTACTTTTTTGGCTTTAACTACCTCTTCCATTGAGCTGGTTAATTCTCCCACTCTGTCTTCAAGATCTGAAATTCTATTTTCTGCTTCCTTAGTTCTGCTGATAAGACTCTCTGTTGAGCTTTGGGTTGAAGATAACTTGTCTTTTAGTTCAATTTTAAACTCTGCCTGAGACTGTTTTAACTGCTCTATGCCTATTTTTGTTTCTTGAACTGTTTTTCTCAGCTCCTCCAAATGCCTGTTGTGTTCCTGTTCAAAGTGTTCATGCGGTTGTTTAATTCCTCTTGGATTTCCTGTTTCATAGTATTAATCATGGTAATGATCATACTTTGAAAGTTCTTGTCTTGGGTCTGGCTTTCTTGGCTATTTTCTGTGAATTTGTTCTGGTTGGAATCTATCCTTAAGGGGTGATTCTTTCAGTGGGAGATTGGTCTCCTTGGGTTTTGTTTCTCATGTATCTGCACTTTGACTTGGACATTGTTGTTTTGTCTTCTAGGGCTTTTCTGTTTCTGTGTGTTTTTGACTAAACTGATTTAGTTGGTATTACTACACTTGGGCAGTTGTTACTAGTGCTTGCCTTGGGGTTGGGTATGTTTGTCTTTTGTTATTGTTATTTCCCAGTTGTGGCTACTAGGCTGTTAGTACATCAGGTAAATCAGGTTAAGTAGACAGGGGGTGAATATTAGTATGATAGTGCACTTTTACCTTGTAGTATTTTGGTGATATGTGAGAGTGAGTGGTGTATTTCCTGAAGTTGTATATGTTTTTGGGGTGGCTATATGGAAAGGTTAATCTATAGTGATTAATATTAGAAAGGAACAGTAAGGTGAAAAACAAAGGGAGGTTTACTTATCTTTGGGTTGGGTGTGAAGGATCTCTCCCATGTGATAGGATGATTGTAGCGGTTTTCAGATGTATGGCCTTTGACCCTTAGAACTTTGCTTGAGTTTTCTTTGGACTCTATTGAATTCTGAGTAGCAGTGTGTCTACTGTAGACCACTTGTGTGGGTCCCCGGTGGGCCAAAGAGGCAGAGGGGCTGATGTTGTTGGCAAAATTCTTCACCTGGGGCCTGGGACTTGGCTTAGTGGCCCTCCCAAGCTCCAGGGATGGAGGAATGTGAGCAAGTCCTGTCCAGTTGGTCGGACAAGGGGGCGAGAGGAAGAAAGGGGCTGGGGCCCGGGGCCTGGCCCAGGCCTAAGCCTGAGGCAGGCCGGGGCATGGCGCAGGGACCTGGGGTGACCTGGGGGGCTGGGCGGGCAGACGGGTTCATTCACCTGGGGATGGCAGTGCATACAGAGGCGACGTGGGAGGGAGAAAGGGGGCTTATTGTGATATTGATATGCCTGGCTTATCAATTGTTTTAGGGATAACTTAGAGTTTAGAACATTGATTTTTCTATGAAGCCCATACAGTTCTTGTGTTTGCTTCAAGACTGGAAATGTCAGTATTCAAGATTATGTTCTTGAGTATCAGTATGTATAGTAAATATATTTAAAATATTTGATTTTTAGTTTTATTATTAAATATTTGTGTGTGTGACACAGAGAGAGAGAGGAGAGAAAGAGAGAGAGAGAGAGAATGAGAATGGTACATAGTATGGTATGGTGGTGAGAGGACAACTTTTGAAAATTGGTTCTCTCCTTTTACCATGTTGATTCTGAGGCTCAAATGCTGGTCACCAATCTGGAGTTCAGGCACCTATAACCAGTGAGTCATTTCACTGACCCTAGATTGTAATATTCTTATCAGTTATTGACTAAAAGGATTAGATATAAGGATTCCCAACTACCAAGGGTTAGATAGAATTAAAAAAATCATATACAGATATCAAGTTCTTTGTGTAATAATTACCCATGTGAAGCATTCTTCTGGTTAACGGAGGCATGAATTCTTGTTCTCTCTCACACAGCAGCGTATACTGATAAGAGTTAGATACTATACTTTTGAACAGTAAATCCTGAGAAAAAGCATACAGAGGTAAGAAATCGTGTATAAATTCGTGCAGAGATAGGCAACAGAAGCATTCCAGGAATAAGGTCCTTTTCCTTGTGAGGCAAAGATATTAACATTTGAATTTTCTCTTCAGCCTGAGTTTAAAGATTCTTAACACAAAGAAGTGAAAATTATTTAATGTCATGGAAATCTTTATTGTCTTCATCAGATCATACACATTGTCTGCAAGAGTCATAACCCTACCTACTCATGTAGGATTATGAGAGTGATGAACCTTTCATGCTGTGAGACAACACTCATATACAACTTAAAGAAAAAACAAAAAGATTTATTTGGTTTATGGCTCAAGAGCGGATATAATCCATTATGCTGGGAAAGGCATGATGGGTAGAATGTTGAGGTGGCTTAGGGCACTTCAACCATCATGGAGACAGAAGAAGCAAAGAGAAAACTGCAAGAGTCAACTTCTAGTGGAAGCAGGGCTACCCATCTTAAGGCCCACCTCCTGTGTCTTGTCTTTCTCCAGCAAGGCTCCACTTCCTTCTCAAGCATTAACACCAGATAAGAATACAAATACATGAGCCTGGTGGGGGGGACAACTCATTCAAACCATGACAATACTCAAAGTCTTGAAAGGCCACCCTTTGTGGATTGCAGTTTGTTGACTTGCACTAAAGAAGATTAACAATGCAGACACTTGCAAGAGGGTGTAAAGTGAAGGCAACCTTTAAGAGATGCACAAAAAGGTAAGAAGTGAAACAGGCTCCTAGAATATAAAGATTCATTGAAGAGAGAAACTCTTAGTGCTAGTGAGAAGAAGTCCTAATGGGTTGTCTGGGAAAAAAAATGATCCAGGGCTTTTTAAATGTGATAATGGCAGAAGACTGAAATAATGTTATTAACTGATGATTTAGAAGACCATACACTTAATGAATGCTCTTCTGGTCCAACCAGAGAGGATCATTCTTCGTGTATGTCAGGAATGGTTGAAGCTCTCTTTTATTTTTTTCTGCCTCACTTTTTAAGTTATTCAAATAAGTACTATTTTTCTCAGAAGCAATATTTACTTACAGTTTAATTCATTACAATTATCTGCATTAGAAATAAAATATGTAAAAGAACAAAAGTGTCTAGCAGACATTCCTCAGGAGGTGACTCCTGGAAGTCAGCCAGCTGGTCTTACTTTATAGAACTGTTTTATCTCTTGTCAAATGTTTGCTTGTGGACCTGTCTGGACAATGGTTAACTGGAGTTTCAACAGAAGAAGCTAACAAAATCAGGGAAATGGCACAAAAATATGCAGTTGTATACCTACTACTACTGGGGAGCTAACTAGGAGGTTGCAGGTAGACTGTTCCAAGTCCAAAATCACACAGAGATTCTTAGTTAAACTCAGTGGAATATGTACCAAGATGGAAAGACAGGAATGTGGTAGTGAGATTTTTAGGAAGGTGGGATGAGTACAGGAGAGATGTAGTGGGATAAGAAAGGGTAGAGGGAAAGTCGTCAGAATATAGTATAAAAAGAATGTCCTATATACATTCATGAAATTGTTGAAAAGCAAAATTCACCAATAAAGAAAAAATGGAAAAAAACTGTCATGAAAAAGTTTAAAAAATCCATTTGTTTAGTGAGGTCTTCATACTTAATCCTCCTTTTTTTTCACATTTCAATCCTAAAATTCATTCCCATTTAACCAACTCTCACATTGATTCCCAGTGTGACTTGAAAGCAGCTTGCAATTTTCACTATCTTGGCCTTTTCCCTTACTGCTTACTGTAAGCTAACTCCTGTATCACAACTAATAAATAGATAAAATTATCTAGAATTAGTCGTCACTGGCTTTTACTTTTTGACCCCAGAACTTCTTCATAACCTTTTTGACTTCCTCATTCCTGAGAGTGTAGATTAATGGGTTCAGCATAGGCGTTACTAGGGTGTAAAACACACTCACAACTTTGTCAGTGGGAAAGAAGGTCATGGGTCTCACATACAGGTATGAGCAAGGCACAAAGAACAAGACGACCACAGTGACATGCGAAGCGCAGGTCGACAGGGCTTTGCGCCTCGCTTCAGAACTGTGGTTCCTCAGGGAACGCAGGATGATGACATAGGAGGCAACCAGCATAGAGAAAATGAGCAAACACATTGACCCACTATTGGCAGCAATCAGGGGTCCCAGAATGTGAGTGTCAATGCAGGCCAACTCCAGGAGAGGCATTAAATCGCATATAAAGTGGTCAATCATATTGGGGCCACAAAATGGTAACCGGGCTATAAAGAAAGTCTGTATTCCTCCATGAATGAACCCTGAGATTCCAGCTGTCCACACCAGGAAAACACACACAGGTCGGCTCATGATGGTCATGTAGTGCAGGGGTTTGCAGATGGCGACATAGCGGTCATAGGCCATAGAAATGAGCAGGATGATTTCAGCTCCAGCGAAAAAATGTTCAGCAAAAAGCTGAGTCATGCAGCCATTGAAGGATATGGTGCTCTTTTCAGAGATCAAGTCGAAGATCATTTTGGGCACTATGGAGGAAGAGTAGAAGCCATCGATGATGGACAGGTAGGACAGGAAGAAGTACATGGGAGAACTCAAGGCTGGGCTGATGAAGATGGTGACAGAGATGAGCATGTTACCTGCCAGTGTGATCACGTAGACTGTTAAACACACAGCGAATAAGAGTTTCTGCAGGTCTGGGTCTTGGGTCAAGCCTAGGAGGACGAATTCTGTGACATTGTTCATCCTTTCTCTTTGTTCAATTCAGATTGGGAGCATATAATCTGAAAAAAGTCATAGCATTTCTTAGTTATGATATTTTATATTCAACAGTACTCATCTCATTAGTTCTCATTCTTGAAATGAATGTAGGTGCATTTTTACTTACTTCCACAGAAAATACCTGGTGCACGTATTTGTAAAGAAGTGTGATCCAGGTTAGATTTCTTGTAATTTGTTGCTGTAATGATTTGATTTCTGACTATGGTGGGTTCCACACTTTCTCTTTTGCTCAGAATGACCACAAACTGGATTTCTCTCATTGCTGTGGTCTAGTGGGACTAACATCACCACTGTCGATTATTTTGAAGTCATATCTGTTTATTAACAAGAAGACTTTTAGATAACATGGATGCAATATTCTACAAAATTTAACCATATATTGCACCAGAAAGAGATAAGTCTTGCATCAGGTGAATGCACCTGAGCATAGAGCTCAAGATGGCGCTGTGGGTAGAGTTATCCTCTTTCTGAATGACAAAGAACCATCTTCATTATCTTATTGAACATAATTTATTCTTCAGTTTCACATTTTATGCCTATCTGTCTATGACCCATTCTTTCATAGCCTCCTTTCCATATATTTGAATAAATACAAGCAAGTCACACCTTTGCTTAAATAAATTTATACAGTTGAATTTTACCACATTTAGGACTATGCTCAGGATTAGCTAAATTTTGCCTTTCCATTATAGTTTTACAATGGAATTAAATGAGACATAAGGGCACTCTGAGTTGCTTATTGACAGTACCTAAATGAGAGAATTTGCTGACATACTGTTCCTTTCAGGAATAAATTAGGAATAAATAAAATGAACTTGTAGCTTTCATTACCTGTTTGTAAATATATAGGGAATATCAAAGCATACTCTTTTAGATTAACTAGAAGTGAATTTTCAAGATTGGGTCAGAGTTACTATAAATGAGCTGGAGATATTTTATCATGTCTGTTCCTTTTCTTCCTTTCACTAATCTCTGCCCCAAACCCTGAAACAGAATTCTCCACATAAAAATCTGGGCACAGAAGTCAAAATGAAGAACTCTGACCTCCAACAAAAACAAAAAAAATACATATGATATATATTTGGCTTTCATGAGGACTTAACTTCTGTGTTTACTTTCTGTTCTTGGCTCTTGTAAATAGTGACTATTGTGGTCAATCTGTCTTAATGGAATTGCTATACATATTCTAACTGAAAGTGGTAGCATAGAAATCATGAAAGGGGGAATTACTTCAGGCCATTATGAGCTGAACTTGACAGAAACAATGTATTTTGTGAGATATGAATACTAAGCTCAGTGTGTTAAAAGTATCTTCAATCATTCTAAACAGCATCTTAATTTAGCAAAATTGCAGTTGCTGCTTTCTATTCATGTTTTAATGATATTGCATTCAAATTCTTTTCAGAGCAAAGCATTGAATTTCAAGTCAAATATATAGCTATGAAAATCTATTTTGTTGATAATGAATTGACTAAATCAAGTTCATCTGTGTAAAATTTTGGAAAAAGTTTTAGTTTTCACTGAACTAGTCTAATTGATTATGGATTCCTCTGTTTTAAGATGGAGTTTTAAAGTGCTCTCTTTCCCCTCTGGGCATGTACAGCACCACTTTCAATGGACTGTAAAAGACACCTTAATTGCTGTTTCTCTAGAAAATTCTCCAATTTGGGTTTTTTTTTACTGAATTCACATAGTCAGAATTTACTCCCAAATTGAATCCTCTCTGTTAGGAAAAATTTGGTATTTTCAAGACTTAGTTTTTATTGCCTTATGAGTATTGTGTATGACATATAGTTTTTGGACTAGTATATATATATATACATACTATATATATAATTATTTCTATTCAATCCATTAAATAATAAAATAAATAACCCAAAAAATAAAGAAACATAACCCAAGTCAGAAAATATTAGTATTTTCAACTATAACATGTGTAAATGGATTTACTTGGCAGGACATACTTTTCTCTTTATCAACTTAGAAGTTAGTCCATGAAAAATATGGAAAGAGAATTCCTTTCAATCCTAATTCAAGCTCTCCTGTAACTCAGTCTCTTCAGAAACCTACCAAAAATACTTGTAGTGCCTCTTAGACAAATCATCCTGTTGATGTACGGTCTTCCCTGGTCCTCAGATCCTCTTCTTTATGATTCTTTCTTCCTTGATTCTGAGAGAATGCTTAAGTAGACTTTCACAGAATTGAGGCTCTGGGAAAACTTTGACCTGTCAATTATCCAGAGAATTGCTAATTGTCTCTGTTTAAATCTTTGCCAAGGCAGCAGTCAAGGTCTTTTGTTACTCCCACTTGTTCCCCACAGACATTAGCAGTGGCTAGTTTCAGAGACACAGCTGAGTTTGGATTAAAGATGTGTCTGTGCTGTAGTTTAGCATAAATTCAATAATATAATTTGTAAAACTTTCTTATTAGTATGTAGTAATTATACATAACAATGAATTTTATCATATTTTCATATTATATTATATAATGTTTTGATCATAGGCATCCCATTATCCCCATTTGTCCCTCTCCCACTCCACTCTTTCTCTCCTCAACATGTTTCCATTCTACTTTTATGTTTTCGTGTGTGTAAGTGTATGTATGTGTGTGTATGGATGAGACAGAGAAAGAGGAGAGAGAGAAAGAAAGATAGAGAATGAATTTCATTAGAGTTGCATACACAAGTGAGGATTATGTATGAGATCATTGGCAATTTTTTTAAAATTAATTTTTATTCTATTATAATTTCATATCTATCTACTTGTCTGTCTGTATCTATCTATCTATCTATCTATCTATCTATCTATCTATCTATCTATCTATCTATCTATCTAAAGTTTTGAGCATTTTCTTCCCCAGATCCTTTAACTTCTATGTCTTTTTGAACAATTGAGTTCAATTATGATTCCTTACATGATTATGAATTTTTTCTGGAACATGAGAAACTTATCAATGGCTACACCATTGAGGAAAATGATCCCATTTCCCCTGAGACTATTGACTGTCCATTCTCCTAGAAATTGTCGTGTCCACAGTGAGTGTACTCAACTGTCATACATGGTGAAATGGTGACAGGCACAATCTGGTCTGGATGACCACAGCTGCACTGAGTTCCTGAGTGCACTGACCAAGTCATGTCCAGTAAACACTGTCCTACAGTGGTGCTCCCCGTCTCTGGCTCTTACATTCCACCTGGCCTTTCATTTGCAATATTCTCTGAGCTTGTAGGAAGGGACAGATGTTCCATTTAGGGTTGAGTACTCTGCAGTCACTTATTCTTTATTCTTTGACCAGTGATAAGTCTCCAATCAACCATCATCTCCAACTGCAAAAAAATTTCTCTGATAAATGATGATAATAACACTTTTTTTGTGGATATAAAGTTAAACGTATTTGGTACCATGTCCATTTAACAAATCAGAGGTAGTAGATTCACCCATAGGGGGAGTGAGTTCCTTTCTGTGCAGTAGGTCTCCTATCCCACCAGTTTGTTATCCTCATGATAATCATGACACTATGGCAGCAGTGGATCTATTTGTGAAGAGTGGTTATTATTGTAATTAATAGGCTCCACAGCTGGGTAGAATCACTGATACCTTTCCCCCCATGCAATTTCTAGTTTCCATGCACTTCTATTCCATTTTTAACATATGAAAACTATTCAACAAGAAGGGGACCTCTGCTTCAGATCTGGTCTGATGCCTCAATGTCTTGCAACCCAAATGTGTAATGTCCTTAGCAATAGGGTCTTATGACCTAGTCTTGGTGAACAACTGAGGACTTGTGATGGTCTCTTGGGTTCTTCCTGATCAACAGCTTCTAGAGAAGTAACTTCACTTATGCAGTATAGGTATGTTCTTTAAAAACCTTTGGTTTTTTTGAGGAACATTACCCATCTATGTAGAGTGCCTCTGTTCAAAACTTAAAAAATATGTTATTTGATAGACTTACAAAATAGTAAGGTTTCAAAGGCATTTTCATATATTCCCTAGGATTGGTTAACTCTTTATTTCTTTCTCTTTATATATAGCTTATTGAACTTTATAAGCACTTCAATTTAAACACGTTTAAGAATTTGAAGCTAAGATCAATATATGAGAGGAAACATACTGGTGTTTGTCAATCTGAGTGTGGATCATCTCATTCAGTATCCAGTTCTCTAATTTTTCTTTATAGCGGAATAAAATTTTGCATGTATATGGACGAAATTTCATTTTATGAATTCATCAATTGATTAAAATATAGGCTGATAACATTTTCTGGCTATTCTGACTAGAACAACAATAAACATGGATGTACAAGTATATCCACAGTAGGTTATAAGGTCTTTGGAGTATTGCCCAGAAGCGTTATATGACAGATTTTTTTTAATTCCAGTATTTTATTTATTTTTTCCACTTATACAAACTTGATAGGTGCCTCATTCCCCTCCCTCCCTTCACCTCTCCCTGGATATCCTTGCTATCTCCCCCCTTTTCCTTCCTTCCTCTCCCTTCCTTTCTCCCATTGTCCCCCCCCCCCATCCCTGGAGCATCCTTTAGTGTGCATGTCAAACTTTCCTCTGGATCCTCCTCTCTGATGAGGTGTAAGGACTAGAGCTCTTTTTTGTGTTCCCCTTTAGTATAGAAACACTATTGTGGCTGTTAATCCCTTGCCTCTAAGGATCCTAGTGCCTGTGATCCATGCTAGACTTTGAGGGGTCAATGATATGTTGGTCATTGTGCAGGTCATGCAAAATCCTATTATGATTACTTCGACCTAACTTGTGTGGAGTATCTTGTATATTGTTGCTCCTCCCCATCTTTAGGCTCTTACAATCTTACTGCCCCCTCATCCATAAATTTCCCTGAGCTTTAGGATGGAGAGAGATTAGCCTGGCCTGGTTTTTTGAGAAAGCTCCATGCTTATTTCTGTAGTGACTGCACCTGTTTACACTCTTACTAAGAGTGAATAAGTATTATCATTTCCAAATGTCCTTGCCAACATTGTCATCATTTTGTTCATAATAACTATTTTGACTGGGGTGAGAATTTTCAAAACAGATTTTAATTTGTATTTCCCTGATGGCTAAGGATGTTGAACACTGTAAAACATTTTTCTTAGAGAGTTGTATTTTTTCTTTTGAGACATTTCTTTTTAATGCAATAGCCTGTTTTTTAAAAGCTGGGTTATTGTTTCCTTGTTCTAGTGTTGATTTCTTTGTATATTTTAGATATAAATCCCCTGTTGGTCTGTAATTGGCACAGATTTTCTCCCATCCCATAAGCTGATTGTTCACTTTGTCAGTGATTTTTTTTTGGTTCTAAGAAGCATTTTAGTGTGTAAGTTCTCAGTTGCTAGTTGTTGACCTTATTTGTTGAATGATTGGAGTCTTATTTAGAAAGTCCTTTCCGGTGCTTATATTTGAAATGTGTTTTCTAATTTTTGCTATAACAGTTTCAGAGTTCAGGTCCTGGATGCATTTAGAGTTGGTTTTTGTGCAGTATGACCTTCATTTTTCTACATGTAGCTATCCAGTATTCCTAGCACCATTTATTGAAGAGGTTTTCTTTTCTCCAGTGTGTGTTTTTGGTATCTTTGTGAAATGTCAGGTGGCTGTAGTTGCATAGGTTTATTATGGGTCTTCATTCATTTCCATTAATCTATGTATCTGTTTTGTGGCAATACCATGATGCTTTTATTACTATGATGTATTATTGCTTAAAATCAGATGAAGTGATATTGTCAGTAAACTTTTTTGCTCTGAATTGTTTTTTTTGTCTTTTTATTACATTTTTGCCTAGTTGTTATAGAAGCTCAATAGATATCCCCTTCTTCTCCCTCTCCTTTTTCTTTATCTCTTGTTGTCCCCCATTCTATTTTCCACCCTTCCCACTCTTTCCCCTCATTTTTTGTCTTTTATGCTTCCAAATTTATTTCAAGATTTTTTTCTAATTCTGTGAAGAATGGCATGGGAACTTAGAATGAGATTGCCCTGAATCTGTATATTAGTAGTTTGGTAGTCATTTTCACTATTACTTCTGATTCATAAATATTGAGTGATAAGATTTTGAAAACTTTTCAGAGCATTTTTTTTAAACTGAAATTTTGTTGGGCCTGGTCTTCATCTACAGTAGTTTTAGCAAATCTTAGTGTTCAGGGAATGAACTTTACTTTCCAAGTATAGCTTGTTTAAATAATAAGGTTGCTTTAAGAATAAAAATGCCAGTACTCATGAATATATACCTGATCATCATTGTGGATTATTGTGATTGTGGTAGTTAATATTTGTTTTTAGATTGAAGGTATCTAACATCATGAAGAAGACAAGGTTTTAAGCAGGTCTGTAAGAGATTACATAGATCAATTTAACCTCTGACCATGTCTGTGAGGCATTATCAGTAATAGATTAATTGAGGTATGAGGACTTATCTTAAGTGACTGAAAAATAAAAAGGAGAATGGAATTGAGCACTAGCATTCATTACTTTGCTTCCCTATTGTGACTGGAATGTGATCAGGGGACCTTCTACTTCTATGATGAGTATATATACTCAACATGCAAGCCAAAAACCCCTTTCTTATACATTAACTTTTTTTAAAAAATTAGATGTTAGAGTAATATAGAAAACTGGTTCCAAAAGATTGGGCTGTGACTTTTATAAAGATGTTCATGTGGTTCTTCAGAACTGGTTTGTGAGAAGAATGTGGAAGAATTTGGAATTCAAGACAAGAATAACCCTTGAATGTTGTAAGCAGACATGAATAGGCTTTTCTTATGTGAGTTAAGAAAACCAGAAGGCTTAGTGAAGTGTGGACAATGGCATTCTGGCTCACGATGTTTCAATGGAGAATGAAGACTCTATTGGGATTTGGCTAGAAATCGTCTAGGCATAGAATTTGTTTTCATTTTGTTTGTGCCTTGAGAACTTGTGTGAGAATAAATTACAAAGTAGTAGACAAATTTTTCGGTAGAGGAACTTTCAAGAGAGCATTACATTCAGGTTGTAGCATGGACACTACTCAGTAGTCAGCATCCAAAACATTTCTTTGTATGATGTATACAGTGTGTGTTCACGTATGTGGAGGTAGGTACTGTGTTTTTAAAAAGTATTGGAAGAAAACTATTTGTCACTGTTTTTTTTCCTCCCATATTTTATTTTTTTCCTAATCATATAAGCTCAATAGGTAACCCTGTCCTCTCCCTCCCTCCTCCCCTCCCCAGTCATCCCTCTTTGAACCCTCCCCCCTTCCCTCCTTTTTTTCACAAACCCTTCCTTCCCTCCCCCTCTCCCAGTGCCTCCCTCTTCCTCCCTCCCATCCCCTGGAGCATCTTTTTTTGTGAATGCCAAACCTCCCTCTTAAGTCCTCTACCCTAGTGAGGAGTAAGGACTCAGTGGCATAGCCCAGAGCCCCTTCTTGGGCTCCCTATTAGTATGGGAACTCTATTATGACTGTTAATCCCTTGCCTCTGAGGATCCTACTGCCTGGAGCCTTCTCCCCTGTGACCCATGCTAGACTTTGGGGGGTCGTTGACATGTTAGCCACTGTGTCACTGTTTTTTTTTTAATTTGTTTTTAATTAGGAGACAGCAATGCAAAGGAGATATTCTTTTTATCTTTTCATTGAAATTAGACAAAATATTCATATATGATAATTAAAATGTGCATGATTTTTTCTTTTTATGATTTATTTTTATTCTTTTAGCATTTAATAAATAAATATAGTGAATTTATGATATTTTCATACATTAGCCCCTGATCCCATCCCCTCTCCTCTTCCCATTGCAATCCTTCTTCTTCCTTGCTAGCCTTTCTATTTTCTTGTCTTTGCACGAGCAGCCAAATGGGCTTCCTTTGGGTTACTCTGATAGCATGTGCTTGAGTTCTTGCTGGAGTAGAAACACGGATTTTTTGTTTTTAGAAATGATGTTTCAGGTTGGAGAGATAGCTCAGGGGTTAAGACTATGTATGAAGGTCCTGATTTTGGATCTGAGGTCTCATGTAAAAACGCTAGGTAGAGACAGCTTTGATCTGCACGTTGGGTCTTGGTAGACAGAGCTTGGGAAATCCCAGAGTGAAGCAAAAAGGAAATAGAGGCAACCCAGGATGATTCCCAAAATCACCCTTGGTCCTCCACAGGGACACACAGTGCCCTTTGACACACACACACACATAGACACACAAGATAGTTTTTTTTTAAAGAATGATGTTTATTGGTGGTAAGAAAAATGTAATTTCTTTCTCTTTCAAAGCAAAGTTATTCTGTTGGTACCCAGTGTGTCTGGAGCAGAAATCCCTGTGTCTCTCCATATTTGACTTAGTGTATCTGTCTACTTCCTGATGCTCCATTGACTTCTTAGTGCATCACACCCATGACTCCTTTAATATCAATCATTGTTTCATCATAGCTTGGTTAAGCCTCTGCTAACCTAAATGTAGAAACTATACTGTGTAAATAATTTATTTCACAGTACAACTTTTTTTCCCAATTACACAAAATCCTTTATTATATGAGCTTACAGAATATAAAAAAGGAGATTAAGTATGCATAAATCTTCTAAGATAATTTTAGTATAAATTAAGTCAATTGCACTTTTTGTTGGCATAAGCAAAAAAACCCAAAGAACATACAGAGCACTACCCACCTGAATAGTTGAATCAAATATTTATAGCTTTGTAACCAAACTAAGTAACCATTCCCAGGTCTTTAACTTTTATACTTCATCTGCCATCCTATGTATCATCAACCACAATAAAATAAATAAACTTCAATCTAGTAATTCTAAATGGAAAGTTAATACATGGCAAAGAAAACTCTGTTCGAACTTTCGAAATTCATATAGAGCAAATTAGTCAGTTCTGTTAAAAGGCAGCTATAAAAATACACATCATCACAAGCTATACAGAACTTTAAAATCCGATTAAGAGTGGAGAAGACTAGAAATTCTTAACGTTTCTGTGAATGGACGGTAGAAATGGCAATTCCGTCAAGTTTCTAGGGTCTCTCTAATATACCAAGAGCTGGTCAAGAACCTCAGCCTGGTTCGGCGGTCAGACTTGGTCCCGAAGGCGCGCCAGTCTCTGCGACAGCGTGTCCTGCTGGGCAGAGGCCACGCTCGCGCCCACGGAGCCCGTCTGGCCCTGCGGCAGCTCCATGTTGAGGTCGAGGCCCGCCTCGTCTGCCGTTTCCTGCAGCAGCAGATCTGCTTGGCTTTGGGGAGTGGTCAGCGTCGTGGTGCTGCTCATTGTGTCTTCCGTCTGCTGCGTCTGGACGTCCAGCATCTCAAACTAGGTGCTCGAACTTGTCCATCAAGGCCGAGATCTTCTCAGATTCATGGTCTTCAGGGTCGCATCCATCGACTTGACCACACGGGCCATCGGCTTGGTCACTTTGCCCATCGCCATCGCAGTCTGGACTCTGCAGCCACCGCGTCGACCCGCGCACTCATTCTCAAGAAATTCTTTATAGAATTTATATATCAAATAGAGTAATATCCCAATATAAAATTCTTCATTTTCTTTGAAGAATTATGAGACACTGAGTGCATAATAGATGTTACCATAGACACACAGGATACACCAAGAGAAAAGACAATAGAGCTTGAAGTCTTACAGAAAGATATATTAACAATCAATCAACAGTATGTTATATATACACACACGTATATATCAGATTCATAAATGAAAAGTTGTATGAGAAAAGAAAACAGATGTGATAGAAAGAAAAACTGACAGATATAAAGTGTGTTTGTGTCTTAGCCTTCCATGTATTTCATTTAAAAATGTAAGTAAGGTCTGCTTGTACTTTATAGATGCATAGATATTAATCTATAGTTAGGTACTATAGCTAAATAAGAACAAGTTTTCTTAACTGTAGAAAGTTTTCATTTACTTTCTGAATTGGTGTTTTAAATCAGTCGATTTTTAAAATGATTAATCTATTGGAGGAAAATAGAAAGTCATCAATCTCATCATTATGATAGAAATCTTGTGTGTGTGTGTGTGTGTGTGTGTGTGATTGTCAAGGCAAAGAATCATTTGCTACATAGACACATGTACTATTTTGCAACACCTCGAGCCTGTGGAACCAATCATCTACTTTAAGTACTTCTGGATCAAGATATATCATTAAAAATGGCAAAATTAAAAAAAAAAAAGAAATTCACTCCCTGGTTCTTCTGGCGGATGGCATTTTCGGCGTGTATCCTCGCCACATCCATGTTGCCCTTCTGAATGGCCTTTTTAATTTTGTCCTTTTAGGCCTTTTCCTCCTTGTCGCATTTTTTGGCACTCCGACTCAGTTCTTTGGCCGCGAACTTGAGGTTAAACAGGTGCTTCTCCTTGGCGGGCATGATCGGTCGGCTCCGCGGAGTCGGCGGTCAAGACCAGGACAGCGCGGCACGGAGATCGCCGAGGACAGGTCCGCCCACGGCCGCCACTCCTTTGTTTTCACGGTACAACTTTTTACCACAGGTTAAAAAAAAATCTTCATGATGGTCAGTTTTCTTGTCAAAAAATGAGGATTTTATTCCTTCAGTAATGCCCAATGAGAGATAAGAATCGTAGCTTAATAGCAAATAGAACCTGGTAAATGTTAGCTCTCTTTTTTTGCCATGGAAACAAGGGATATGAAAGAAAAAGAAATAATGCAAACATTATAGTTTGATTTTTTTGGAAAATGTACCATTTTTAATAATGAATATAAATATTAATAGTAAATGAATATTCATATTAAGATTTTTGTTTACAACTTCGTTATGTGGCCATGGAAAGTTATATAAAAATGAATTACTTTCTCATCTCATTTGAACCTTTGATCAGCAAGTGAAGTTAGTTTTGCATGAATAATAATAAGATAAACACACACTTATATTAAATATAGTTGATATTTTATTTTAATTTGGCAGAGGAAAGCATTACTTTTAGTGACACAGTTTACTTCTTTCTAAACAAACTACTATAAGTAGAGAAAAAATAAGTTTTATAAGTTATATATGAGTCAACACATTCACAGAAATATAAATTACTGATAATTTGAAGACTCAGAGATCTTCTTGAAGGCTCACAGATCTGTGTGTGAAAGAAAACCTACTAGAAGTTTAGAGCAGTACAGTAGTCTCTAGAGTCTAATAGTCATGGGAAGGGTGAAGAATAAAGCCCCTAAAAACCTTAGCTAAGAAGGGTAAGTTCTAAACAGAGTGCGTGATCATAGTCCACAAAATTTATTATATGTTTTATAAGGAACTTGAAGAATGGAAAAGGGATTTAAAGATTCTCAACACAAAGACATGACACATATTTAAAGGGATGAAATTTGGAAATTGTTTATTACATTGACTTAATCATATTGTCTATACATGTCTCATTAATAAATGCAATTCTTTATAATTAAAATTTGAGGCAGAGGATAATTGACTATCTCAAATTTAATAATTTGAAAAATGATTAGAAATAATGTAATATCCTAGTTTATTTTTTGAAAAAATGTAGCATTTTTAATAATGAATAGTAAATAGTAATAGTAAATGAATAGTTATATTAAGATTTCTATTTGCAACTTTATTAAGTAACCATAGAAAACTACTTAAAAACAAATTACTTTCTCATTATACATTGCAGATATTCATATATATATTGCAGATAGCCTTACAAAATACACAAATCACTACCAGTTTCAATTATTACCAGATTTCAGCACTTGACTCCAGAGCTTTTTCATAACTTTTTTGACTTCTTCATTCCTGAGGGTGTAGATTAAGGGATTCAGCATAGGTGTTACTAGGGTACAAAATACAGTCACAGTTTTGTCGGTGGGGAGGGAGGTCATGGGCCTCAGGTAGAGGTATGAGCAAGGCACAAAGAACAAGACGACCACAGTGACATGAGAGGCGCAGGTTGACAAGGCTTTGCTCCTCCCTTCAGAACTGTGGTTCCTCAGGGAGTGCAGGATGACGACATAGGAGGTAACCAGAATAGAAAAAGTGAGCAAACACATTGACCCGCTATTGGCAGTAATCAGAGGTCCCAAAATGTGAGTGTCAGTGCACGCCAATTCCAGAAGTGGTATTAAATCACACATAAAGTGGTCTATAGTATTGGGTCCGCAGAATGGTAACTGGATGATAAACAAAGTCTGTATTCCTCCATGAATGAATCCTAAGATGATGGATGTCATTACCAGAAAAACGCACACAGGTCGGCTCATGATGGTCATGTAGTGCAGGGGTTTGCAGATGGCCACATAGCGGTCATAGGCCATGGCAATCAGCAGGATGATTTCATCACCAGCAAAAAAGTGTTCAGCAAAAAGCTGAGTCATGCAGCCATTGAAGGATATGGTGCTCTTTTCAGAGATCAAGTCGAAGATCATTTTGGGCACTATGGAGGAAGAGTAGAAGCCATCGATGATGGACAGGTAGGACAGGAAGAAGTACATGGGAGAACCCAAGGTTGGGCTGATGAAGATGGTGACTGAGATGAGTGTGTTACCTGCCAGTGTGATCACGTAGACTGTTAAACACACAGCGAATAAGAGTTTCTGCAGGTCTGGGTCTTGGGTCAAGTCCAAGAGGACGAATTCTGTGACATTGTTCATCCTTTCTCTTTGTTCTCTTCAGGTTGTTGGAATTTGGTTATCTAAAAAAGTCATATGCTTATATTCTACTTATTTATCAGCTTATTTACTCATCTAAAGTTTAAAATAAATATTATCAAATTGCAAATAATTCATGAGATCATGCTGTATATAACATTTCCCAATTATCTGATTTTCTTACTTTGCATGGGAGGAGTTACCTACAGCAAATTTTTTTTTTTGTTACAGCATTCTATTAACTTTTAATTTAATTTATTGACATATATTCATGACATTCTTTTATTGCTGTATACTAGTAGGGACAAATGCTCTTAATATAAATTCTTTTGAAGCTATATTTTCCTATTAACATGAATACATTTGGGTGAAAGCAAAATATTTTATGAATTAAACTGTGTAATGAATACCAGAGAGAGAAATCTTGCAATTGCAAGGTTCCTGTGCTTTGTGACCTATGATTCCTCTATATTAGTTAATACACTTGATCCTCAAAGTCCCTCTGTCCCTCCGTCCCTCCCTCCCTCCCTCCCTCCATGCCTCCCTCCGTTCCTGTCTTCTTTCAGATACAGATGCTTTTGCAGCTGAAGTTGGCACATTTCCAAACACCAAGGAACCATGTCCGTTATAGTACATTGAATATGATTTATTCCAGAACCTCAGACTTTGTGCCTGACTCTACTTGGACCCTTCTGTCATGTTCTTTTCCTCCCTATCTCTGGATTTGTACATAAAAATGAGTGGTACAAAGTTCTAAAAGTTTATAGCATTTCATGGATATGTTTCCTTAACAGTTGAAGTTTATCATAAGTAAGCATATCCTCTCCACTTACATTTTACAAATGGATGTACATGAGACACAACGCAATCACCCTGAGTTTCCCATTGACAAGATATAAATGAGAGAATTAGCTAAGATCCTACACTTTTCTCTTTTGTCTTGAATTCAGTAAAGTCAGATGAATTTGTAGTTTTTACTTCTGAATGATAGAGACATTGAGGATATATATCAATCTATTCTTTTAAATGAACTTGATGTATATTTTCAAGAATGAGCTAGAGCTTTTTTTCAAGCTTCAATAGGTATTTCATTTTTTCTTTACCCCTTTCACCTTCTTTTGCAAATATATGCTGCACAATTTTTGAAAAATAAATATGGATACAGATGTCATTATCAAGATTGTTCAACAGCATTAACAGTGAGGAAATTCAGTTTTGGTCTGAGCATTTCTTTTCTGTTCAGGGCTCTTGCAGATAGTGACTCTGTGGTTAATCATTTTCAATGGACTTAATTGACAACTAGAACTTCAAAGTGATAGCATGGAAATCATAAAAAGAGGAAAAACTTCAAGTCAGTACAAACAAAATACAAAAGATCAGTGTATTTAGTGAGATACAAGAACTAAACAGTGTTTTAAAACTGACTTCAGACAACCTCAATGGCACCTGATTAGGCAATATTCCCAAGGATTTTCTTTTGATATTTTATGTTAGCACATCCAAATTCACTTTCATAGCAAAATATTAAGCATTCGGTCAAATATACAAGTAAAATTTTATTTCAGTGAAAACAGATGGCTATATCATTAAAGTCTTTAAAAACTTTGGAGAAAGATTTAGTTTTTACTGACCTTAGTCTAGTTGGTTGTAGATTTCTTTGTTTTTAGACTCTTTATTTCTACCTTTCTGAGCACACAGCTTTCAACTGACCTCATAAGGTGGCACAGGAATTATTATCTTTTTAGACACTTTTCCAATTTAAAATTTTTTTAAAAATTTATTTATCTCTCATTGCCAGTCAGGATTTACTCCCCAAATGAGGCTATTTCAATTAGAAAGTTACAAAGTTTAATTCTAACTTACTTTCTTGATTTCCTTATTTATAATCAATTCAAATAAAACAATGAGAATAAGTTCAAATGGCCTAAATTAGAAAATATCACATTTAACTATAAAATGAATAAGCAAATATAATTAACTTAGGCACAATTTTTTGTTCTCTACTAATCTGGGCATGCATTTGACCAAAAAATCTGTGAACAGTGTGTTTCTACAATGTGCTTTTTTCCTTTTATTCTTAGTTTAAACTCCCTTTTAACTCTAGTTATTAGAACCTACCAGTATGAAGAATAGTGTGTCTTAATCAAATCTTTATCTTGATGGTCCATTATCTGTTCCTGTCATTGGTTTACAAATCCTCCTTCATGACTGTTTATTTTTTGACTTCAATGAAATGTTTAAATAGACTTTCACAGAGTAGAGGATCTGGGAAATCTTTGATGTAAAGTACTCAGAGGATTTGTAATTGTCTTTATTGAAATCTTGGCCAAGTCAGCAGTTAAGGCTTTTTGCTTACTCTCACTTGGCACCTATACACATCATTAGAAGTGGCTACCTTTACAAATTCAGTTGGGACAGGGTTAAAGATGTATTCATAGTATAGGATAACACTTTAAGCTATAAAAAGTTTGAAAGCTTGAAACCTTGAAAGTTTTTTTTATCACATTGCTTATTGCAACATTGGCAAGCCTGGCCCAATATATGTAATCATTTTAGGGATATCTTAGAATCCAGAAAATGAATTTTCTTTTCTTTTTTTTGAACATTTTTTTTAATCTTGAAGTATTGTTTTTTTTTTTTTACATTTTTTATTATTATGACAGCTCACACAAACTTAATAGGTACACCAGTTCCCTCCCTCCCTCCTCCTCCCCCCCAACTCCCTGCTCCCCCTCCCCTTACCCCTCCCTACCCACCCCTCAGTGCCTTCCGCCCCAATTCCCAGAGAGTCCTTTCTTGTGCATGCCTGATTCTCCTCTGAGCCCTCCTCTCCAATGACGTACAAGGACCCAATGGCCATTCCTTGAACCCTTTCCCGTGTTCCCCTTAAGTATAGGAACACTGCTGTGGCTGCCAATCCCTTGCCTCCAAGAATCTTGGTGCCTTTAGCAGATGCTAGACTTTGTGAGGTCAATAGTGTGTTGGACATTGCTCAGGGCATGCAAAGTCTAATTATGATTGCTTCGGGCCTAACTTGTGTGGAGTATCTTGCAAATCATTGCTCCTCCCATCCTTTTGCTCTTACACTCTTACCGCCCCCTCTTCCGCAAATGTCCCTGAGCTTCAGGATGGGGAGAGATTAGTCTGGTCTAGTTCTAGGTGGTTGATATAGAGTCTCTGAAGTTCTGGATTGTGGTTTGTTGATTTTCTTTTGCAGTTTTGCTGCTCCTGCAATGCCCTTCACTCCATCCTGCTGGGCACTGTATGTCACCCGTGGCCAGAGACAAAAAGTTGTTAAACTGGAGTCTTATTATAAGAGCACATTCAAGGGTAGATGTAATAAAAGTTGGAAACCTCAGTGAGGGAGAGGTCAATCACCCATTTGCAAAATGGTTACTTTTTATCTGCCAGACTATATGCCCTCCCCTTCTGGTGAGATCATACCCCCTCAGTCGTAAATGATGAGGAATGAATAGTCTGTGAACTTAACCAGGTTTCACATTACTTACTTGCAGTCCTTGATGGAGGCCTATTTTCTCTACTGTAACATGGTCACTTCTCTCCTTGATTCTGGTGTGGCCCTCCAACCCCATCCCTCCTGTTCATAATCCTTGCAATTACTGCAGGTAATACATAGATTTACCTATGAGTGTCTCAAGGTGGGCTGGGTGGGTTTGGTACTAGGAACCACCTATTAGGGAGTACATACGGCACTTAATTTTCTGGGTTTGGGATACTTCACTTAATATAATTGTGTCTAATGACATCCATTTCCCGGCAAATTCCAGTAATTCATCATTTTTGATGGCTGAGTAGTACTCCATTGTATAGATCTACCACTGTTTCCTTATCCACTCGTCAACTGTTGGACATTTGGGTTGATTCCATGACTTTGCTATTGTAAACAGTGCTGCTATGAACATGGTCGTGCTTGTGCTATCGAGGTGAAGCTCTGCTGCATGGGGGGTTATTCCCAAAAGTGGAATCGCAGGGTCATATGGCATTTCAATCTTTAATTTCTTTAAGAATCTCCAGACGGCTCGCCAGAGTGGCTGTATGAGCCTGCATTCCCACCAGCAATGTAGGAGAGTTCCCCTCTGTCCACATCCTCTCCAGCATTTGGTGTTGTTTGTATTGTGGATTTTTGCCATCCTGACCGGGGTGAGATGATATCTCAGGGAAGTTTTGATTTGCATTTCCCTGATGGCTAAAGAAGTGGAGCACTTTTTAAGATATTTGTTAGACATTTTAATTTCATCCCTGGTAAAATTTCTTTTGAGTTCCAGGGCCCATTTTTTAATTGGGCCATTGGTTTCCTTGGTGTTTACTTTTCTAAGTTTTTTGTGCAGTCTGGACAGTCGAGCTTTATTAGATATGTGGTTAGTGAAGATTTTTCTCCCACAATCTCTTTATCTGAACAGAAGCTCTTTAATTTCACCAGATCCCAACTGTTGAGAGTTGGTAGCAGTGACTGTGCCATTGGATGTCTGTTTAGGAAATGTTGGCCTAGCCCAATCAGCTCGAGGGAGTTCCCTATCCTTTCAACTATGGTTTTTATAGTCTCTGGCCTGATATCAAGGTCCTTGATCCATTTGGAATTAAGTGACAAGTATGGGTCCAGGTTTACTGTTCTGCATGTGGAGATCCAGTTTTGCCAGCATCATTTGTTGAAGATGCTGTTCTTTTTCCATTGGATTCTTTGGGCCCCTTTGTCAAAGACCAAATGGCTGTAATTTTGTGGGCTTATATCTGGGTCTTCAATCCTTATCCATTGATCTGTGTGTCTATTTTGGAGCCAGTACCAGGCTGTTTTTACAACTATGGATTTGTAATATAGACTAAGGTTTGGTATGGTGATACCTCCAGCAGTGTTTTTATTACTCAGGATTGTCTTTGCTATCCTGGGTCTTTTGTGCCTCCATATGAATTTTGAGATTGTTTGGTCAACTTCTTTAAAGAATTGCTTTGGGATTTTCATTGGTATAACATTGAGTTTGTATATTGCCTTTGGTAGGATGGTCATGTTTACGATGTTGATTCTGCCAATCCAGGAACATGGGCCTATCTCCTTTCTTTTGAGTTCCTCCTTCCCCTTCTCTCCTGTTTATAATCCTTTGCCATTACAGTAGGTATAACAGAGATTTACCTTTGAATATGTCATTAAATGGGTTTGAAACTAGGATTGACTTAATACGGAGTACATATGGTGTCTAACTTCTTTGTTTGGGATACTTCATTCTACTTAGCCATCAGAAAAGATGGATTAATTTGCCAGGAAATGGAAGGAATCTTTTTTTTTTTTTTAAAGTTGATGGAAAAACTTTTATGCAGGAGAAAATCAAGTAGATCAATAAGACAACAAAATTGGCGGACTACAAAACAGGTCATTAACAAAGAAAGATATTAGTAATCAATGATCAAAGAAAATATTTCTGAATTGAAAAGCAAGGTTATTAAAATTAAAATTGCCTGTGAAACAGCACATTGTATGAAAATGGCAGACAGGTAGCAGTGAGCAAGGAAGTAACTGTGAACCAAATACATTCTTCTAAGTCATGCCTACTTCTTCTAGTCCGGTTGTACCTCCTGAAGTCTCCAGTCCTCCTCAGCACTGCATGCCAAGTGTTCAATGCATGAAACTGTGGGTTGCATTTTGTAGCTAAAACCATGACAAGGCCTCAAGCAAGTGCAAGACATAGGTACAAGGAAATAAGACAATAAAGTCAACAGAGATTTCAAGGGAGAAACTAGGCATAGCTGTGAGGAAAAGTGCAGGTGAGCTAGGGAAGCATTTGAAGGATGAAAGAGTAAAATGAAAAATTCTGTGTGGAATTTTTCCAGTTAAAAAGAACTGTTCTAAAAGAACATATGGTAAGGATTTTCAATATATAGAAAGAAGACAGATACATCTTTGATGGCAAGGACAACCAAAAATTTGTAATTTTAGGAAAACAAAAGTTACCCAGAGAAAAAAATAAGGCACTATTGTCTTTTGCTTTCATTTCATTTATATATTTCAGTTGTATATTTCATGTGTTAATCATGAAGTTCAAATGTAAACCTGCCAGATTCATAATCACTTTCAAGATGCTCTCTAGGTATGTCTGTAAGTGAGTATGCAGATTAGATTGATTGAGGTTGGAGGATCTATAATAAATGTGGGCAGTGCTCTTCCATGAACTGACATCAATGACTGCAAAAATGAAGAAAGTACAATGACTACTAGCATTCATCACTCTGTGCTTTCTGACCTACGGAGATGTGACCAACTACTTCAAGTGCCTGCTGCCATGATTTCCTTCCATGATGGACTGTATCTTAAAACTATGAGCTAAATAAACCCTTTCTTAAGTTTTTTTGCCTTTTTATTTATTTGTTTAATTTTTTAAAAAATTTCTACTTTTACAAGGATATTGAATATTCATCCCGACTTCCCTACCTCTCCCCTCCCTCCCATCCCTTCACTTTCATTCACCATTCCCTCCCACTCCCACTCACTGTTTGCCTGTATGCGTCTATGGACTCTCTGGGTTCACTCTGGCTTGTCTACTCCTGGGGGGAGCTTAGGCCTCTATGGTACATCAAGTTACCTCTCTTCAGGCTACCCCACTGGTATGTACATTTCCCTTCACTCATCCAGCTCTAGACCCAAATGTTTTTACTGTAAGTTCCCATTCTGTGATTATAATAACAGCTATTTACACAGCAGTTTGATATTCTGTCTTCCCACCTATAGGCTTATTGGCTATCTTCTTTATTGATCTATTTCCTTCCCCTTTTTTAGGTTCTTGTTCTAGTTTACAATAACAAGGATTTTTAATGTTGTATACTTGAATATAATGACTTCATAAAATTTTCAGCCCTTAGTCCCAAATCCCATCCTCCCTCCTTTTCTTCTTACAATCCTTCATCTCCCCTGCCAGAATATGAAGTACCTTTGTCAATAAATTGCAGACCATCTTCCTATCCTCAAAATGATTACATAAAGAGTCATACCCAGTGAAAGTAGGAATATATAAGAACAGTAGCTAAATTCAGCTGGAGTTTGATAAATGTTAATTCCCTTCTTTGCCATAAAGACAAGGAATATGAAAGAAAAAAGTGTAGAAATAATAGAAACATTCAGATTGAGTTTTGTGAGAACTATATATACTAGGGAATAAAAGGAGACTAGCTCAGCCGAGATTTTTTTTCTTTTTTAAATTTTATTTATTTATTTATCTATCTATCTATTTATTTATTTATTTAATCCAAGGACTGATCATTTATTTGTTACTTGTAAAGATTCTTATTTTTGACTGGACTCAGATTTAGAAGTAGAAGCTCTCAGTGAAGACAGTCTACGCCTCTTGGCAATCTGTTCCTGGCGTTTTTCTTTGGCTTCCTTCATTCTCTTGGCCAAAAGTTTAGCATATTCTGCAGCCTCTTCCTTGTTCTTGGTGCGCTGCTTTTTCAGAGCAATACGACGGCGCTTGTGTTGCAGGACACGCGGAGTAACAAGACGCTGAATCTTGGGTGCTTTGGTCCTAGGCTTCTTACCTTCTTTGTTTAAGGGCTTTCTGATAACATACTGGCGAACATCATCTTCTTTAGACAGATTGAAAAGTTTGCGGATTCTACTGGCCCTTTGGGTCCCAGTCGACGAGGCACAGTAGTATCTGTCAGCCTGGGAATATCTTTCTCTCCTTTTTTTACAATAACCAAATTGAGAACACTCAGATTGGCATCCACAATGCAGCCCCGGACAGACTTGCCCTTTCTCTCTCCAGTTCTCCTGGGTCTGTAGCAGGAATGCCCCTTACTCAACAGCAGGCGCACTCTGCCGTGCGTTAAGACCCTCTGCTTCATGGGAAAGCCTTGTTTGTCGTTCCCACCACTGATTCACACCACATAACCCTTCCACTCCTCGCCCAGCGCGTCGGCCGCCACCTCCGTGGCCATGCGCTTCTCGTAGAACGTGCGCAGCTTGCGCTCATCGTCCACCTCGATGAGCTTCTGGCAGCCCGTGGCAGGGAAGGAGATGTTCAGCTTCATCCCGACGCTGCTGATGGCCGAAGAGGCGCCACGGAAAAGAGCATCTTTTTTAATTTTATTTTTAACATTATTATTATTTTTCCACTCATACAAACTTATTAAGTACCCCGGCCCCCTCCCTCTCTCCACCCCTCCCTGGACCCGCCTTTCTCCCCCCTTTTCCCCTTCCTTTCACTTCCTTCCCTCCCTTTATCCCAATGCCCCTCTTTTTCCCCACTCATCCCTGGAGCATCTTTGAGTGTGAATGTCAAACTTCTTTCTGAGTCCTCCTCTCTGATGAAGTGTAAGGACTCAGTAGCATTGCCTAGAGCCCTTTCTTGTGCTCCCCTTTAGTATGGGAACACTATTGTGACTGTGAACTCTTTGCCTCTAAGGATCCTAGTGCCTGTGAACCATACGGGACTTTGGGGGGGGGTCATTGATATGTCATTGCACAGGTCATGCAAACTCCTATTATGGTTACTTCGGCCCTAACTTGTGTGGAGTGTCTTGTGTATCATTTGCTCCTCCCCATCTTTAGGCTCTTACAATCTTACCACCCTCTCTTCTGCAAATTTCTCTGAGTTTTAGGATGGGGAGAGATTTGGCGCTCAGCAGAGATTTTTATCTCCGACTTATGTAATCTTGGAAAACTACTTAAGGTCATATTTTCCCAACTCTTGAATGTTTGTCCAGCAAGTGAATGTCTTTAAATGGATAATATCAGGATGGATACATACTTATACTGAACAAAGTTGATAACTTCTTTTGTTTTAATTTAGTACAGGAAAGCACCATGTTATAAGTGATAGGTCACTCCTTTCTTTGTAAACTACTTACAAGTAGAAAACAGAATAAGAACTATCAAGTTACATGAGAATCAGTACTTTCACAAACTGGGAAGAATGACCTTGGGTAGCAGAGTAAGTTGTGAGCAAATACCATAATGCACAAAATTTTATTATATGTTTTATAAAGAACTTTAAGAAAGAAAGAGGAGCTTAAAGATTCTCAACACAAAGACATGACACATATTTAATTGGATAAAATTTGGAAATTGTCTATTACACTGATTTAATCATACTCATTGTCTGCATGCAACATCACACTGTTCCAATTAATAAATACAATTCTCAACAATTAAAGAGTTTGAGGCAGAGGATAGTTGATTATCTCAAATTTAATAATTCACAATAGGAGAAAAAAAACCTTACAAACTACATAATGGCTGATAGATTTTTAGCTATTACTGGATTTCAGTATTTGACTCCAGAGCTTCTTCATAACTTTTTTGACTTCCTCATTCCTGAGGGTGTAGATTAAGGGGTTCAGCATAGGTGTTATTAGGGTACAGAAGACAGTCACAGCTTTGTCAGTGGGAAGGGAGGTCATGGGCCTCAGGTACAGGTATGAGCAAGGCACAAAGAACAAGACAACCACAGTGACATGAGAGGCGCAGGTCGACAGGGCTTTGCGCCTCCCTTCAGAACTGTGGTTCCTCAGGGAGTGCAGGATGATGACATAGGAAGCAACCAGCATAGAGAAAATGAGCAAACAGAGTGACCCACTATTGGCAGCAATCAGGGGTCCCAGAATGTGAGTGTCAGTGCAGGCCAGCTCCAAGAGTGGTATTAAATCGCACATAAAGTGGTCAATGACATTGGGGCCACAAAACGGTAACTGAACCATAAACAAAATCTGTATCCCTCCATGAATGAACCCCAAAACCCCAGCTGCCCCCACCAGGAAAACACACACAGGTCGGCTCATGATGGTCATGTAGTGCAGGGGTTTGCAGATGGCCACATAGCGGTCATAGGCCATGGAAATCAATAAGATGATTTCAACTGCAGCAAAAAAATGCTCAGCAAAAAGCTGAGTCATACAGCCATTGAAGGATATGGTGCTCTTTTCAGAGTTCAAGTCGAAGATCATTTTGGGCACTATGGAGGAAGAGTAGAAGCCATCGATGATGGACAGGTAGGACAGGAAGAAGTACATGGGAGAACCCAAGGCTGGGCTGATGAAGATGGTGACTGAGATGAGTGTGTTACCTGCCAGTGTGATCATGTAGACTGTTAAACACACAGCGAATAAGAGTTTCTGCAGGTCTGGGTCTTGGGTCAAGCCCAGGAGGACGAATTCTGTGACATTGTTCATCCTTTTTCTTAAGTTAGTTTCAGTTGTGGGATATCTTCTGAAAATAAAGATAGTATTTCCAAGTTATGATGTTTTCTATTTTAACATTAAATATTTTATGATCTCAGTACTTCTGACTCCTGAAATTAATGAAGCTACATTTCTGTTTCTGTGAAAGTCTCACTTTGCAGATTGTTGTACAGTGTAAGTAGGTAAGATAGCCTCTAAGTTATTTTGATGGGGTAGTGACAATACTGTAAACATAACATACAGTGCAAAGTGTGATTTCCAAGTTAACTTTTTTCCTCTGAGAAATATTAAACATGGTTTTCTTTCCTTGGTGTTTTTAGGGAAATACTCTAAATATCATTTATTTTAAAGTTATATTTTTTATTAGCATGGACATCTGTGAGTAGGTTTTTTAGAATCTATAAGTAGAAGTTCTATGAAATTCAACTGCATATTGAACAGTGACGTGACAAGTCTTGCTAAATGTAAAGCTCCTGTGTTCTGTGATCCACAATTTCTATAAAAAATGTACTGGTGCCCAGAAATAGACAGAAATGCAGATGTTGCAGATGGAGTTATGTATTCTGAACATCAGGAAATCATCTTCATTACAGCTCATTAAGAACAATTCATCACAGAACCCTAGAGTCTATGCTTGGCTCTCCCTGACCCCTTCTATAATTTTTTTCTGCTGTATGTCTTTGGATTTGTGATATGAATGATTTACATCCCTATGTATGGAATAAATAAAATTTCCTTGCAGTCTAACTTTTATCATATAAGGGATTATGCTCAGAATTAGACGATTTTTTTCTCCATTTTTTTTTTTTTACAAATAGAAGTGCATGAAACATGTCACCTTGAGTTTCCTGTTGATAAGACATATGTTGGAGTGTCACCTAAGATAATATGCTTTTTCTCTTTGACATAATAAAAATAAGGGAAATTTGTATTTGTATTACCAACTGGTAGAAATCGTGAAAATACTAAAACAATGTTATTTTAAATGAACCAGACGTAGATTTTCAAATTTAAGTGCATATAGGTACAAAAGTGCAGGAAATATTGTATTCTTTCTTTGCCTCTTGTCTCCTTCTTTCCCCAATTCCTATAAAATAAAACACACCACATAATTTTCCAAAGGAAAAGAATTCAAGGCTTGAGAGTTTGGTTAAGTAGTTAAAGCAGTTGCCATACAAGTGGGAGTACCTGAGTTTGAATTCCCAGGACCCATGTAAATGTCAGACAAGTAGTGTAAGATTTTATAATCATAGCACTTCTAAAGGCAAGCTGGGAAATGGAAATAGAATATTCTAAAACTTATCAGCTAGCTTGGCATTTTCAGAAAACTAAAACAAGAATGAGATCCTGTCTCAAACAAAGTGGAAAGTCATAACTGATACTTGAAATTGTCCTCTGATTTCAACATGTACTTCTTGCCAGCATTCAAATGTGAATAAATATGCATATAATATACTCATAACATGTACTTATACATACATACACACAAACATAAATGCATACATAATTCGGACATAAAGTTTAGAATCAACCTAAAGTTCGACATCAAGAGTTCTTACCTCCAATAGGGGAAAAGGGGGGAAGGGTACAAGGGGGACTGGGGAGGGGTGGAGAGAGGGAGGAGACTGGGATACCTATTAAGTTTGTATGATTGGGAAAAAATAGATAAATATAATAAAAAAGAGTTCTCATCTCAAATAAAAATAAAGAAAAATGTATTTGGTTTTTAAGACAGCTTAGACTATTTACATTCCTGGCTTTTGGAGATAGTAAATATAAATCAAACATTATCAATGGATTTAATTCACAAATTCTAATTTCAAAACAGCATCATGGAAATTGTGAAAAGTAAAAACACTTCAAAGCATTGTAACCAGACTGCACAGACTCTACATATTTAGTGAGAGATATATAACCAACTACAGTGTTTTCAACATGCATTCAGTCATTCTCAAGAGCATCTGGTTTGGCAATATTTTCTGTAGGTATTTCTAGGATATTGCCTGCAAATTTGTTTTCATAGTACACTATTAAAGTTCATAACTGATACTTGAAATTGTCCTCTGATTTCAACATGTACTTCTTGCCAGCATTCAAATATGTGAATAAATATGCATATAATATACTCATAACATGTACTTATACATACATACACACAAACATAAATGCACACATAATTCTGGACATAAAGTTTAGAATCAATCTAAAGTTCAAATTTATATAAAGTCAAATTTATAACTAAAAAGCTACTTCAGCGGAAATAAATAGGCTAAACTAAATTAATTTCTTTAAATTTTTTGAAAAGAAGATATAGTTTTCACTGACCTTGGTCTAATTGTGGACTCCTGAGGAACCCATTTTATGTCTTTTCCTCTGGGCATTGTTGACCACAGCCTTCAGTGGTTCCCCTAAGCTTGATCCTTGAATTATTGTCTCTTTACATTGTTGTTTAACAGGAACATCTTATTTATTTAGTTCTCATTGCCTACTAGTATTTATTCCAAAACTAACTATTTCATTTAAAAAAGTTTTCCAGTATGTGTATGTTCTTTGAATTATAATCATTCCAAAAATCACTAAGAATTAAACAAATCCTCTAAATCAGAAAACATTATTTATTCAACTATAAAATGTATAAATGAATAAAATCAACTTGCCTGAATATTGTTTTTCTTTATTAATTAGTGAATCTCTTTTTATTTCTAAGAGTCCATGAACAATATGGAGATATAATTCCTTTCATTTTTTACTCAAGCTCTCCTTAGACTCCTTAGAAATCCATGAACAACATAGAGCACTGTCTTTTGAAAATTGGCCGATGCATAATTTTGCTCCTATCATTGGCTCATAGACTTTCCTTTATGATTCTTTCTTCCTTGATTCAGGGGAAATGTTTAAATAGATTTCTACAGACTCTAGGATCTGCAATATTTTGACTTGTCCCAAAGGATTGGTAATTGTCTATGCTGAAATCTTTGCAAGGTTTCAGTTAGGATCTTTTGTTTACTCCCATTTGGTACCCACACACATCATTAACAATGGCTAGATGTAGAAATACAGTTGTATTGGTGGCAAAGATGTATCTACATTATAGTCTTTGAAAAGATCTGAGATAGAAAATTTGAAAATTTCTTACAGGGTCCTTTTCTAGATGCTACCTTTGATGAGCGTGGTACAGGATATGGAGTTTTTACAGAAATAGCTTAGTGTTCACTGAATGGATATCTCTCTGGATGAATGACTGCTTTTAACATTATGGTTGCTTCAAGAGTAGAAATATCAATATTCAAGAGTATGTGCCTGATTACCATTCTAAACTGAGTTTTTTATTAGTAGTTCATTGAAGAGATTAGATAGATTACCAGCTACTGAAGACTATAGAAATAAATAAAAAGTCTTGAAGATATCAATTTCTTTCATAATTATCTACGTGACATTTTGTCTTAGTTAATTCAGGAGTATGCTCTTCAATATTCTACAAAATATGCTGACACTTAAAAGTTAGGTACCATGGGCTGGAGAGATGGCTTAGGTGTTAAGACTCTGCCTTGCAAGGAGAAGGCCCTGAATTCTGATTCCAGGTCACATGTAAAAACATCAGGCAGAAATAGCAGTGGCCAACACTTCTGGCCCTGGTGGGATGAGCCTGGGAAATCCCAGACCGAAGCAAAAAGGAAGTAGAAGCAGCCCAGGATGATTTCCAAAGTCACTCTTGGGTCTCCACAGGGATCCACAGTACTCTTTCACAGACACACACACACACTCAGAACCACCCCAGAAAGAAGAGTCCATTATCTTCTTTTCTTCAGTTTCTGAGATAATGAAAAACTGGCTAAAACTTCACATATATCAATCTTGGTATTTAAATTGAATTAACCTACTATTTTAAGTTCAAGGGTAGAAAAATAAAGCTAAGTTTCTCTATTCTCAATAGTAATCTTTTTGCCATCAACCTTTATGTTTTAGAGTTGTGGGTATATGTATATACATTTATGTGTATATATATTCAATGCAGGCAAGCACATACACACACACAAACACACACACACACGCAAACACCCTCCATAAAAGACCACTGTAATGCATGCAGAGTTCAATGGCATTAAGCATATTCACATTATTTTAAACCATCTCCATAATTAATCTATTGAAAATTTTCTTGTTCCAAAACTGATACTCCTTTTTCTATGTTCCTGGTAACCACTGTGCTACCATCTGTACCAGTTACTCTTTCCTGTTGCTGTGAGACACTACTGAGGCAAAAACAGCTTAAGGGGAAAAAAGGAGGTTTATTCAGCTTATGGTTCCAGAAGGGAGATACAGTCCATGGTAGAAACAGTATGACTGGCTGGCAGAAGCTGGAGAAAGCTTAAATTACTGCAGGCATCACAGAGCTTCAGCGCTGCAAAATTGCCAGCTGCAAAAGCAGACTGGGTGAGGTTAACCTATCTCAGGGTCCACCCTCTGTGATGTACCTTTCTCCAGCAAGCCTCCACCTCCTAAAGCTGCCACAGTCTTCCCAAAGAACTAAAGGTTCAAACACATGCGTCTATGGAGGACAATTTACGTTTAAAACCATGACGCCATCGGTTTATATGAATTTGACTCTTTACCTAATTCTGATAGGTGAAATAAAATATCTATCTTTTGTCTATGTCATGGTTTCAATGTGAGTTGTCTTCTACAGGCCAATGGGTTTGAATTCTTAGCTGTTGTCAATATTTGGAAAGGTCATAACACCTTTAGGAGGTAAAACTTTGTTGGAGGTAGGCATGTCACAAGAGGCAGACTTGGAGGTTAGCCTGCTCTTTATCCACTAGTAGTATGTTTTAGAAATTGGTAACTTGCTCGCTTTGTCTCCATGATATCTGCAATGATTTGAGTAGCCTCCAGCTTCTGCTGCCAACCATGCCTCTTCCACTGCAATGGACTATATCTCCTCTCTGGAACTGCAAGCCAAATAAATCTTCCTTTTCTCCTCTTAAGTTTTTTAAGTTTGAGTGTTGTCTCATAGTCACAAAATTGAATGATGTGGCAGTTGAAGCCTGTTTTGCAATTCATATATGACAATGTTAAGAGATGTTAGAACCAGAATGGAGCATCTTCTATAGAGATCTATGTACTGTAGGAGGAACCAGCCTAATGGAGGGATGTATGCGGCAGGCAACTGTGCTGGAGAGATGGAAATTTCAACAGGAGTCCATGTGCTTGAAGATGCCAGACCAAGACATGCAGGATTGGGAGCTTGTCCGAATTTGGATTTTGGTATTAAGGTATGGACCAAGACTTCCTGGTCATGTCTCCATTCCTCTCTTTTGGAATAGTAATGTTTACTCTGTGCTATTATTGCAAATTTGTAACTTTTAAAACAAATTTACAGGAGGCCACATTTAAAAGAATATCCTGAGTTTAGAAGAGGTTTTGACCTCGTCTATGAGGATTTATAAAGTTGTAGTGAACGTAGTTTGCATCATGAGATGGTCATGAGCCTGTGGGGGACAAAGGGAACATGATTTGTGTATGAGTTGCCCCCCACATTTGCATTATTGTTTATTTTAATGTTTGAAAAGGTTGTGACTAAAACTTAAAAATTCTCCCTTTTCAAAAAACACTATTGAGGAAAAGGAACAGTATCTTCAACAAATGGTGCTGGCAAAACTGGATCTCCACATGCAGAAGATTAAAACTGGACCCATACTTGTCACCATGTACAAGACGTAATTCCAAATGGATTAAGGACCTTGATATCAGGCCAGAGACTATAAAAACCATAGTTGAAAGGATAGGGAACTCCCTCGAGCTGATTGGGCTAGGCCAACATTTCCTAAACAGACATCCAATGGCACAGTCACTGCTACCAACTCTCAACAGTTGGGATCTTGTGAAATTAAAGAGCTTCTGTTCAGATAAAGAGATTGTAGCACGAGCTCAAAGGCAACCCACAGAATGGGAGAAAATCTTCACAAACCACACATATGATAGAGCTCTGCTGTCTAGAGTGCACAAAGAGCTTAGAAAACTAAACACCAAGGAAACCAATGGCCCAATTAAAAAATGGGCCCTGGAACTCAAAAGAAATTTTACCAGGGATGAAATTAAAATGTCTAACAAATATCTTCAAAAATGCTCCACTTCTTTAGCCATCAGGGAAATGCAAATCAAAACCTCCCTGAGATATCATCTCACCCCGGTCAGGATGGCAAAAATCCACAATACAAACAACAACAAATGCTGGAGAGGATGTGGAGAGAGAGGAACTCTGCTACATTGCTGGTGGGAATGCAGGTTCATACAGCCACTCTGGCGAGTCATCTGGAGATTCTTAAAAAAATTAAAGATTGAAATGCCATATGACCCTGCGATTCCACTTTTGGGAATAACCCCCCATGCAGCAGAGGTTCACCTCGATAGCACAAGCATGACCATGTTCATAGCAGCACTGTTTATAATAGCAAAGTCATGGAATCAACCCAAATGTCCAACAGTTGATGAGTGGATAAGGAAAAGGTGGTACATCTATACAATGGAGTACTACTCAGCCATCAAAAATGATGAATTACTGGAATTTTCCGGGAAATGGATGTCATTAGAAACAATTATATTAAGCGAAGTATCCCAGACCCAGAACATTAAGCGCCGTATGTACTCCCTAATAGGTGGTTCCTAGTACCAAACCCACCCAGCCCACCTTGAGACACTCAAAGATAAATCTCTGTAATACCTACAATAATTGCAAGGATTATGAACAGGTGGGATGGGGTAGGAGGGCCACACCAGAAACAAGGAGAGAGGGGACCATGTTACAGCAGAGAAAATAGGCCTCCATCAAGAACTCAAATAAGTAATGAGACATCTGATTAAGTTCACAGACTTTCGTTCCTGATCATTTACTACTGAGAGGGTATGATCTCACCAGAAGAGGAGGGCATATAGTCTGGCAGATAAAAAGTAACCTTTTTGCAAATGGGTGATAGACCCCCTCCCTCACTGTGGTTTCCCACTTTTATTATATCTACCTTTGAATGTGCTCTTATAACAAGACTCTAGTTTAACAGCTTTTTGTCTCTGGCCAGGGGGTGACATACATTGCTCAGCAGGATGGAGTGAAGGGCATTGCAGGAGCAGCAAAACTGCAAAAGAAGATCAACAAACCACAATCCAGAACTTCAGAGACTCTATATCAACCACCTAGAACTAGGCCAGACTAATCTCTCCCCATCCTGAAGCTCAGGGACATTTGCGGAAGAGGGGGCAGTAAGATTGTAAGAGCAAAAGGATGGGAGGAGCAATGATTCGCAAGATACTCCACACAAGTTAGGGCTGAAGCAATCATAATTGGACATTGCATGCCCTGTGCAATGTCCAACACACTATTGACCTCACAAAGTCTAGCATCTGCTAAAGGCACCAAGATCCTTGGAGGCAAGGGATTGGCAGCCACAGTAGTGTTCCTATGCTAAGGGGAGCACAGGAAAGGGTTCAGGGAAATACAACTGGGTCCTTGTACAGTCATAGGAGAGGAGGGCCCAGAGGAGAGTCTGGCATGTACATTAAAGGACTCTCTGGGGATTGGGAGAGGAGGCACTGGGGAATAGGGAGGGAGGGGTGAGGGGAGGGGGGAGCAGGGGGTTGGGGGGGAGGAGAAGGGAGGGAGGGAAGTGGTGTACCTAATAAGTTTGTATGAGCAGAATTAATAATAAAAAATGTTAAAAAAAAACACTATTGAGTGAATACTGTGCCCCACACTGACTTGCAAAGCTGCCATTTAGATACAGAAAATTGATGCAGAAAGAAAAATTTACACAGATAAAAGATCACAAGAAACAAAAGGTGGGCTGAACAGACGGCAAAAAAAATCACGTTTATTATTTTTTTCCAGTGGGAAAAATGTGAACAATCCACTGCTCACATCCTGATCTTTATTTTTACACATGAATGATAAGCAGATTTTGGGAGTCAGCTTGCATGCTTGGGTATGTGCCTTGTCCTTATCTGACCATTCTGGTGGACAAGGTCCCAGCATGGCAGAATATTGTTTCAAGGAAACATTTTCTGGAAAAAGGACATGGCATTATTTGAAATAAATAAGAAATATAAAGAAAATATGGGGATAGTCAGACCTTAGTGTTACTGCCTGCCTTAATGTTACTGCCTGGTTCTAGCCTAAAGCCCGCTGGCTGGCTGGGGAGTGAGACATTAACATCTAAATGGGCAGTTGCTAGGGACTCTCCCTATGTAAATTAAGTTTTGCCTCTGGCAGGAGGATTCCTTCCTCTGGAATTTGAGTCTCCTGTATGTTCTTAGATCTTTTTGTTGTTGTTGTTTTTCTCAGTACTAGCTAGTTTACAGTCCCTTCCCCACACATTTGATGTTTATACATAAACCGGAGAAAATCTGCTTTGAGACATTCATTGTCACTTTGCTTTTAGCAACTGAGTATTATATTATGCCTGCTTTAACTCTACTTGTAGACATCATGTCTGTTCCAAAACAGAAAATATATGTCACCTCTGGTCTTCCTTTATTACCTGGAATGAATACGAATATGTTTTACATAATCCTGTAAAGAATTTTGTCCTGGTTTTCTTTGATGTTTTCCCAATAGGCATAGTGACACAACCCCTGGCCTTTACTTTCGATTTTCTAAAGTATACAAAGGCTGCTAAAAATTTCAATAAAGAGTTCAGATTCACTCAGCCCAGAGAGCTGTGTGTCTGTCTCCATTTGCCAAAGCCTTGCCCACCTTGTCGAGGGGAGTCCTGGATTCTTGGTTGCAGCCTTGGACTGCAACAGGTATGAGATCTATGATTTGTCGAAAGGAGATAAGGAGATGAGACAGTCCTCCTAGTTTCAAGTGCAGGCTCAGATGACCAGTCTGTGACACAGAAGAATCAGAATTTCTGAAGTTTGCATTTCTGACCTGATACTTTTACTTCTATAAAAACCATTCCATCCAAGGCTTAGACCAGAAGGAAGGGTTCCAAAAGCATTAGACAAATATTTCTCTACTTTTATTCCCATGATAATCTACAATTCTAATTGTTTTGTCTTCCAGGTACTGAGACTTCCTGTATCAAGATAGTATCTTTACATCACTTTCCACAAAGTGGCAGTCCATCTGTGGTACCTTTGGGAGGTGGAGCCTTGTTGGCGGAAGGCATGCAACAGTGGGTGGGCTTTGAGGTTTAGTAGCCTGGCCCTTCTTCCTCCCTTGTGCTCCCTCTGCCTTCCTGATGGCTGTGGAGACCTGAATCAACCTTCTGCTTCTACCTCTAGCTATACCTTCTGTTATGTGATTCGTGCCATAATGAAATGCAAGCCAAGTAAATCTCCCTTTCTCCATTAATCTGCTTGAGTCTGGGTGTTTTCTCACAGACATACAAAGAAGAGTAACCATGACAGGTTTATAAAACAAAATAAAACAAAACACCAAAACAAAATCACCATTTGATCCAGAAATTTCATTTTTTAGTACTTAACAAAGGAAATGAAGGGGCTGGAGAGGTGGCTTAGGGGTTAAACCTCTGCCTTGCAGGCGGAAGATCCTGAGTTCGAATCCTAGACCCCACGTATAGATGCTGGGCAGAAGCAGGAGTGGCCTGCATTTTTGATCCTGGTAGGGAGGAGCCTGTGAATCCTGGGCAGAGTAAACAAGGAGGAGGTGGAGGCGGTCCATGGTGGTTCCCGAATTCGCCCGTGGTTCTATACACATACACACATACATACACACACGCACACATGTACAATTGAATAAAAATAAGTAAATAAAAAAAAAAAACAAAGAAAATGAAGTTAGTGTACAGTCAGTATACAGAAGTGGTATCAAGATGTCCATGTTTTTCATGATATTCATAATATCCTATGTGTGGAATTAACCAAAGTGCGAACATGCATGTGCATGCGCACAGACACACATATACACACAAATACACACTATCGAAATATTATTCAGCCAATATATGAATTTGTCATCTACTACGATATGGATAAACTTGGATAGCTTCATGTTAAATGTGCAAATAAGAATCAGTTTGAATTGATACAACAGTGGCATGAATGTTAAGTGGGCAACTTAACATTCTGAATTTAAGCCCCAATCGACATGTGAGAAATAACGCCTGGCACTCTGCACTTGGCTAATAACTCATGGATGGGGAAATCCTAGGACCTAGGGGACAGTCTACTGCTAAGTGGACAAGGCTACCTTTCACATACTTATCTTGAAATTGATAGGTTACTGTAACTTTCAATCTTCATTCCAGAAGCCTCTTTTTAAATAGATGGTGGAGAATAAAGAGAATACAACCAGTAAAAATGCAAAAAAATTACTGTGGAGTACTTACCCCTAAATAGGATATCTAAATCTCTAGTTACCTCTTCCCAAAAGGCTCAGGGCACATCATAGAAGAGGGAACAGAAAGAGTGTCAGAGCCAGACGGTAAGAAGGTATACTGTGGTAGTATCTCAGCATGTTGCCAGTAAATTCTTGACCAAAGAGCTTAGGGGAACTAGGAGTTTTATTCTTGCTTATTGTTTCTGTTATAATTCTCAGTCCAAGTTGGCAGGAAAGTTCATAGCAGCACCAGGAGCCAAGGGAACTTGCCATACCATATCCACAGGAATTGTTGAGATGGGCTATACCACATGTGCCAGACTGTAAGTCTGCCAAATATGCTGAAGTATGCAGAAGTTCCAAGCCAGTTCCCTTCATCTTATCCACCTGTGCAGGAAATGGTTGCATTCACTATGGATTCGGTCTTCCCACATCAACTAGGTACTCTCCTGCAGGCTTGTTAGGGCTTGCCTTAAATACCAATTCTTCACAGATGTGCCCAAACTCAGCATTCACTTGTCAAATTGACACATCCATCTATAGGACCAGCCAACACTGGTCCCATAACCATTTTTTTTGTACTCGTTGACAGTTTCAAATATATATAAAATGAATTTTAGTCACTTGCATACATAGTTGCCTGACACCATCTTTCTCTCATTGAATACCTTCTTCTTTCCAGCCACTTGCCTTCTGCTCTCATGTGTGTCTATGTTTGAGCTTAGAAAGGGTTGCCTGCATTAGGAAGTGCCTGCACACTCACTGGAGCCATTCTTTTGCTTTTATTATTTGGAAACTTCATACACAACAGAATGAATTTATGGGTCTTCATCACTCCTCATTCCCTCTTCCTCTCCCTTCTCCTCTTTCCCCACCCTCTTTCAGCATGCCATCCTGGAGCCATTGTTTTTTTTCTCCCACATTTTATTTTTTCCTAATCATACAAGCTCAATAGGTACCCCTGTCCTCTCCCTCCCTCTTCCCCTTTCATTTGAATACCAAATCTCCCTCTGAGTTCTCCATCCTAGTGAGAATACAGGACTCAGTGGCATAGTCTGGAGTCCTTTCTTAGGCTCCCCGTTAGTATGGGAACTCTATTTTGACTGTTATTTCCTTGTCTCTAAAGATCCTACTGCCCGAAGCCTTCTCGCCTGTGATTCATGCGAGACTTTGGAGAGACGTTCAGACAAAGTCCAGTTTTGGCTGCTGCAGTCCTAACTCGTGTGGAGTATCTTGCAAATGGTTGGTTCTCTCCATGCTTAAGGTCTTACAATCTTGCCGCCCACTCTTCTGCAAGGTTTTCTGAGCTTTAGGATGGGAAGAGATTTGGCTGGTCTGGTTCCAGGTGATTAATGTCTTTGGTGTTCTGAATTACACTTTGTTGTTTTCAGTTTTGCTTTTCCTGTACTGCCCTTGGTTGCATCCCAATTGGTATTGAAGGTCACCTTCTAATCAAAGATAAAAGACTGTTTAAAGGAAGATCTTACTATAAGAGGAGACTCAAAGGACACAGGAGTAGGACACAGCAGTGGGGGGGGTGTTAGTGTCCCATTTTCAGGATGGTTACTGTCTATCTGCCAGTCCTTATACCCTCCCTGATTAGCAAGATCAAACTTGTTCAGTCCCAAGTGACCAGAAAGGGATGTGAGAGTGAGCTGCATCAGATGTCTCTCTACTTACATGCAATACTTGATGGTAACCTATTTTTTCTGCTGAAGCATGATCTCCTATCTCCTATCTCCTTTTCGGGGGCCTTCCTTCCCCTTCTCTCCTGTTTGTAATCCTTTGCAATTACAGTAAGTATTACAGAAATTTACCTTTGAATATGTCATTAAGTGGGTTTGGAACTAGGATGCACCTATTAGGGAATACATATAGTGTCTACTTTCTGTGTCTAGGATACTTCACTCAATATAATTTCTTCTAATTCCATCCATTTCCTGGCAAATTTCATTAGCTCATCTTTTTTGATGGCTGAGAGTATTCCATTGTATAAATGTACCACATTTTCATTATCCATTTGTCAACCATTGGGCATTTGGGTTGATTCCCTCCATGACTTTGTTATTGTCAATAGTGCTGCTATGAACATGGTTGTGTTTGTGTCACTGTAGTGATTTTTTGCATTATGGGGGAATTATTCACAGAAGTGGTATAGTAGGATCATATGGCATTTCAACTTTAACTTTTTTGGAAATCGCCAAATTGATTGCCAGAATGGTTGTGTAAGCCTACATTCCCACCAGCAATGTGTGAGAGTTCCCTTCTCTCCATATCTTCTCTAGCATTTGGTGTTTGTGTTGTGGAATTTTACCATCCTGACCATGGTGAGATGATATCTCAGGGAAGTTTTGATTTGCATTTCCCTGATGTGGAGCCATTGTTAAGCAAAATAAATGTTACCTGAACATAAGAACCAATATATGGGAGCAGTCAATCTGATTATTAAAAAATTCCTAAGTAACTAATGACAGGTCATGTGCGCTTTGCATATATGTTGGCTAGAGGGAGAGTTGCCTGTCATGAGAGGCATAGCAGGGTGGTATAGTATTTCACAAGACTTATCAGAATGGTGTACAATTTTGAAACCCAGAAATTAGTTATTTTGGGCTTTCTGGACAGTACTTTGATGTAGTGTATTCCTACCTATAAGTTTATTGGCTGTCTTCTTATTGATTTTTTCTTTCCCTTTTTAAAATAGGTTCTTTTTTTCTATTTTACAGTAACAGAGATGTGTACTCTTCTGACAAGTGGGTCTTGAATCTAATCAGAAAACTGTTGGTTGTCTCCTTGATACTTATGCCACTACCACAATGGTGGTGGTCATCTGTTGTCATGGTGATTTATATTGTAACTTAAAGAGCTCATGATGTTCTCTCTCCCCAGGAGCTTCTACAGTATTCCTTGGTACAGTGTATGCTGTCCAGCAAGGAGAAAGTCCACAGAGCAGTTCCATTTGTATATCTTGTTTTTTATTCTAAGAGAATATTTAAGAACATAACTTTTTTACCTGTAATAAGAACATCCTTTTTAACAAAATTTTGGGGAATGTTCACTATATGTGCAATGCTATACAAAGAACCCTGAAACTTATTCATCTTTGTAACTGAACTTTATACCCGCTGAATAGTTGCTTGAATTTCCCCCTTTCCTCCAATCTATGACAACTAACTACTCTCCTTTCTACTTCTAGTATCCTGGAATTTTAGATACCTCACATTAGTGGAATAATATAGCATTTTTCCTTTTGTAAAAGACTATATTTCTCTTCTTGTTGCTGTGACCAAATACATGAAAAGCAAGAACTTAAGGGAAGAGGTATTTATTTTGACTTATGACTTGAGGGGACTCATTCTGTCACTGTGGGGAAGGCATGGTGGCAGGATCCCGATGTAACTGGTCACATTGCACCTGCAGTTAGGAAGCAGGACTGAACAAGAAATGGGGCTGGCTGCACAATAAAACCTCAAGACTCGCCTTTAACAACTGACTTGATTCAGCAAAAGTCCATCTTGTAATTGTTCTACAGTCTTCCAAAAAAACAAAAGTACTAACAGCTAGGAACCAAGAATTCCAAGATATGAGCCTGTAAGGGACACTTTACATGTAATCTACAACACTAACCAACTTCCTTTAGCACACTCTCCCTGAGGTTATTTGTTTAGTTGCATATGACAGGATTTCTTTCTTTTTTTTCCAATAGACAACATTCCATTGTATGTAATTACCACATTTCTTTATTTACCTATAAACTGTCTAAATTATTCTGCCAACTTGCTATCATGAATTGTGCTGCATATTGAATACAATTATCACTTGGATTTCCTGATTTCAATTTTTTAGATAAATACTCAGAGGTGGGATTGGTGAGCTACAAGGTCATTCTATTTATAAGTGTTGAGAAACCTCACATTGTTTTCCATAGTGAAGGCCCCATTCCTAGCCATAGTCAAACTGTAGCTGCTGGGACCAGGCTGGTTCTGTGGTAGTCCTAAGATTAAATCTATGTGAGTTGGCCTTGGTTTAGGGCAAATCTAAAATCTGAAGCCAATGGTTCATTTTGGGAGTGATATAGACTTGTATAGACCTGTTCACTAGGTCAGCCTTGGGTTATTAGGAATTTCACAGTGTCGATATTTACATGTGCATGCATGAGTGCACGCGCACGTGCACACACACACACACACACACACACACACACACACACACAAAATCTGGGATATCAAATATCAAGGCAGCCCCCCTCCCATCCAGTGACATGCTTCCTTCAGCAAGACTTCATCTCTTAAAGGTTCCACCTTTCCAAACAATGCCATCACCAAGTGTTCAAATCTATGATCCTGTGGGGACATTCCTCATTCAAATCATAATGACCACTAAGTGTTCATTGAACTTTGACAGTAGCTGTCCTTCTTAAGTTGCTTTCTCTGCATTTTTCTATACAAGGCATGTAGTTCAGCCTTGCTGACTTGGGGAAAAGAGATCTGACTCTTAAATGTTTTTGCCTGATTGTGATGCATATTTTGGCAAGCAGGATACCTATCAATACACGGGTTGGAAAATAAGGTAATGATGTTGAAAATTAGTGATTAGCAAATGGGCTAGTCATAAATAAGGAAACTTGTATTTCTATTTGAATGAATCTTTGCCCACCTGATGAACAGTAATCTGTAATAATGTTTAGCACAGGATGTAGGCAAGACCAAGAAGTCATTTTGATCAATTAAGTCTTTATAAAAGTAAACATCAAACTGACAAGGTTTTCTGGAATTTTTGGTCTCTGGCCTAAGCTGTATTCTCCCAGATACTTCTCTTCTTCCTTTTCCTCCTTCTCTAAATCTTATTCTTTCCCTTAAAATTATGCTGCATCTACATCTCAAATTACTCTTTACTTCCTTGATCTGCAATATTTTTTATTTAGTTTAATTTTTTGCTTTTTAAAGCATCCTTTAGTGTGCATGTCAAACTTCCCTCTGGGTCCTTCTCTCTGATGAGGTATAAGGACTCAGTAGGCTTTGCATAGAGCTCTTTTTTGTGTTCCCCTTTAGTACAGGAACACTATTGTGGCTGTTAATTATATGCAATAATGAATTTAATCATAACATTTTCACACACATATACATACTTTGATTGTATTCATCCTATTACATTCTTTTACCCTACATTTTTTTTCTTTACTCAAATTTAAATATGCAGAAATTCTGTCTGAATTACTCAGCTATTACCAATTCTCTTGTATCAGCACTTTGACCTTAATTTTTTTTGTTCTACTCACAAAGGGAGAATGCATATATTTAATACAGGATAATTTGTGAAAAAACAGTAAATATAGTTCTGTGCTTTTTATTTCTTTTTTTTTTTCATTATATAACCATTTAGTTTTTTTTTTATTAAAAATTTAATTATACATTTTAAAATTTTTTACCAGTTCCCTCCCTCCCCCCTCCTCCCCCTCCCCTTCCCCCAGTGCCTCCCCCCCAATTCCCAGAGAGTCCTTTATTGTATACGCCTAACTCTCCATTGGGTCCTCCTCTCCGATGACATATAAGGACCCAGTGGCATTTCCATAAGCCCTTTCTCTTGTTCCCCTTAAGCATAAGATCACTACTATGGCTGTCAATCCCTTGCCTCCAGGGGTCTCGGTGCCCTTAACAGATGCTAGACTTTATGAGGGCAACAGTGCGCTGGACATTGCGCAGGGCATGCAAAGTCCCATTATGATTGCTTTGGCCCCAACTATTGTTGAGAATCTTGCAAATCGTTGCTCCTCCCATCCTTTTGTTCTTACACTCTTACCGCCCCCTCTTCCCCAAATGTCCCTGAGCTCCAGGATGGGGAGAGATTAGGCTGTCCTAGTTCTATGTGATTGATATAGTCTCTGAAGTTCTGGATTGTGGTTTGTTGATTTTCTTTTGCAGTTTTGCTGCTCCTGCAATTCCCTTCACTCCATTCTGCTGGGCACTGTATGTCACCCCTTGGCCAGAGACAAAAAGCTGTTAAACTGGAGTCTTGTTGTAATAGCACATTCAAGGGTAGATGTAATAAGAGTAGGAAACCTCCCTGAGGGAGGGGTCCATCACCCATTTGCAAAATGATTACTTTTTATCTGCTAGACTATATGCCCTCCCCTTCTGGTGAGATCAGGAAAGAACGTCTGTGAACTTAACCAGGTTTCTCATTACTTACTTGCAGACCTTGATGGAGGCCTATTTTCTCTGCTGTAACATGGTCTCCTCTCTCCTTGTTTCTGGTGTGGCCCTCCTAACCCATCTCTCTTGTTCATAATCCTTGCAATTACTGTGTTTCATAGGTTTACTTTTGAGTGTCTCAATGTGGGCTGGGTGAGTTTGGTACTAGGAGCCACCTATTAGGGAGTACATACGGTGCTTAATTTTCTGGGTTTGGGATACTTCACTTAATATAATTCTTTCTAATGACATCCATTTCCCAGCAAATTCCAGTAATTCATCATTTTTGATGGCTGAGTAGTACTCCATTGTATAGATGTACCACAGTTTCCTTATCCACTCGTCAACTGTTGGACATTTAGGTTGATTCCATGACTTTGCTATTGTAAACAGTGCTGCTATGAACATGGTCGAGCTTGTGCTATCGAGGCGAACCTCTGCTGCATGGGGGGTTATTCCCAAAAGTGGGATAGCAGGGTCATATGGCATTTCAATCTTTAATTTCTTTAAGAATCTCCAGACGGCTCGCCAGAGTGGCTGTATGAGCCTGCATTCCCACCAACAATGTAGGAGAGTTCCCCTCTGTCCACATCCTCTCCAGCATTTGTCGTTGTTTGTATTGTGGATTTTTGCCTTCCTGACCGGGGTGAGATGATATCTCAGGGAAGTTTTGATTTGCATTTCCCTGATGGCGAAGGAAGTGGAGCATTTTTTAAGATAATTGTTAGACATTTTAATTTCATCCCTGGTAAAGTTTCTTTGAAGTTCCAGGGCCCATTTTTTAATTGGGCCAGTGTTTTCCTTGGAGTTTAATTTTCTAAGTTCTTTGTGCACTCTGGACAGTAGAGCTCTGTCAGATATGTGGTTAGTGAAGATTTTCTCCCATTCTGTGGGTTGCCTTTGAGCTCGTGTGACAATCTCTTTATCTGAACAGAAGCTCTTTAATTTCACAAGATCCCAACTGTTGAGAGTTGGTAGCAGTGATTGTGCCATTGGATGTCTGTTTAGGAAGTGTTGGCCTAGCCCAATCAGCTCGAGGGAGTTCCCTATCCTTTCAACTATGGTTTTTAAAGTCTCTGGCCTGATATCAAGGTCCTTGATCCATTTGGAATTAAGTCTTGTACATGGTGACAAGTACGGGTCCAGCTTTAATCTTCTGCATGTGGAGATCCAGTTTTGCCAGCACCATTTGTTGAAGATGCTGTTCTTTTTCCATTGGATTCTTTGGGCCCCTTTGTCAAAGACCAAATGGCTGTAACTTTGTGGGCTTATATCTGGGTCTTCAATCCTTATCCATTGATCTGTGTGTCTATTTTGGAGCCAGTACCAGGCTGTCTTTATAACTATGGATTTGTAGTATAGACTTAGGTTTGGTATGGTAATACCTCCAGCTGTGTTTTTGTTACTCAGGATTGTTTTTGCTATCCTGGGTCTTTTGTGTCTCCATATGAACTTTGAGATTATTTGGTCAACTTCTTTGAAGAATTGCTTTGGGATTTTGATTGGTATAGCATTGAATCTGTATATTGCCTTTGGTAGGATGGTCATTTTTACAATGTTGATTCTGCCAATCCAGGAACAAGGGAGGTCTTTCCACCTTCTGGTGTCTTCTGCAATTTCTTTCTTTAGGGTTTTAAAGTTTTCATTGTAAAGATCTTTTACCTCCCTGGTTAGGTTTATACCAAGGTATTTCATTTTTTTAGGGGCTATAGTAAATGGTATTGTTTCTCTCAAGGCTTTTTCACTTCTTTCATCCTGGGCATATAGGAAGGCCTCTGATTTTTGCACATTTATTTTGTATTCTGCCACCCTGCTGAACTTCTCAATTAGTTCCAGGAGCTTCCTGGTGGAGTTTTTGGGATCACTCAGGTATAAGATCATGTCATCTGCAATAGGGATAGCTTGACTTCTTCCTTGCCGATTTGAATCCCTCTTATGTCCCTTTCTTGTCTTATGGCTTCAGCTAAGACTTCAAGTACAATATTGAATAGAAGTGGTGAGAGTGGACAGCCTTGTCTAGTTCCTGATCGAAGTGGGAATGCTTCCAATTGTTCCCCGTTGAGCATAATCCTTGCTGTGGGCTTGTTGTATACAGCTTTTATTATATTGATAAAGGTTCCTTCCATTCCTACTGTCTCTAGCGTTTTGATCATAAAAGGCTGTTGGATCTTGTCAAAAGCTTTTTCTGCATCTATCGAGAGTATCATGTGGTCTTGGACTTTGGACTGGTTTACATGATGAATTACATTCATTGATTTGCGTATGTTGAACCAACCTTGTGTGCCGGGGATGAAGCCTACTTGGTCCCCATGAATGATCTTTTTAATATGTTTTTGAATCCGATTTGCTAAGACTTTGTTGAGAATCTTTGCGTCTGTGTTCATCAGGGAGATCGGCCTATAGTTTTCTTTTTAAGTGAATCTTTATTAGGTTTTGGGATTAAAACGATATTAGCTTCATAGAAGGAATTTGGTAGTGTTCCTTCCTTTGCTATTTGATGGAACAGTTTAAGGAGTATTGGTGTTATTAACTCCTTAAATGTCTGGTAGAACTCTGTGCTGAATCCATCTGGTCCAGGACATTTTTTGGTGGGAAGATTCGAGATTACTTCCTCAATTTTCTTATATGTTATAGGACTATTTAAATAGTTCACAACTTCCTGATTCAATTTAGGTAAGTTGTGTTTACTTAGAAATTCATCCATCTCTTTTGTGTTGTCAAACTTCACAGAGTATAAGTTTTTGAAATATGATGTTATAATTCTCTGGATTTCTTGGGTATCAGTAGTGATAACTCCATGTTCATTTCTAATTTTGTTAATTTGGGTTTTCTCTCTCTTGCTTTTGGTTAGTTTAGCTAGGGGTGTATCAATCTTGTTGATTTTTTCAAAGAACCAGCTTTTTGATTGGTTGATTTTTTCTATCATTTTCTTAGTCTCGATTTCAGATATTTCTCCCCTTATTTTGCTAATCTCTTCTCTTCTACTGCTTTTGGGATCAGATTGCTCTAGTTTCTCTAAAGCTTTAAGCTGCATTGTTAAGTTGTTTATTTCTGATGTTTCCATTTTTTTGACGTGGGCATTAAGAGCTATGAACTTACCTCTTAGAACAGCTTTCATTGTGTCCCAGAGATTTTGGTAAGTTGTATTTTCGTTATCATTCACTTTCAGGAAATCTTGAATTTCCTTTTTAATTTCTTCCTGAATCCAGTTCTCATTCAGCATCATAGTGTTAAGTTTCCAGGAGTTAGTGTATTTTCTCTTGTTTGATGTGTTGTGGATGTCCAGCTTTAGGCCGTGGTGGTCTGATAGGGCACAGGTTAGAATTTCCACTTTCTTGTATATGTGTAGATTCATTTTGTGGCCCAGTATGTGATCTATTTTGGAGAAAGTTCCGTGTGCTGCTGAGAAAAATGTGTATTCTTTGGTGCATGGGTGAAAAGTTCGATAGAGATCTGTGAGGTCCATTTCTTTCAGGGTTTGATTAAGTTCCAAAGTGTCTCTGTTAAGCTTTTGACCTGTTGATCTATCCCATGTAGAGAGGGCGGTGTTGAAGTCCCCAAGAATTATCGTTTGGGGGTTGATTTCATGCTTTAGACGCTGTAGGGTTTTCTTAATGAATGTGGAGGGGCCCGTATTGGGTGCATATATGTTCAGTTTTGTGAAATCTTCCTGGTGAATTGTACCTGTGACTAAAATGTAGTATCCATCCGTGTCTCTTATAATTTTTTTTGGTTTGAAATCCACTTTGTCTGATAGCATAATGGCTACCCCGCCTGTTTTCTGCTTCCATTTGCTTGCAGAATTGTTGACCAGCCTTTTATTTTTAGAGCGTGCCTATCTTTTGTGGTGAGATGGGTTTCCTGCAGGCAACAGATTGATGGATTGTGATTTTTAATCCAAGTTTGTAATCTGTGTCTCTTGATCGGTGAATTAAGTCCATTAACATTTAGTGTTATAATGGAGAAACTATTGTTAATTCCAGACATTTATTATGTTTAGTAGCTTTTATAAGTATATTGCTTCGCTTTTAATGGTGTTATATTTGCCTTCTGTTCTCCTGGATATGCCTGTTTTTTTCTTCACGCTTGAGTATCATTTCTAGCAGTTTTTGAAGGCCTGGTTTGGTGGCCATGTATCCCTTAAAATTGTCTTTGTGCTGGAAAATTTTTCTTTCTCCCTCGATCATGACTGATAGTTTTGCAGGGTAAATCAGCCTGGGTTGACATTTTTGCTCATTCAATACTTGAAGTATGTCTCTCCAAGCTCTTCTTTCTTTTACTGTTTCGACTGAGAAGTCATTTGTTATTTTAATAGGTTTGCCTTTAAAAGTGACTTGTTTTTTCTCCCTTGAAGCTCTCAGCACCAGTTCTTTATCTTGAATGTGGAGTGTTTTAACTATTATTTGCCGCGGTGTGCTTCTATTTTGGTCGTATCTGTTTGGGGTGCGGAATGCCTCTTGTATATGAATGGGCCTCTCTTTTTTTAGATGAGGAAAGTTTTCCTTGATGATCTTTGAAAAATTTCCTCAGGGGTGGTATTTTGAGATTCTTGCTCCGGTATTCCATGAATACGCATGTTAGGCTTCTTCAGGGTGTCCCATATCTCTTGGATATTTCTCTCAAGTATCTTTTTGGCTTTAACAACCTCTTCCATTGAGCTGGTTAGTACTCCCACTTTATCTTCAAGGTCTGAAATTCTGTTTTCTGCTTCATTAGTTCTGTTGATAAGACTCTCTGTGGCGTTCTGGGTTGAAGATAACTTGTCTTTTAGCTCAGTTTTAAACTCTGCTTGAGTTTGTTTTAACTGCTCTATGCCACTTTTTGTTTCTTGCACTGTTTTTCTCAACTCCTCCAGATGTCTGTTGTGTTCCTCTTCAAAGCGATTGATTCGATTATGTAATTCCTCCCGGATTTCCTCTTTCATAGTATTGAACATGGTAATGATCATATTTTGAAAGTCGTTATCCTGGGTCAGGCTTTCTTGGCCTTTTTCCGCGGGTTTGTTCTTGTTGGAATCTAACATTATGGGATTAATTTCTTCAGTGGGAAATTTGTTTACTTGAGTGTTGCTTCTCATGGATTTGCACTTTGACTTTGGCATTGTCATTTTAACTCTTAAGATCTCTTAATTTCACTAAACTGAATTATTTGGCCTGGGGTACTGGTGGGCGGGGCCGAATGGGGACTCACCTAGGGCGTGGGGTGAGGCCCGGGTGGACCGCGGGAGTGTCCCGACTGGAGGAGCGGGGTGGGGTGAAAAGGGATGATGGGCGCGTTGGCGTGGAGCTATTTAACCCGAGGGCAGCTGGGGCGGGACAGGGCGCAGGGGGAGGTCCTCCTTGTCCCTCGGCCCCCGCGCGGCTCCGGCTGGATGGCGGGAGTCGGAGCCGGGTCCCTGTGGGCTGACCTGGGGGTCCTAGAGCGCGCGGTGAGAGCCCGGCTGGATCTCGTGTACGCGTCCCGACCGGCGGAGCTGGGGGGTGTGGCGAAAGAGGGCGATGGGCGCGTTGGCGTGGAGCTATTTAACCCGAGGGCAGCTGGGGCGGGGCCTGGGCGCAGGGGGAGGTCCTCCTCGTCCCTAGGCCCCCGCGCGGCTCCGGCTGGATGGCGGGAGTCGGAGCCGGGTCCCCGTGGGCTGACCTGGGGGTCCTAGAGCGCGCGGTGAGAGCCCGTCTGGATCTCGCGTACGCGTCCCGACCGGCGGAGCGGGGGGGGGGGGGGGGGTGTGGCGAAAGGGGAAGAATGTCTTTTTATGCTTTGATGCTGTTCTTCAGACTCAAACTGCACTGAACATGGCTGAGGGGCTAGTTACAGATGCGTACTGATCCTCCAAACAACTGTGTCACCACAAAGTCCATCCCATCGGATGATGGCCTCATGAAACGTACATCCAGCAGAAACCCTCTCAGTCGACTTTCCACTTCCATGTGTATTCTAGCATCTCCAAGGTCACTTGCAGCCCATCAGGACCTTTCCGTCCTGGAGCCGCCCATCCCGTTCTTCGGTGACAGGTGCAGTTCCCAAAGCGCTCCCCGGGGCTCTTTATTTCTTTTTTATTTTTTTATTTATTTCTTCCACTCATATAAAGTTGATAGGTACCCCATTCCCCTCCCTCCCTCCACCCTTCCCTGGACCCCCTTATTCCCTCCCCCTCTTTCCCTGTCCTTTCCTCCTCCCTCCTCTTCTTCCAGTGGGGGCCCCCCATTCCTGGAGCATCCTTTAGTGTGCATGTCAAACTTCCCTCTGGGTCCTTCTCTCTGATGAGGTATAAGGACTCAGTAGCTTTGCATAGAGCTCTTTTTTGTGTTCCCCTTTAGTACAGGAACACTATTGTGGCTGTTAATCGCTTGCCTCTAAGGATTGTAATGCCTGTGATGCATGCTAGACTTTGGGGGTTCAATGATATGTTGGTCATTGCGCAGGTCATGCAAAGTCCAATTATGACTGCTTCGGCCCTAACTTGTATGTAGTATCTTGCATATTGTTGCTCCTCCCAATCTTTAGCTATGGGAGACTGGCCCTCCCCTCACAGCGGTCTCCTACTCTTATTACATCTACCTTTGAATCTATTTTAATAGCCTTTTATCTCTGGCCAGGGGGTGACATCCAATACCCATCAGGATGGAGCCAAGGGTGGTGCAAGAGCAGCAAAACTGGACCATCCTGCAAATGGGAGACTGGCCCCCCTTCACAGTGGTCTCTTATTCTTATTCCATCTACTTTTGAATTTATTCTTATAATGACTCTATTTTAACAGCCTTTTATCTGTGGCCAAGGGGCAACATCCAGTACCCATCAGGATGGAGCCAAAGGCATTGCAGGAGCAGCAAAACTGAAACAAAAATCAAGAAACCATAATTCAGAACATCAGAGACTCTATGTCAACCACCCAGAACCAGGCCAGCCTAATCTCTCCCCATCCTAAAGCTCAGGGAAATTTGTGGAAGAGGGGGCAGTAAGACTGTGAGAGTGTTTGTTTTTTCTTTATTATTTTATTTTTCTAGTTTTACAAGCATATTGAGTACTCATCCCTGCTTCCTTCCATCCCTTCTCCCTCCCATTCCTCTTCTTTCCCTTCATCTATCCATCCCACTTCAACCCTCCTGCCTGTCTACCTCTATGGACTCCAGGGTTCCCTCTGGTTTGTCTACTCTTGTGGGTGTTCAAGCCTCTTATGGCATACAAAGATGCCTCTCTTCAAACCACCCCACTGATAAAAGCATTCATCTAACTTTAGTTCCCAACATTTCCATCGTATGTTCTTACCTCTCTTGAATTCTTTGATAGTCTATGGGGGCATGTGGTATGTCAGTCATCATGCAAGTCTGGTAAGGACAAGTGTCACTGCAATGAGTTTCTAGATGCAATAGTCTTGCCTTGAGTGGAATGTCTTGTTCACCAGTGAACCGTTTCATCTTTAGGTTCTTACAATCTTACCACCCCCTCTTCTGTGAGGTTCCCAAAGCCTTAGGATGGGGAGAGATTAGGTTGGCTTGATTCTGGGTGAACTTTGCTATTGACCTTCAAATTTAAATTATGAATTAACCTATAAAAACTATATTTAGGAAAAGTATGTGTAGAATGTTTTTACAGAAATATTCTACAAAATATTTTCGACATTAAAATCACATCCAAGACTATTCTTTTTCTTAAGTCACACCTAAAAGAAGTTTTTATACCATTTCTTGGATTTGATCAGAGAAAATGATTTATTCTTGAAGCAACAAGACTGCACACCCTGTAGTTGTACAGCTTAGTAGCATTAATTTTTAGATTAATTTTACCTTAATGATTCATTCCTCAAAACCTCATTCATCTCTGCTTGTGATCATCTTTCTCACTAATAGATCTATCTTTATTTTATTAATTGAAATAAAAAATTGAATTTTCACTACAATGGTCAACTATTAAGTTGTTTTTGCTTAGCTATTTTATAATTGCTCAGTCTGTTAGATAAAATCTCCAGCAACACCTTGTAGAAATTTGTTTTGCAAATGTATAAACTTATGGATTTCCATATAGTATGACATTTTTATGCTGAATTGTAACATGTTTTACTGATAATTTGAAAATTCCACTAAGGCACTAACTGAAGGAAGCTATAGTTACCATTTAGCAGCTATTCATCTTTTATGAAAGAGGACCCACTAATGATTCTTGAAGGCAAAGGGGGCACATAATCTCCAATCCATGTGTTCTGACATGTACAGAGATGTCCTTTCCACTAGTCCCACTTGTTAACATATGAATAGATGATAGTTATCTCTCTTCATGTGATTTGTTTTCCAGTTTTTCTTTGGCTCCAGAGCTTCCGCATGGCATTTTTCACCTCTGTGTTTCTGAGTGTATAGATTAAAGGGTTTAGCATGGGTGTTATCACAGTATAAAACACAGCCACAGCTTTGTCAATGGGGAATGTGACCATGGGCCGAAGGTACACGAATATGCAGGGTACAAAGAACAGAATGACTACAGTGATATGGGAGGCACAGGTAGAGAGAGCTTTTCGCTGTTCTTCAGTGCTGTGAGTCTTTAGCGAGCAAAGAATGAGGACATAGGAAGTGATAAGAATAGAAAAAATAAGCATACACATCAGCCCGCTGTTGGCAGCAACAAAGAGTCCAAAGACATGGGTGTCAGTGCAGGAGAGTTTTAGGAGAGGTAAAAGGTCACAGATGAAATGGTCAATGACATTTGGACCACAGAAAGGTAGCCAGATTATAAAAAGTATTTGAATCAGAGCATGAAGAAATCCCCCAGCCCAGGCTAAAGTTACCAGGAAACCACATGCTCGCCTATTCATGGTGATCATGTAGTGCAAGGGCTTGCAGATGGCCATGTAGCGGTCGTAGGCCATCACTGTGAGCAGGAGGATCTCAACTCCCCCAAAGAAATGTTCTGCAAAGAGCTGAGTCATGCATCCAGTAAAGGAGATAGTTTTCTTTTCAGCAAGAAAGTCAAATATCATTTTAGGGGCCATGGTGGAAGAGCAGCAGCCATCTATGAAGGATAAAAATGACAGAAAAAAATACATGGGAGAACCCAGTGCTGGGCTGCTGGTGACTGTTACAACAATAAGTAGATTGCCTACCAGGGTAAGAAAGTAGATAACTGCAAATACAACAAACAAGAGTTTCTGCACATCTGGGTTCTGTGTCAGGCCCAGCAGGATGAATTCTGTCACATTGTTCTGAAGCTCCATGGATCCAATTTGACATTTGAATAATTGATTTATCTGTGAATGGAACAATAAAATTGTGGGAGACAGTTTTTGAACAAGAAATCTGTCAAAAATTTTTTCCTATGTTTCTGATGGAGATACTAAGGAGAGAAACCCAGTATTTAAAGTTGGATCACATTATTGGTTCCATAAAAGTATACAGCTCTCTGTTCTTTCATACTTCTCCACGTCCACATAAGCATTCACACATTAACATAAATAAGCATAGATGATAACCATGATGGTTAAATTTGTGAGCTTACACTGCTTCCAAAGAATATATTATGTAATTAGCGCCATAATCTAAACACTCTGAAAAAAGCATATCCTATAGAAAATAAAGCAGTTGACATGGCAATGTAAATTTTATGTAAAGTTATTGGAAACTTTGGAATTAATGATATAAATTTGATGTAAAGTTATTTGAAATTTAGGAATTCATTTTTTATAGCTTTAGCGGCATTTTGCACATCAAAATGTTCACACTTATATCATCCTTTCTGCAGAAAAGAGGGAGGAAAGCAAAATGCAAAGAGGGAGAGGGGTATTAAACAGCCACACTATGGGCATGACACAACCATTGTAAGCTTGAGCTCACAGCAGCTACAGTTACCTGCTCTGGGTCTTGTCAAACTGGTGGTGCTAAAGGGGCTCCTATTACTTATTGCTGAACTACTGGCTACTGACAGATTCTAGCAGAGGGTCAGTTAATATCTTCATTGTATACCCACTGCTGAGGCACCAAGTTAGTGTCAATCTCATGGTGACACAGATGCCTCTGGTTAAACTGAATGAATCACAAAACAAATTCAATAGTTATGAATGTGAGAAAATGATTCATAGGAAAGAGGGAGGAATAGACAAGAGTAATAAGAGCAAGAAGGTGAGGGTGATATTGACCAGTATTCATTATATACATGTGTTATTGTCAAAGAATAAATTTAGTTAATTAAAATTTTAATTTAAGAAAGATGATGATAAACAGGACCAATATCATTAAATTGAAGAAACAAAAACACTGTAATTCCTGGATAGAGTGTGTTCTTTTAAGTCAAGCAGGCTATTTTTGCTTTCACAAATTATGTTCTTAAAATTTCTCATTTATAATGTTGGGTGAATAACAAGTAATGCAAATTAGTTGCTGGATATCTTTATTATGCATATCAAAAATTTAATATTTTAAACAAATTTTGTGTTTGTGTGGATGTGTGCATATATATGAAAGTCAGAAATTAACATTGAGTGCTTTTCTTGATAGTTCTTCATGCTACTTTTTAAGACAGTGTCATCACTGAACCTGGGAACTTACCAGTTGGCTAGACTGGCTGACCAGTCAACTTCTGGTATATACCTATCTCTGTCCCACTCAGCATTGGGACTACAGATTTGTGACACCATGTCTAATTTTATGTGGGTGTTGGGGATCTAAATTCAGGATGTCATGCTGTGTAGAAAGCCCTTTACCCATATAGCCATCTTCTCAGCTCCAAAATTTGAATCTTGTTATGTAGCTTTCCATATGCTTCAGATTCTTGACAAAAATACAAAAATAAAAGACATGTTATTAATCAGATTCTTAAAATATTTATTTGTAATCTTAATAAAAAAACAGTGTTAAACTGAAAAAGTGAAAAAAACAGCTATTGGAGATTTTCATAAAAATAGTTGCAAGCAGAAATAAATACATAAAGGTTTAGATTTTATATATATAAAAGCTTTTTGGTATTTTAGAAACATAAATAAGACAGTGAAGACAGAATGACCCAATAAGAAAAATAAGCATGGCTTAATGAAGAAGGAAATTATATTTCAAAGATATTTAAAAGAATAATATGCCATAGTTTCTAAAAGACTTTCAAATAGCAGCTGATTTTTAAAACTGAGTGTTCTTTTTCAGTACCATTAGCAGGGAGACAAGAGAAAGGTGGTAAGTGGTAAAGTCTTCAGAAAAAAAATCATAGATCTTTTCAGAATCAGAAATAACCACACACACATGTATGTATGAATACATGCATTAATAAAATATATAACTAGGGAAGGTTTTAAAGGCTATTTTAACACAGAATTATAATACACAGAAAAATGATGCATTCAACCTCATATAGACATGGAGAATACTGGAAAATATTTGCAACAAGTATGATGAATGTGGTCATGAAAACAGCTTTTCTTAAATTAAGCTATTTACTCATGTCATTATAAAAATAACAGAAACACTAATAAAGCATCATCCTGCAAAAAGACTTCTGGCATCTAAGAAATTCTCTATTTCAGAAGAAACCAAAGAAAAGCAAATTGAAAAAGTGAAATGCTGAGAATCCTGGAAATGGGCAAACATTTATCATAATTACATTAACCATGTTGATAAATGTGTGGTAACATGAAGCATTCTGAGATTTGACTGCATAAAACAAGAGATTGGTCAATTACTTCTTAGGTTATAGATGTAGTCAACAGAAATAGGAAATAGGAACAAATTTGCATGTGCAGATATGTTTTAGAATACATCTTCATAATAGTGAAAAAGGAAGAAAAATTTTAATCTTTATAAAAGGAGAAACAATGAAATTAATTAAGTTTATGAAATGTCAAGTGGGCATTAAATTATTTTCAAGAAGAATTAATGACATCAAAGAATCTTCAAAAATGCAAAATATAAAAAAGCTGATTTAATATGTCCTAAAATGTTATGGATTTATAGAAAAATATTTCAGAAAAAGTACACTGAAAACTGATATTGTTTATCTGAATTGTGGGATTTAGGACAACTTTTGCATTATTTAAAATGTTCTGATCTGTGTTTCCTACAAGGGGAATATATTTACATTTTTGGAATATATTACTTTTGTAGTAAGTGAAATAATTTAATGAATGAATTTTTGTTTTGCTACTAAATCCGAGATCATAATATCCAATGTGGCATTTTTTTAGTTGACTAGGTATAGTAGACATGTTCATAAAGATTTGTGGTAGTGAGACATATGCTTAAAACAATCTGTCTGTAATTCATAGTAGCACTCTGAGAAAGAATATTAACCTGACAAGATGGCATGCATGAGCACTACAGAAGTTTAGCAGGAGGATGTGAGTTCAAGTATAACCTGGATTGCACAAGACCCTACCTCAAACTGAAAACCAAAAATATGAATAAGGGAACCACAGAATTTACCTACCTCTCTGAATATGTTTGGAAGCAACAGGTTCATTCCAAAGCAAGTCATCTATTTGCAAAGAACAGTTTGCATTGGAGTTATTCATATTCGTTGATCTTTCACTAGCTTCTGCTTTATGTGTGCATTCATTTCAGCTTCAATAGATCTCTTTTCTTCCTTAGTGACTCAAAAATGGTTGTGAATAATACTGAGATGATGAGATGGGTTTATTTATCTCTCAAGGGTCTTACAATCCTGTAAATACAAGGCATGAACACCCCAGGTCAGAAAAGAGAAATTTAAAGTCACCTTCAACAAATTATGTGTCAAAAATATTGGGGGGTAGTGAAACCTCCCCTAAGCATTAAAGAACATCTCTCTTAAAGTCACCTTATTAAGCACTTGCCTGAAGAAGTGACCAGCTAAATGTATTATAAGACCTCTTAATCTGAGATCTAACTAGCTATAAAATTTTTGAAAATAGCAAAGAAAATCTGAGATTTTGAAATCATGAAATCCGTACCACATGCAAGTAGCTCTGAAGAGGCAGGTTGAAGTCAACTATTTAAGCATTTTTCTGAGGAAACCGGTGCTCTGCCTAAGGATTCCTCCATTGATCTCAGTGGTTCAAAAACTCAGAACCCTGTGGCTTTTTAAATTTATGTTATCTTCCTAGATCAGGAATCCTCAGACTGTGGCTTTATCAACATTTCATGACCAGATTCAGGAAGTACTTAATGGATGTTGATGAAATGCAAGGAGTTAGGGATGCTTTGACCTCTCAGTTCCCTGAGGATTAGAATGAGCTGCATCAGCCAAGATGGTAGCCAAATCAACTTAGTCTGTTCTCTCTCTTGTGACCATGACATTTGTGACTGAGAGGTGGAAAGAGAGGCAGGTAGGTGGGTTATTAGCCTTTCTATGACTATAATTAGAAAGGGACCTTAGAGCTCAAGACCAAAACACAAAATACTCTTGGCATGGGAGTATCAGAAGCATGAATTGTTCCCAGTGTATAAAATGATCCTAACAACACTTGTTTCACAGAGTTACAGGAGAATTAAGCAAGATGACAAGTAAAAACATTAAATCAGTGAAAACTGATCTTATATTAAATTAACAACACCTTGATGGACATATGCTAGCTAAGGAGATTGCCCTTAAATGTTAGAAGTCATAATGTTTCTTTTTTCCCTTTCGCATATGTATATATCAGAGGGCACTGTGTGTGCCTGTGGAGGTCCAAGGATGATTTTGGGAATTATCCTGGATTGTTCCAACTTTTATTTGCTTCCCTCTAGGAATTCTAGGCCCCACCTTCCAAAACCAGAAGTGCAGATCTCTGCCTGTCATTTTTCTTTCTTAATAGGGGATGCTGATCTGAACTCAGGTCCTTTTGCTTGTGAAGCAGAGTCTTAATTCTTTAGCCATCTCTCCAGTCTTCAAAATGTTTCTTTTTCATTTTTTTATTTTTCTACTTTTACAAGCATACTGAGCATTCATCCCAGACTCCCGCCATTTCCCCCAACATCACTTCCCATTCCCCCATCAATCTCTACCACTTCCTCATTCCCTCCCACCCACATGGTTCAACCTGGCCCATCTACTCTTGTGGGGATTCAGGCCTCTAGTAGCTTATCAAAATATTTCTTTTTTTTTTTCTTGCATTTAAATTTTTTTAAATATATTTTTTATTATTATTTCAGCTCATACAAACTTAATAGATACACCAGTTCCCTCCCTCACTCTCCCCCCCCCCCCCGAACCCCCTGCTCCCCTTCCCCTCACCCCTCCTTCCCCATCCCCCTGTGCCTCCCGCCCCAGTTCCCAGAGAGTCCTTTCTTGTGCATGCCTGATTCTCCTCTGGGCCTCCCTCTCCGATGACGTACAAGGACCCAGTGGCCTTTCCTTGAACCCTTTCCCGCGCTCCCCTTAAGTATAGGAACACTGCTGTGGCTGCCAATCCCTTGCCTCCAAGGATCTTGGTGTCTTTAGCAGATGCTAGACTTTGTGAGGTCAATAGTGTGTTGGACATTGCTCAGGGCATGCAAAGTCCAATTATGATTGCTTCGGCCCTAACTTGTGTGGAGTATCTTGCAAATCATTGCTCCTCCCATCTTTTTGCACTTACACTCTTACCGCCGCCCCCTCTTCCGCAAATGTCCCTGAGGTTCAGGATGGGGAGAGATTAGTCTGGCCTAGTTCTAGGGTGGTTGATATAGAGTCTCTGAAGTTCTGGATTGTGGTTTGTTGATTTTCTTTTGCAGTTTTGCTGCTCCTGCAATGCCCTTCACTCCATCCTGATGGGCACTGTATGTCAACCCCTGGCCAGAGACAAAAAGCTGTTAAACTAGAGTCTTGTTATAAGAGCACATTCAAAGGTAGATGTAATAAAAGTAGGAAATCACAGTGAGGAAGGGGTCAATCACCCATTTGCAAAATGGTTACTTTCTATCTGCCAGACTATATGCCCTCCTCTTCTGGTGAGATTATACCCCCTCAGTAGTAAATGTGAACTTAATCTGATGTCTCATTACTTATTTGAGTCCTTGATGGAAGCCTATTTTCTCTGCTGTAACATGGTCCCCTCTCTCCTTGTTTCTGGTGTGGCCCTCCTACCCCATCCCTCCTGTTCATAATCCTTGCAATTACTGTAGGTATTACAGAGATTTTTCTTTGAGGGTCTCTAGGTGGGCTGGGTGGGTTTGGTACTAGGAACCACCTATTAGGGATTACATACGGTGCTTAATTTCCTGGGTCTGGGATACTTCACTCAATATAATTGTTTCTAATGACATCCATTTCCTGGAAAATTCCAGTAATTCATCATTTTTGATGGTTGAGTAGTACTCCATTGAATAGATGTACCACAGTTTCCTTATCCACTCATCAACTGTTGGACATTTGAGTTGATTTCATGACTTTGCTATTGTAAACAGTGCTGCTATGAACATGGTCGTGCTTGTGCTATCGAGGTGAACCTCTGCTGTATGGGGGGTTATTCCCAAAAGTGGAATAGCAGGGTCATATGGCATTTCAATCTTTAATTTAAGAATCGCCAGACGGCTCACCAGAGTGGCTGTATGAGCCTGTACTCCCACCAGCAATGTAGAAGAGTTCCCCTCTCTCCATATCCTCTCCAGCATTTGTCGTTGTTAGTATTGTGGATTTTTGCAATCCTGACCGGGATGAGATGATATCTCAGGGAAGGTTTGATTTGCATTTCCCTGATGGCTAAGGAAGTGGAGCATTTTTTCAGATATTTGTTAGACATTTTAATTTCATCCCTGGTAAAGTTTCTTTTAATTTCCAGGGCCCATTTTTTACTTGGGCCATTGGTTTCCTTGGTGTTTAGTTTTCTAAGTTCTTTGTGCACTCTGGACAGCAGAGCTCTATCAGATGTGTGGTTAGTGAAGATTTTCTCCCATTCTGTGGGTTGCCTTTGAGCTCGTGTTACAATTTCTTTATCTGAACAGAAGCTCTTTAATTTCACCAGATCCCAACTGTTGAGAGTTGGTAGCAGTGACTGTGCCATTGGATGTCTGTTTAGGAAATGTTGGCCTAGCCTAATCAGCTCGAGGGAGTTCCTTATCCTTTCAACTATGGTTTTTATAGTCTCTGGTCTGATATCAAGGACCTTGATCCATTTGGAATTAATTCTTTTTTAAAATTTTTTTAAAATTGTGTGTGTGTGCGTATGTATGTGTGTGTGCGCGCGCGCGTATGTCTGTGTGTGTAGAACCACGGACGAATTCGGGAACCACCATGGACGCCTCCACCTCCTTCTGCCCTGGGATTCACAGGCTCCGCCCTACCAGGACCAGAAGCGCAGGCCGCCCCCGCTTCCGCCTGGCGTCTATACGTGGGATCTGGGATCCGAACTCAGGACCTTCCGCCTGCAAGGCAGAGGCTTAACCCCTGAGCCACCTCTCTAGCCCCAGAATTAATTCTTGTACATGGTGACAAGTATGGATCTAGCTTGAATCTTCTGCATGTGGAGATCCAGCTTTGCCAGCTCCATTTGTTGAAGATGCTGTTCTTTTTCCATTGGATTCTTTGGTCCCCTTTGTCAAAGACCAAATGGCTGTAATTTTGTGGGCTTATATCTGGATCTTCAATCCTTATCCATTGATCTGTGTGTCTATTTTGGAGCCAGTACTGTCTTTATAACTATGGATTTGTAATAAAGACTTAGGTTTGGTATGGTAATACCTCCAGCACTGTTTTTGTTACTCAGGATTGTCTTTGCTATCCTGGGTCTTTTGTGCCTCCATATGAATTTTGAGATTAATTGGTCAACTTGTTTAAAGAATTGCTTTGGGATTTTCATTGGCAGAGCATTGAATTTGTATATTGCCTTTGGTAGGATGGTCATTTTTATGATGTTGATTCTGCCAATCCAGGAGCATGGGAGGTCTTTCCACCTTCTGATGTCTTCAGCAATTTCTTTCTTTAGGGTTTTAAAGTTTTCATTGTAAAGGTCTTTTACCTCCTTGGTTAGGTTTATACCAAGGTATTTCATTTTTTTAGGGGCTATAGTAAATGGGATTGTTTCTCTCAGGGCTTTTTCACTTCTTTCATTCTGGGCATATAGGAAGGCCACTGATTTTTGCACATTGATTTTGTATCCTGCCACCCTGCTGAACTTCTCAATTAGTTCCAGGAGCTTCCTGGTGGAGTTTTTGGGATCACTCAGGTATAAGATCATGTCATCTGCAAATAGGGATAGCTTGACTTCTTCCTTGCTGATTTGAATCCCTTTTATGTCCCTTTCTTGTCTTATGGCTTCAGCTAAGACTTCAAGTACAATATTGAATAGAAGTGGTGAGTGGATAGCCTTGTCTAGTTCCTGATCGAAGTGCGAATGCTTCCAATTGTTCCCCATTGAGCATAATTCTTGCTGTGGGCTTGTTGTATACAGCTTTTATTATATTGATAAAGTTTCCTTCCATTCCTACTGTCTCTAGCGTTTTGATCATAAAAGGCTGTTGGATCTTGTTAAAAGCTTTTTCTGCATCTATCGAGAGTACATGTGGTCTTGGACTTTGGACTGGGTTACATAATGAATTACATTTATTGATTTGCATATGTTGAACCAACCTTGTGTCCCATGGGATGAAGCCTACTTGCTCCCCGTGAATAATCTTTTTAATGTGTTTTGAATCCGATTTGCTAAGACTTTGTTGAGAATCTTTGCATTTGTGTTCATCAGAGAGATCGGCCTAGAGTTTTCTTTTTTAAGTGAATCTTTATTAGGTTTTGGGATTAAAACGATATTAGCTTCATTGAAGGAATTTGGTAGTGTTCCTTCCTTTGCTATTTGGTGGAACAGTTTAAGGAGTATTGGTGTTATTAACTCCTTAAATGTCTGGTGGAATTCTGTGCTGAATCCATCTGGTCCAGGATATTTTTTTGGTGGGAAGTTTCGAGATTACTTCTTCAATTTCCTTATATGTTATAGGACTATTTAAATAATTGACAACTTCCTGATTCAATTTAGGTAAGTTGTGTTTACTTAGGAATTCATCCATCTCTTTTGTGTTGTCAAACTTCACAGAGTATAAGTTTTTGAAATATGATGTTATAATTCTCTGGATTTCTTGGGTATCAGTAGTGATAACTCCATGTTCATTTCTAGTTTTGTTAATTTGGGATTTCTCTCTCTTGCTTTTGGTTAATTTAGCTAGGGGTGTATCAATCTTATTGATTTTTTCAAAGAACCAGCTTTTTGACTGGTTGATTTTCTCTATCATTTTCTTAATCTCGATTTCAGATATTTCTCCCCTATTTTGCTAATCTCCTCTCTTCTGCTACTTTTGGGATCAGATTGCTCTAGTTTCTCTAAAGCTTTAAGCTGCATTGTTATTTATTTCTGATGTTTCCATTTTTTTGATGTAGGCATTAAGAGCTATGAACTTACCTCTTAGAACAGCTTTCATTGTGTCCCAGAGATTTTGGTAAGTTGTATTTTCGTTATCATTCACTTTCAGGAAATCTTGAATTTCCTTTTTAATTTCTTCCTGAATCCAGTTCTCATTCAGCATCATAGTGTTAAGTTTCCAGGAGTTAGTGTATTTTCTCTTGTTTGTTGTGTTGTGGATGTCCAGCTTTAGGCCATGGTGGTCTGACAGGGCACAGGTTAGAATTTCAACTTTTTTGTATATGTGTAGATTCCTTTTGTGGCCCAGTATGTGATCTATTTTGGAGAAAGTTCCGTGTGCTGCTGAGAAAAATGTGTATTCTTTTGTGCGTGGGTGAAAAGTTGGATAGAGATCTGTAAGGTCCGTTTCTTTAAGGGTTTGATTAAGCTCCAAAGTGTCTCTGTTAAGCTTTTGACCTATTGATCTATCCCATGTTGAGAGCGCGGTGTTGAAGTCCCCAAGAATTATTGTTTGGGGGTTGATCTCTTGCTTTAGACGCTGTAGGGTTTTCTTAATGAATGTGGAGGGGCCCGTATTGGGTGCATACATGTTCAGTATTGTGAAGTCTTCCTGGTGAATTGTATCTGTGACTAAAATGTAGTATCCATCCGTGTCTCTTATAATTTTCTTTGGTTTGAAGTCCACTTTGTCTGATAGCATAATGGCTACCCCTGCCTGTTTTCTGCTTCTATTAGCTTGTAGAATTTTGACCAGCCTTTTATTTTTAGGGCATGCCTATCTTTTGTGGTGAGATGGGTTTCCTGCAGGCAGCAGATTGATGGATTGTGATTTTTAATCCAAGTTTGTAATCTGTGTGTCTTGATCGGTGAGTTAATTCCATTAACATTTAGTGTTATAATGGAGAAACTATTTTTAATTCCAGACATTTATTATGTTTAGTAGTTTTAATAAGTATATTGCTTTGCTTTTAATGGTTTTATACTTGTCTTCGGTTCTCCTGGATATGCCTGTTTTTTTTCTTCAAGGTTGAGTATCATTTCTTGCTTTTACTGTTTCGACTGAGAGGTCATTTGTTATTTTAATAGGTTTACCTTTAAAAGTGACTTGTTTTTTCTCCCTTGAAGCTCTCAGCACCAGTTCTTTATCTTGAATGTGGAGTGTTTTAACTATTATTTGCCATGGCGTGCTTCTATTTTGGTCGTATCTGTTTGGGGTGCCGAATGCCTCTTGTATATGGATGGGCGTCTCTTTTTTTAGATGAGGAAAGTTTTCCTTGATGATCGTTTGAAAAATTTCCTCAGGGGTGGTATTTTGAGATTCTTGCTCTGGTATTCCATGAATATGCATGTTAGGCTTTTTCAGGGTGTCCCATATCTCTTGGATATTTCTCTCAAGTATCTTTTTGGCTTTAACAACCTCTTCCATTGAGCTGGTTAGTGCTCCCACTTTATCTTTAAGGTCTGAAATTCTGTTTTCTGCTTTGTTAGTTCTGTTGATAAGACTCTCTGTGGCGTTCTGGGTTGAAGATAACTTGTCTTTTAGCTCAGTTTTAAACTCTGCTTGAGTTTGTTTTAATTGCTCGATGCCACTTTTTGTTTCTTGCACTGTTTTTCTCAACTCCTGAAGAAGTCTGTTGTGTTCCTCTTCAAAGCGATTGATTCGATTATGTAATTCCTCCCTGATTTCCTCTTTCATAGTATTGAACATGGTAATGATCATATTTTGAAAGTCTTTATCCTGGGTGAGGCTTTCTTGGCCTTTTTCCGTGGGTTTTTTCTTGTTGGAGTCTAACATTATGGGATTAATTTCTTCAGTGGGAAATTTGTTTACTTGATTGTTGCTTCTCATGGATTTGCACTTTGACTTTGGCATTGTCATTTTAACTCTTAAGATCTCTCAATTTCACTAAACTGAATTATTTGGCCTGGGGTCCTGGTGGGCGGGTGCGGGCGGAGACTTACCTAAGTCGTGGGGTGAGGCCCGGCTGGACCGCGCGTGGGTCCCGACTGTCGGAGCGGGGTGAGGTCTAAAGGGAGGATGGGGGCGTCGGAGTGGAGCTATTTAACCCGAGGGCAGCTTGGGCGGGGCCGGGACAGGGGGAGCTCCTCCTCCTCCCTCGGCCCGTGTGTGGGGCTCCGGCTGGATGGTGGGAGTTGGAGCCGGGTCCCTGTGGCCTGACCTGGATTCCTGGTGGGCGGTGCGTGGGCGGAGACTTACCACCCACCCCGGGCGCGGGGTGAGGCCCGGCTGGACCACGCGTGCGTCCCGACCAGCAGAGCGGGGTGGGGTGTAAAGGCGCCAGCACTGGGCTGGAGAGGTGGCTCAGGGGTTAAGCCTCCGCCTTGCAGGCGGAAGGTCCCGAGTTCGTATCCCAGATCCCACGTATAGACGCCAGGCGGAAGCGGGGGCGGCCTGTGCTTCTGGTCCTGGTAGGGCGGAGCCTGTGAATCCCGTGGCAGAAGGAGATGGAGGCGTCCATGGTGGTTCGCGAATTCGTCCGTGGTTCTACACACACACACACACACACACGTGCGCGCACATACACACGCACATGCAGACAGTTGAATAAATAATAATAATAAAAAAAAAAAGTAACCATTTAAAGGCGCCAGCACTATTTTTTAAGATGCTGCTCTTTTTCCATTAGATTTTTTGGGTCCCTTTGTCAAAGATCAAATGGCTGTAGTTGTGTGGGCTTATATCTGGGTCTTCAACCCTTATCCATTGATCTGTGTGTCTATTTTGGAGCCAGTACCAGGCTGTTTTTACCACAATGGATTTGTAGTAGGACTAAGGTTCGGTATGGTGATACCTCCAGCAGTGTTTTTGTTACTCAGGATGTCTTTGCTATCCTGGGTCTTTTGTGCGTCCATATGAATTTTGATATTGTTTGCTCAACTTCTTTAAAGAATTGCTTTGGGATTTTAATTGGTATAGCACTGAATCTGTATATTGCTTTTGGTAGGATGGTCATTTTTATGATATTTATTGTGCCAATCCAGAAACATTGGAGGTTTTTCCACCTTCTGGTGTCTTCTGCAATTTCTTTCTTTAGGGGTTTAATGTTTTCATTGTAAAGGTCTCTTACTTCCTTGGTTAGGTATATGCCAAGGTATAATAAATAAAATTTTTTTTAGAGGCTATAGTAAATGGGATTGTTTCTCTTAGGGCTTTTTCACTTCTTTCATTCTGGGCATATAGAAAGGCCACTGATTTTTGTACATTTATTTTATATCCTGCCACCCTGCTGAACTTCTGTATTAGTTCCAGGAGTTTCCTTGTGGAGTTTTTGGGATCACTCAGGTATAAGATCATGTCATCTGCAAATAGAGATTACTTGACTTCTTTCTTGCCAATTTGAATCCCTTTTATCTCCCTTTCTTGTCTTATGGCCTCAGCTAAGATTTCAAGTACAATATTGAATAGAAGTGGTGAGAGTGGACAGCCTTGTCTAGTTCCTGATCAAAGCAGGAATGCTTCCAGTTTTTCCTCATTGAGTATAATCCTTGCTGTAGGCTTGTTGCATACCACTTTTATTACATTGATAAAGGTTCCTTACATTCCAACCTTCTGTAGGGTTTTGATCATAAGGGGCTGTTGGATCTTGTCAAAAGCTTTTTCTGCATCTATTGAGAGTATCATGTGGTTTTGGATTTTGGACTGGTTTATATGCTGAATTATGTTTATTGATTTGCATATGTGGAACTAACCTTGTGTGCCTGGGATAAGGCCTAATTGATCACAGTGAATCATATTTTTGATATGATTTTGAATCAGATTTGCTAAGACTTTGTTGAGAATCTTTGCATTTGTGTTCATCAGAGAGACTGGCCTATAGTTTTCTTTTTTAAGTGTATCTTTATTAGGTTTTGGGATTAAGATGATATTAGCTTCATAGAAAGAATTTGGTAGTGTTCCTTCCTTTTCTTTTTGATGGAACAGTTTAAGGAGTATTGGTGTTATTAGCCCCTTAAATGTCTGGTAGAACTCTGTGAATCCATCTGGTCCAGGACATTTTTTGGTGGGAAGATTCGAGATTGCTTCATCGATTTCCTCATATGTTATAGTACTGTTTAAATAATTCACAACTTCTTGATTCAGTTTAGGTAAATTGTGTTTACTTAGGAATTCATCCATTTCTGTTGTTTTATCAAATTTCACAGAGTATAAGTTTTTGAAATATGACGTTATAATTATCTGAATTTCTTGGGTGTGAGTAATGATAGCTCCATTTTCATTTCTTTTTTTATTAAAAATTTAATTATACATTTAAAAATTTTTTTACCAGTTCCCTCCCTCCCCCCTCCTCCCCCGAACCCCCTCCCTCCTCTCCTCTCCTTCCCCATCCCCCAGTGCCTCCCCCCCAATTCCCAGAGAGTCCTTTATTGTGTACGCCTAACTCTCCACTGGGTCCTCCTCTCCGATGACATATAAGGACCTAGTGGCATTTCCATAAGCCCTTTCTCTTGTTCCCCTTAAGCAGGATCACTACTATGGCTGTCATGCCTAGCCTCCAGGGGTCTCGGTGCCCTTAACAGATGCTAGACTTTATGAGGGCAACAGTGCACTGGACATTGCGCAGGGTATGCAAAGTCCCATTATGATTGCTTTGGCCCCAACTATTGTTGAGAATCTTGCAAATCGTTGCTCCCCATCCTTTTGCTTACAATCTTACCATCTTACCGCCCCTCTTCCGCAAATGTCCCTGAGCTCCAGGATGGGGAGAGATTAGGCTGGCCTAGTTCTATGTGATTGATACAGAGTCTCTGAAGTTCTGGATTGTGGTTTGTTGATTTTCTTTTGCAGTTTTGCTGCTCCTGCAATGCCCTTCACTTCCATTTTCATTTCTAATTTTGTTAATTTGTGTTTTCTCTCTCTTGCTTTTGGTTAATTAGCTAGGGGTGTATCAATCTTACTGATTTTTTTCAACGAACCAGCTTTTTGACTGGTTGATTCTTTATAACATTTTCCTTATCTCAATTTCAGACATTTCTCTCCTGATTTTGCTGATCTCCTCTCCTCTACTGATTTTGGGATCCGATTGCTCTAGCGTCTCTAAAGCTTTAAGCTGCATTCTTAAGTTATTTAATTGTGAAGATTCCATTTTTTTGATAGAAGCATTAAGAGCTATGAACTTACCTCTTAGGAGAGCTTTCATTGTGTCCCAAAGATTTTGGTAAGTTGTATTTTCATTATCATTCACTTCAAGGAAATCTAGAATTTCCTTTGTAATTTATTCATGAATCCAATTCTCATTCAGAATCATAGTATTTAGTTTCCAGGAGTTAGTGTATTATCTGTTGTTTGTTGTGTTGCAGATGTCAAACTTTAGACCATGTGGTCTTATAGGGTACAGGCTAGAATTTCAACTTTCCTGTATATGTGGAGATTCTTCTTGGGTACTAGAATGCCTCTTGTGTATGGATGGGCCTCTCTTTTTTTAGATGAGGAAAGTTTTTCCTCATGATACTTTACAAAATTTCCTCAGATGTGGTATTTTGGGATTCTTGCTCTGGTATTTCATGAGTGTGCATGTTAGGCTTCTTCAGGGTGTCCAATAACTCTTGAATATTTCTCTCAAATATCTTTTTGGCTTTAACAACCTCTTCCATTGAGCTGGTTAATACTCCCACTTTGTCTTCAAGATCTGAAATTGTATTTTCTGCTTCTTTAGTTCTGCTGATAAGACTCTCTGTTGAGTTCTGTGTTGAAGATACCTTGTGTTTTAGTTCAATTTTAAACTCTGCCTGAGACTGTTTTAACTGCTATATGCCTTTTTTTGTTTCTTGAACTGTTTTTCTCAACTCCTCCAAGTGTCTGTTGTGTTCCTCTTTAAAGTGTTTGATGTGGTTACTTAATTCCTCCTGGATTTCCTCTTTTGTAGTGTTGGTCATGGTAGTAATCATGCTTGAAAGTCGTTGTCCTAGGCCTGCCTTTCTTGGCTATGTTTTGTGAATTTGTTTTGGTTTAAATCTATCATTATGGAGTTAATTCTTTCAGTGTGAGATTTGTCTTCTTGTTTTTTGTTTCTCATTGATCTGTGTTTTGACTTGGGCATTGCTCTTTTATCTCTTAAGACCTTTCAGATTCTGTGTTTTTGAATGATCTGATCTAGTTAATATTAATATTCTCTGGCATTTATTGCTAGTAGTTGCTTTGGAGGTGGGTACGATTGTCCGTTGTTATTATTTCCTGGGTGGGGGCATTGGGCTGTTAGTACATCAGTTATGACAGGTTTAGTAGACAGGAGGTAAATATTATTGTGATAGTGTACTTTTGCAATTTAGTACCTTGATGATATGTGAGGGTGAGTAGTATAGTCCCTGAAGTTTTATATGGTTTGGGGGTGGCCATATGGAAAAATTAATCTACAGTGATTAATAATTGAATGAAGCAGGATGGTAAAAAAGGAGTTTACTTATCTTTGGTGTGGCTGTGAAGAATCTCTTCCATGTGATAGGATGATTTTAGAGGACTTCAGATGTATGGTGTTCATCCCCTATAGTTTTGCTTGGGTTTTCTTTGGATTCTATTGGTTTTTGAGGAGCTGTGTGTCCTTCCTGAGGTGCAGGGTGACCTGAAGCTTCCAGGGCGGCTTTTTGGGTAGACCAGCAAAGGGGCTGGTGGTGCGCTGGCTGCACACCTCACCTGGGACCTGGGGAGTGGCCTAGAGTTCCAGCCAACACCAGGTAGGTAGAATGCTGCTCAGGCTGGCTGGTGGGAGGAACTGGGACTGGTTGGTGGGGGTTACCTGAGATGCAGAATGACCGGGAGCATGCGGGCCCAGTGGGTGTGTGGACTAGCAAAAGGGAAGACACTTTCTTTTTTTTTAATTTATTTATTTTTCTGGTCATACAAACATAATAGGTACCCCTGTCCCCTCCCTCCCTCCACCCCTCCCTGAACCTCCCTCCTCCCTCCTCCCTTTTTTCCTTCCTTTCCCCCCTCCCTCCCTTTCTCCCAGTGCCCCCTCCCCCATCTCTAAAGCATCCTTTAATGTGTATCTCAAACTTTCCTCTGGGTACTCCTCTTTGACGAGGTGTAAGGACTCAGTGGCATTTCCTAGAACTCTTTCTTGTGTTCCCCTTAAGTATAGGAACACTATTGTGACTGTTATTCCCTTGCTTCTAAGGATCCTAGTGCCTTTAGTCCATGCTAGACTTTCAGGGATCAATGATAAGTTGGTTATTGCGCAGATCGTGCAGAGTCCTATTATAATTGATTCGGGCTTAACTTGTGTGGAGTATCTTGGATATCACGACTCCTCCCATCCTTGTGCTCTTACACTCTTACCGCCCCCTCTTTCGCAAATTTCCCTGAGCCTCAGGATGGGGAGAGATTAGGCTGGCCTAGTTCTAGGTGGTTGATATAGAGTTCTGAAGTTCTGGATTGTGGTTTGTTGATTTTCTTTTGCGGTTTTGCTGCTCCTGCAATGCCATTCACTCCATCCTGATGGGTATTGGATGCCACCCCCTGGCCAGAGATAACAAAGCTGTTAAACTAGAGTCTTGTTATAAGAGTATATTCAAAGGTAGATGTACTAAAAGTAGGAAACCACAGTGAGGAAGGAGGAAGGGGTCAATACCGATTTGCAAAATGGTTACTTTTTATCTGCCAGACTATATGCCCTCCCTTTCTGGTGAGATCATACCCCCTCAGTTGTAGATGATCAGGAATGAAAAGTCTGTGAAGTTAACCAGATGTCTCATTGTTTACTTGCAGTCCTTGATGGAGGCCTATTTTCTCTGCTCTAACATGGTCTCCTCTCTCCTTGTTTCTGGTGTGGCCCTCCTACCCCATCCCTCCTGTTCATACTCCTTGCAATTACTGTATTGCAGAGATTTATTGTCACGTGTCTCTAGGTGGACTGGGTGGGTTTGGTACTAGGAGCCACCTATTAGGGATTACATATGGTGCTTAATTTTCTGGGTCTGGGATACTTCACTCAATATAATTGTTTCTAATGACATCCATTTCCTGGCAAATTCCAGTAATTCATCATTTTGGATGGCTGAGTAATACTCCGTATAGATGTACCACGGTTTCCTTATCTACTTGTCAACTGTTGGACATTTGGGTTGATTCCATGACTTTGCTATTGTAAACAGTGCTGCTATGAACATGGTCGTGCTTGTGCTATCGAGGTGAACCTCTGCTGTATGGGGGGTTATTCCCAAAAGTGGAATCGCAGGGTCATATGGCATTTCAATCTTTAATTTCTTTAAGAATCTCCAGACGGCTCACCAGAGTGACTGTATGAGCCTGCATTCGCACCAGCAATGTAGGAGAGTACCCCTCTCTCCACATCCTCTCCAGCATTTGGTGTTGTTCGTATTGTGAATTTTTGCCATCCTGACTGGGGCGAGATGATATCTCAGGGAAGTTTTGATTTGCATTTCCCTAAGGAAGTGGAGCATTTTTTAAGATATTTGTTAGACATTTTAATTTCATCCCTAGTAAAGTTTCTTTTAAGTTCCAGGGCCCATTTTTTTATTGTGCCATTAGTTTCCTTGGTGTTTAGTTTTCTAAGTTCTTTGTGCACTCTGGATAATAGAGCTCTATCAGATATGTGGTTAGTGAAGATTTTCTCCCATTCTTTGGGTTGCCTTTGAGCTTATGTTACAATCTCTTTATCTGAACAGAAGCTCTTTAATTTCACAAGATCCCAACTGTTGAGAGTTGGTAGCAGTGACTGTGCCATTGGATGTCTGTTTAGGAACTGTTGGGCTAGCCCAATCAGCTCAAGGGAATTCCCTACCCTTTCACCTATGGTTTTTATAGTCTCTGGCTTTAAATCAAGGTCCTTGATCCATTTGGAATTAAGTCTTGTACAAGGTGACAAGTACGGGTCCAGTTTTAATCTTTTACATGTGGAGATCCATTTGTTGAACATGCAGTTCTTTTTCCATTGGATTTTTGGGCCCCTTTGTCAAAGACCAAATGGCTGTAATTTTGTGGGCCTATATCTGGGTCTTCAACTCTTATTCATTGATCTGTATGTCTATTTTGGAGCCAGTACCAGGCTGTTTTTACCACAATGGATTTGTAGTATAGACTTAGGTTTGGTATGGTGATACCTCCAGCAGTGTTTTTGTTACTCAGGATTGTCTATGCTATCCTGGGTCTTTTGTGCCTCCATCCATATGAATTTTGAGATTGTTTGGTCAACTTTTTTAACGAATTGCTTTGGGATTTTCATTAGGCAGAGCATTGAATTTGTATATTGCCTTTGGTAGGATGGTCATTTTTACTGATGTTAATTCTGCCAATCCAGAACACGGGAGGTCTTTCCACCTTCTGGTGTCTTCTGCAATTTCTTTCTTTAGGTTTTTAAAGTTTTCATTGTAAAAGTCTTTTATCTCCTTGGTTAGGTTTATACCAAGGTATTTCATTTTTTTAGGGGCTATAGTAAATGGGATTGTTTCTCTCAGGGCTTTTTCACTTCTTTCATTCTGGGCATATAGGAAAGCCACTGATTTTTGTACATTTATTTTGATTCCTGCCACCCTGCTGAACTTCTCAATTAGTTCCAGGAGCTTCCTGGTGGAGTTTTTGAGATCACTCAGATATAAGATCATGTCATCTGCAAATAGGAATAGCTTGACTTCTTCCTTGCTAATTTGAATCGCAAGGGCTAAATTTAATCCTTAATGCATTAAATGTGGAAGTGTATCAGATATGTTAAAGAAGGTAGAAATGAGACACTAACAGAAAGAAATAAGAAGTATGCAGTTTGGGTAGGAAAAGTACTATAAATGTACTTAAAATTACAGAGCAGGAGGGTGTGAACAAAGTAGATATAATCATTGAAAGGATTGGTATCATTTGGCAGAAACTAAAAGTAGAAAGTGCACTTTGTACTGAGACAATATATAAAATTCCCTGACTTCACATCATTTATTGAATGCTTCCCAGGTAAAAATATTAGTAAATTTTAAAGACTTTCCTTTAAAAAGGGAGTGCTGAGATATTCTTCTAAAACACTGCTAATACTTGTGGCAGTGTTTTACCTGGATCAGCTACATGTGTACTTGTAGACCACTATAGCTGTAGTCCAATCTCTAGCTACAACAGAATTTAGAGTTGTGCATATGGTGCTGACTTGTAAGGCATGCATATTGCAAAAGTGATGGGATCATAGAGTCTTGTACATTGGTTTCAGGGAAAAGAAATGGACCTGGCATTGTGCAGCAGAATTGAATTGTCTGAAGTGAGGCCCTGAGAGGCCAGTACATGATGCCATGAAGGTGAAGCCTGAAGCTGCAATAGAGATCAGAGAGATAATATGTACTAAGAAGGAATGAGTCAGGAGAGCACTGATTAAGTCTATTATGGTCCATTTAATACTACCTTAGGACTCAAATGCTAGACATTGAGTGGTAGGATTTACTACTACTTTGCTGTCTTACCATCTCTCCCTTTTTAGAATGGGAGTTTTTATTCTGGGGTATTATATGTTGAAAGCTTACAGTCTCCTTTTTTACATTCTAGGGCTCATGGTTAAAAGATTATCATGGATCTCAGAAGACACTTTGGATTTTTGAGCAATGGTAGAACTGTTAAGATCGCATGTTAAGACTCATGAAGTTGCGCTGGATACATTTTGCATTATGAGAAGCCCGAGAGGTAATAGGGTTCAGAAGCAGAATGTTGTGGTTTGGGTCTGAAATTTTCCCAATTGGGACTGGTCTCCAGCAATGAGGCTGTTAGGGGAAGTTGGTGAGGCAATAGCTGGCAGAGGCGGGTCAGGTTTTTGATGGTTGTAGCACAGCCTTGGTGATTCTCATCTCATTCTCTGCTCCCTGATAAGAGTCATATTAGTAGAAATCTGTGAAAAGCAAGATGTATTATTTACAGAAAGGAACTGGATACACAGACAGCCAGTCAGTATGGGTATAGAATGAGAGTTAAGTGCTTTCAATCTTTTTGCTATACATATAAGACTAAAAACTACAGACACTTAAATTTAGGTTCAATGAAGGGTGAATACAAATTAAGATTGTATTTAAAATGCAACTTCTACATGGAGTGGCAAGAATAAAAACACTGGCATCGACTGTAACTTGAAAAACACAACCCTTTGATTCTTATACTAGAAATACTCACTGGTCAAGTATGTTAAACTGTAATAAACAAGAAAGTGAGGAAATGTCACAAAACAACTCTTATCTTAAGAGGAGACAGGTAAATACATCAGAGGAAAGTGACAAGATGGGAAGGACCAATGACATACAAGATACTTCACACAAATTAGGGCTGCAGCAGGTAGGATTGGACTTTGCCAGACCTGCACAATGGCTGACATGTCAATGACCTCCTAAAGTCTAGCTTGGATCACAGGGGAGAAGGCTCCAGGCAGTAGGATCCTTAGAGGCAAGGGATTAAACAATCATAATATGAGTTCCCATGCTAATGGGGAGCACAAGAAGGGGCTCTGGGCTATGCTATTGAGTCCTGAACCCTCACTAGGGTGGAGGATTCAGAGGGAGGTTTGGTATTCACACAAAAGGATGCTCCAGGGGATGGGAAGGAAGAAGTGGGAGGCACCAAGAAAGGAAGAGGGAGGGAGGGGGTGAAAGGAAGGGGGGAGGGATGAGAGTACAATGGGGGATGATAGGGGTAGGGGAGAGGGAGGGAGAAGACAGGGGTATCTATTGGGCTTGTATGATTAGGAAAAATAAAATGTAGGAGAAAAAATACTTAAGATGTGTCAAAAATCTAAATAAAATGTAGCAGGCAATAAAAATAGAATCTAAAAGTGGAGAAGGGAGGGAGGGAAGCTGGGATGAATATTCTACATGTTTTTTAAAATAAAAAAATAAAAAAATTAATAAATGAAAAAAAAGTCCAAAGAGCTGGAGAAATCCACAAATTGGAATCAGCACGTTCACAGTCAGATAAACAAACAAACAAACAAAAAAAAAAAAACAAAAAAACAAAAAAAAAAACGGAGAGAAGTTTTACCAATGTTAGAGGTCACTTTGCTCAAAAAGACACTTGCCATTACTTTAATGACACTTTTTATTGTCATTACTTTTAATGACACACTTTAAATATAGAATAATCAGCTATTTTATAAGAATCTCATTTCTCTTGCCTTGGTAACAACCAGGAACCAGCAAATAGTTGCTTGATTGTACAACAGCACAGAAGTGTGTTATAAATTGTCTTGAATGTAGTGGAGAGCCCATGGAAAAGATTGTCCATTTTCAAAAAGGAAGTTATCCATTTAAACTTCCTTCACAGACAGATGTTATCAAGGTCATTTTTATCCAACTCTATCCTTAGTGTACTATCAGTGGTATGCAAAACTGGATCAAACTGGATGACTCTATGGCCTGGTTGGAGCAGAGTTGGATGTATTTTGAAGCCTTCTTGTAAGATATTGCTTGCAGAGTTGTTGATAGATCATGACAGGAACAGGGGATTCTGAGCCTCAAAGAATACCATGATCATTGCTTCCATAGTGGGATTATGGAACGGATTGTACAAGAGGTATCTGACTCTCTTACCAACACGCGAATTCCAAAAGGGAACCCTGAGATCCATACGTGCAGAGGGACAAGATGGTTGAAGGGACATGGCTGGATTGAAGAAGAGGGAGAAGGAAAGGTAAGTAGGGCATGAGTGAAGAGGGAGTCATACACCCATTTTTTTTTGTATATGAAAAATTCCCAGTAGAAAAGAAGATAAATAAATAAAAAAATTCTTGACTTCCCTGATAATTTTAATTCTAAGTCTGGGTCAAGTCCTAAAATTCATCCTCGTGGTCCAGTGTGTAAGATTTCTGGTTCCTGTTCCAAATAAGCCATATTGTGGATGAAGAGCAAAGAGCAAAAGGCAAACTGTCAAGGTCGACCCCATAGAGCAGATGGGAAGAGATCTGCTGTACAGCAAGCTGTGTTTTTATGGGCTTTGGGCATTTGAATTGGGTGTAGAACAATGAAGTTTTAGTTGTGACCATACAGGTAAAAAAATCTTGGTTCCTATCAATGTTGTCTCTGACCACCTCTGAGGATGGGATCAAGGGGTATAGTGGTGTAGACTGGCTAGTAGGGGTGGTGACCAGCAAGCAGAAATTCTTTCTATAGCATGAAACAGTATTTTCATTAACCACACATCTGATAGAGGACAAATATCCAGAGTGTACAAAGAACTCAAATAATTAAATACCAAGGAAACAAATAACACTATTAAAAAAAAATAGGGTGTATGGGTCCTTGTACGTCATCGGAGAGGAGGGCCCAGAGGAAAATCAGACATGCACAAGAAAGGACTCTCTGGGAATTGGGGCGGGAGGCACTGGGGGATGGGGAGGGAGAGGGGTGGGGAGGGGGAGCAGGGAGTACGGGGGGAGGAGGAGGGAGGGAGGGAACTGGTGTACCTAATAAGTTTGTATGAGCTGAAATAAAAAAAAATAGGGTGTAAAACTGAAAAGAAGCCTTTCACAAGATGAAATTCAAATGTTAATAAACGTGCTAAAAGTGTTCTATCTCCCTAGTCATTAGTGAAATACAAATGAAAAACACCCTGAAAGATCATGTCACTCCATTCAAAATGACTAAGATCCAAAACACAAGCAAGAGCAAATGCTGATGTGGATGCAGGGAGGAGGGGACCCTCATACATTGGTGGTATGAATGTAAACTCATATAACTTCTTTGGAGATCAATTTGGGAGCTCCTAAAAAAGTTAAAAATTGAAATACCATATGACACAGCTGTACCATTTCTGGGAATATTTCCAAAGAACACTGTGTCCTGTAATACAATCATGTATACAACCATATTCATAAAGCTGTGTCCACATTAGCAAAGAGATGGAATCAGTGTAGATGCCCAACAGTTGAATGGTTAATGAAAATGTGGCATATATTGCAATGGAATACTATTCAGCTGTCAGGAAAAATGAACTACTGAAATTTGCCAGTAAATGGGTGAAACTGAAAGAAATTATACGGAATAGTGAAATATCCCAGACACAGAAAGACAGACACCATATGTTCTCTTTTAAAAGTGAATACTAACATTAAGCCCTCAGTTTGATGTAATCAAACAGAAGCCTTTCCAACATCCGCAAATGCAAAGAAACACAAGCCAGGGGGTGAAAGAAGATCCCCAAAGAGTGGAAACAAAAAAAAATATGGACAAGAAGATAAATAAGGCTTTATGAAAGGAAAGTCTTAAAGGTGAGGGAAGAACAGGAATAGGACACAGTAAGTAGTGAGGTTAGGCTCCAGGTAACCAACCACCTGCTTACTAGCTCCTACACCTCTCCCCCATTATAGGAGACAAGTCCAGCAGCTAAACTAATCTAAACAACAATGGAAGGGAAGAACACTAGTACTGGAGGGAATCAGATGTCTTAATACAAACCATAAACATCTGATGACAAATCACCATCTGAACACCTCTCATTATATCTTTAGATAATAGAAGATCTCAGCACCCAAACAACACAAAGTCTATTGCAATGGAAGAGCATTAAAATAAATGACAACAGTACTCTGGTTTCTCTTCAGATCATATAATTTTTTTTTTGCCTTTCATTGATGACAATAATCAGTGAGAGTGCAGAGTATTAGAGCCCTAAAATGCTCAGCCTGAATTAGGCAGATCAAACCTTCCATCCTAAGACTCAGGAAATTTTGTGAAAGAGGAGGTAGCAAGATTGTAAGAGCCTGACGTTAAGGAGGTTCATTGTTGGCTAAGGCATACCAGCCAAGACAGGCTTGCTGCATCAAGAACTCACTGCAGTGAGATCTACCCACCAGACTTGCACAATGATTGATATATTAACATTCCCCATGGACAGGTGGGAACTCAGGAGAAATAACCACATGCAGTAGGAATGTTAGGGGAAAGGGCTAGACAGACAAAGAGCAGCATCCCTATCTGTAGGTCTACCAAAGGAAGGACCACTTAAACTGCCACAGAGGCCTGAGCCCCTACTAGAATAGACAATCCTAAAGGAACCCTATAGCCAATACAAGCAATAAGAATGGGAGGAAGAGAAATGGATTGGTGAAAGGAGGGAAGGGAAGGAGATGAAGTGGAGAGGGAGGGTGGAAAGGACAATCACTCACTGTTTGTATAAAAGGAGAATTATTTTTCTAAAAATTTTCTCCCACATTTTATTTTTTTCCTAATCATACAAATTCAATAGGTTCCCCCGTCCTCTCCCTCCCTCTCCCCTCTTTCTCCCCTCCTCAGTAGTCCCCTACTGGGTTCTCCCTCCTTCCCGCCCCTTCCTTTTACCTCCCTCCCTCCCCTTTTCCCCGTGCCTCCCCCTTCCTCCTATCCCCTGGAGCATCCTTTTATGTGACTGCCAAAACGCCCTCTGAATCCTCCACCCTAGTGAGGGTTCAGGACTCAGTGGCATAGCCCAGAGCTCTTCCTTGGGCTCTCGTTAGTGTGGGAACTCTATTATGACTGTTTCCCTTGCCTCTAAGGATCCTATTGCCTGAAGCCTTCTACCCTGTGATCCATGGTAGACTTTGGGGATCATTGACATGTCAGCCATTGTGCAGGTCAGGCAAAATTAAAAGGAGAATTCTTAATAAAAAAGTAAAAATAGAAGTTCTTTCTAAGTACGCGCTGCAGTTTCTGAGCTCTGAGAGTAGAGAATGAAAATCTGGGGTCACGACTGTCAGGCTGTGAGAGTGGAAGGGAAGAGGAGGATTCTAGGAGAATTCTATCACATTATAGCTAAGAATTTATTATGCCACAAGAAATCCCATAAATGTGAAGTAAAGATTAAGATCTTCCCAATCAAAACTCAGAGGGTTCATGATTAGCAAATGTTTTCTATAAGAAATACTGAAGGGAGTCCCTCAGAATGAAATGTAATAGTGGCCTGAAAAAAACTTAACCACATAAGTAAGTACAAAGGATACTATTTATGTATTTTAATTAATTGATTTCATATTATATATAAAGTAATTATTATAGATTTGGACTAATGGGTATTAATGTATAAATGAATGTGTGATTTGAATGACAATAACACAAAAAGATGGGAAAGGGCAGAACTATATAGACAGAGCTATATATGGACAAATTTTGTAAGCATTCCTAGAGTTATGTTGATATTTACCTGAGCTAGTTTGTCTAATGTAAAATTATAAACTGTACTTGGGTTGAAAAGTAGAGACATAAGGAATAGAAATTCTCCATTAAAATCCATCTGCCTGTAGCAATATGAGAGAAGAGACTGTAACACCCAAATAGGATGCAGCCAAATGTAATACGGAAACTACAAAATTGAAAACAACCAACCTTAATTCAGAATACCAATGACCCTACAATGTTTACCTGGAACCAGACCAGCCAAATACATCCCCATCCTAAAGCTCAGGGAACCTTGCAGAAGCCTTGTAAAAGCCTAAAAATGGAGAATGGTGTCCATTAATGGACAAAATACTCCACTCAAGTCTGGGCTGCACACCCAAGATCTCACTGCAATGTGATTGGACCTTATTTGACCTGCACAATGGCTGTCATGTCAACAAGGCCTCATAGACTAATGGGGATCTCAAGGGAAATGGCTTTAGGCAGAAAGATCCTTAGAGGCAAGGGGTTAGACAGATATAAGGAAGTTCCTACATTAGTGGGCAGCTCAAGAAGGGGCCCCAGAGGGTCCTAAATAATGTGCACTAGTGTAGAGAGGACTCAGAGGGAACTTCAGGCCCCATATATGCTGATGTTCTGGAGGTTGGGAGGGAGAAAGCAGGAAACATCCAGAGGGGAGGGATGGAGGAAAGGGAGAAGGGAGAGGAAAAGAGGAAGGGAGAAGGAGGGGGTCAAGAGTACCTAACCATTGAGCTTGTATAATTAGGTAAAAAAATAAAATTAAAAAAGAAGTTCTCCATTAAACAAATAAGTATTGATAAGAACATATTTTAGATCTTGGATACAAATAAGTTGAAAATGAAAGTATGGGCAATGGATATTATTTTCCATGCAATCATAACCAAAAACGACCTGAAATGGTCAGGCTGGAAAGTATCTAATAGCAGACAAATAAGGTTTGAGGCATAAATTGTTAGTAAAGTTTGAGAAAGACATTTTATAATGATTTATTGGTCAATTCATCAAGATATAACCATTATAGACATATACACATCCATTAATAGAACATCCAAACACATATAGCAAAAACTGACACAATAGAAGGAAGAAATAGACAGTTTTAAAAAATGAATTGTAGGTCTCCTACCACAGTTTCATATTGTGCACATTTACATTGGGTTTTCCCTCCTTAATTAACCTCACAGATAGGCTCAGAGATTTATCTCCAAGGGGAGTCTAGATCTTATCAAGCTGATTATCAATCTAAACCACTGCAGGGACATTATTTACTGCCAGTTTAGCAAACTGTATATCCTATGATGTAGGGAATTCTTAGAAAGATATAAATCATCAAAACTGGCTCAGATAAGACAGATATTCTGAATATACTTACAATAAGTAAATAAAATGAATTAGTGTTTAAAAAAGCTTTGCCTTAAATAAAAAAGGATCACATGGATTCCATGGTGAATTTTATCAAATGTTGAAAGGAAATGTAAATACATCAAGAATCATTCTGGAAAGCATGAAGGAGTCAATACTTCCCAACTAATCTGTGAGACAGAATTCTGATGCCCAAATAAAATAAAGATACTAAAGGGAAAGAAATTCCAATAATCTATGAAAACTGTAACAAAAATTCATTGAGAGGCTATCATATGCCTCTACTTGCTTATACAAAAGCATTTTCTGCCATGACCAAGTGGTGATTATCCTAGCAAAGTTGTTTGAATATACGCAAAATAGTTACTATAATAATCCATATTAACAGAAATGATAGACAGTTGTGTGGTGTACTCTGGTAAGATGTGCTGAGGAGGTGGAGACAGGAGGATAAGAATTTTAAGGCCAGCCTGGACTACACATTTAACAGGAGTGTATTTTGTAATGTAACCACTGCACACACATGACTGTTGCCATTGTTAACACATGAAGTAGCATAATATGTAGAAGTGATATGTATGACCCCAGTGGAGAGAAGATAGGAGGAAGGCATCTAGAATAAGATGACTTCAAAGTGATTTGCAAGGCTGCTGGTTAGATAGATAAATAGAGAGAAAGATGATAGCGATGGATAGATCAAAGCTAGGTAGAGCGATAGATAGATAGATAGATAGCAGATTAGATAGATATGTCATGGTTTGAATGAGAGTTGTTTTCCATAGGCTCATGTGTTTAAATATTTAGTCAGTTGGGAAGATCATGACAATTTTAGGGACGGAAGCCTTGCTGGAGGAAGGCACATCACAGGGGGTGAGCCATAGGGCTGGGTCACCCACCCTTCTTCCACTGGCAGCCTGTTCTTGTAGTCTGCTTCTAGCTCTCTCTGCCTCCATGATATGGCCGCAGTGACCAGAGCCACCTCCAGTTCATGCCACTCACTATGCCTTTTCTGCCATAGTGGGCTGTTTCAGAACTGTAAACCAAATAAATCTCCTTTTCTCCCCTTAAAAATAAAAGAAATGATACAGAGTTTGGTGGTTGTCAAATGAATGTTGACAGCTGCTATTATCATTATTCTTACTGGTTCTTCATTCATGGTTTAATCCTATGCATAGTGATAATATGTGATTTAAATAAAACTTGTCCTCTGTGGTGTAGAGCAATGGCTATACTATGTGTTTTCAAGATGTCAGGGGATATTAGATATGCAAATGTCTGTTGTTCAGGAGATAGGACATGGGAAGAAAATTTGGAGACATTTTCCTAAGCAAAGCCTTTTCCATTGACTAACCACTGCACCTCCCAAAGGTTTTGGAAAGGATATTAGTTAGGATAGATTTGGATTTCTATACTGGAAAGTAGATATTAAGATTTGGTTTCTAATTATTTTCCTGCTTTAGATTTATTCCTGTGGACAGAACAAGCCCTGATGTATCAGTGTAGTTGAGAGGCTAAGTATCTGCATCTCTTACATGACCTCAGACAGTAAGAAATTTCTCCAGGGACACACAACCTGAGCAGAACCCCAGGGAGTGGCCTTTATACCCCAGCTTGTGATCCTCAAGGGTTTATGAGAATCGTGCTTTATCATCACACACTATTCCAGACCAGAAATATGTGCTGTAAATAAATTGGTTTCAATTGTAGAGAAAACAACTAATCAGGTGAAGATGAGATGCTTATAGACACATACTCCCAAATATCTACTCCTGAGATAAAAATTAAAAAAAAGATAATTAATCCTGGGAGGGCAAAGGTGGGGTAGGACTGATCCTCTAATAAAGTTCTCAGTATCCTTCCTACATAGACATTTGGTTGCATAAGAAGCCTTGTGATTATTTTAATGGAAGAATTAAAGAGTAGAAACACTTTTGTTTTATTTTCTGTAAGTATTACTCTAGGTGTAGGAGATGAGAAGATGCTGTAGTATGCGAGGATTTTGAATTTCAAATTCAGAGTGTCATTTTCTTTCTCCTTTTGACATGAGCTTTGAAAATGCTTGCTAAATCCACTTTAACATTGCTGCTTTTTGAAATATTGTCAATCACTGAAGATTTTGGATGCATATATCATATAAGGTGATGTTCAAATAGCTGCACATCATGATGACTTTGTGTTTCTGGACATTCTCTTCAGTTTCAGACAAACCATAGTAAGTTATTTGCAATCAATGATTTTTTCATCAAGCTTCTCATAGTCCCATTTTATTTCACAAGGAATTTGCTATAAAATTCACTTAAACAATTTCTAAATACTTTCAGATGTCTGGTGTTCTACAGAAAACATTTGTTCTCACAAAATACAGATAGAAGCATATGTGAAATTTATTAGGAAAGGGCATGACTTTTACAGAATTGCAAATGCCAGTTTCTAGGTTTCAAGCATGGAGAGGGTGTGGGAGGGAAGTAATGAGAGGTTACTGAGAATATCCTCCTAGGTATATGAAATGGGGGCCTAGGTAAATCGTAGGCACAGATTTTGTTAAAAACATACATGACTCAATAATTCTCAGGGATGAAAGGGAGGGAGTAATTTCACCTTTGAATCAATATGAGGAGACATGGGAAGCAGCTGAGAATTAAAAGAAGACTAACTGGAGGGAGAACTGTGATTTGGTATGTTTTCACTGCAGTAAAGACAGGTTAGAACAGTAAAAAGAGAAATGAATTTTCAATATTCTTTTTTTAAAGAACCCTTTCAACTCTAAAACAGATATCTAAAAGGTAAACACACTGAAAACTACTGTCTTTATATGTGAAGTATACACTTTCTGCTGAGATCAGGAATCTGTGTTAAAAAATCTGTACTTAGTCAGAGGGAACTCTGGGGTCCATAGAAGTGGTCAGGCAGGAGAGTGGTAGGGAGTGGAATAGATGGAATGATGAGGGGAAGAAAGGGAGATGGGAGGGAGAGGGAAAGAGGGAAGCAGGGATTAATACTCTATATGTTTGTAAAACTAAAAAATAAATAACAAAATCTGTGCTTAGGAAAACAAAGTTATTAAATTTTCTTGGATATTGCTCTAATCTGTGAGCATTTATTTCTGCTATAGTGGGTCTAGTCCCTAAATATGACTAAATCTGTATATGCTCAAATTGAGACTTAGTCTTCTTGTAGAATCAGGACAGCCACTGATAAAAATAAACTGGAAGTTAATTCTTTATCATTTTAGAGCTAATTTTTGTTATAGATATTATTTTATGGCATCCTAAAGAAGGTGAGATGTATTGGTGGGAAAAAGATCATAATTAGATATTAGCAGAACTTGTCCTCTGTCACACATCAATTAGCTTTGCTTCCTTGGACCACACCCATATGGCCCCTGGTTCCTCATCTTTAAAGTGTGTATAAATTGATAAAATGCAAAGTAGCTGAGGAAATCTCATGTGCAGTAATTTTAAAGCCTTGCTCACTGAAACCTTGAAGCCATTAACGTCTGACTATTTGATAGCTTAGTCAAAGGACTTCCGTGGATTTGTGTGACAACTGGTGTTTTAAGGTTTGACTCATTTCTCCTCATCCTGACAATGCTCACCTCTGAAGTAATCTGATTTGTGTTGGAGAGGCACGGACTAAACAATGAAAACCTAGATGCAGACATTCTAGATTTGGGTACAGTCTCCTTAATTTTTAAAAATATCATTGTGGTTTTAAATAAATTGTTTACCGTTTCCCACATCTCCTGCATAACATCACTGTAAGGTTTAGACAAAGTGACATGCATAAACTATTTAGTATGATGTCAAGCAAACAGTAAATGATCAATAAAATGTACATAGAAAGTAAGTGATTAGCAAATAATTTTCTTCATGATATTGCAGTTAGGGTAAAACAGAGCCACAGCAAAAAATTTCATTTCCAAATATGTGGGACTTAAATAAGTGACTAGGTCTTCCCAGCCTCGGCTGCAGGTTATTCCCTTATGTCCTTGCTTCTTATTTAAATCTGAGGGTCCTTTCTTGGAAGATCAGGTTTTTCTTTCCTTTCTGCAAACAGAAATATTATTTTTTCTAATGGGTATGCTATTAATATTTTTATTAAAGATAGGAAAAGAAACTCATTTTCTGCCTTAATCTGTCAATTAACACCAGTGACTTAAGTTTTGACCTAACCTAAACCAAGATTGTGTTTAGTCTTGTGTTTGTGTAGTATGGAGGAAAGGGAAGATTAATATTGTAAAAGAAGATTTTCTTAAAATATAACTGGTTTATGCAAAGTTTACAAGAAATGGAACAAGTAGAAGAAATAAAGGAAGATGGATGACTCAAGATTTGCATTTTCTGGGGCTGGAGAGGTGGCTCAGGGGTTAAGCCTCCGCCTTGCAGGCGGAAGGTCCCGAGTTCGGATCCCAGATCCCACGTATAGACGCCAGGCAGAAGCGGGGGCGGCCTGCGCTTCTGGTCCTGGTAGGGCGGAGCCTGTGAATCCCAGGGCAGAAGGAGGTGGAGGTGTCCATGGTGGTTCGCGAATTCGTCCGTGGTTCTAAACATACACAGACACAAACACACACACACACACAGACACACACGCGCGCGCACACATACACACGGTTGAATAAATAATAATAATAATAAAAAAAAGATTTGCATTTTCTGCATGATGTTGATCATGTGTTGACTCTGGCACATGCATTTAGGAAGTGATAAAAAAATTAATCCACTATTGATTTGCAAGGACTATTCCTATAGAAAAGGACTAACAATGAGAAGTGTACTTAGCTTCGTTCTCAGAAGTTCTTGTCTTGGAAGAATTCTCTGATAGTTTGAGCTGTCTTCAAAACTGAGACAATGATTCTGGGTTTGGAACTGGAAACTCAGCTTCTCAATGAGGCAACCTTGGGGTCATGGGGAAAGAGGTCTTCCTCCCATGTATCCCACTATATATCAAGTTCACATGTGAGGGGGACAAGTACTCATGAACTTCATGGTCTTTGGGTTTTAGGAGCATATAAAGATTTAATGAAAACACCCAAAATATGCTGACCAGGAAAAAGTAAGAATTAATAATGAAAAGAACTTAGTTTTAAGTACTACCTTCAAGTTTAAGTGATAATGTGTGCTCTTCTTCAAGTAAATGAACATAGATTTTTGTGTTAAATGGATTTTTGTTTGATTATCAGACTTGACTTAATGACTATCCATGTAAATAGTTAATTAGTGTCATTAGTTAAAAACGGAAACTCTGGTTGGAAGAATAAAGATGATCTCTGGAATGATTTTACATGTACAGGGGAACCATGATCATATACTGTTCCGTCCTGGTCTTTGAGACACTTGTGTATTTCATGGCCTCCCCCTGTGCTCATTTGAAGAAATGGTCAATGTAATTTTCACAAACACATTATAGCATTTCCTTGGTTATTATGAGGTGCTAATGTACATTTCCCTATGTTGTTTTATATTTTGTTCAATTGAAATGTTTATGTTTTCAGTTATAGGCTTCCAAGGAAAGAATATGCATATTTTTTTCTGATCATAAAATTAGTAATGCTATTTTAACAAATTTGAAGATACTAAAAATCCCCAAAGAAATAAAAGGGCATCAATAATCTCATACACTGAAGAAAATACTCCAAATATATTACCTTATTCATAGATTTTTTCCAGTATGTTTTAATGCCTATAGAATACTGACATCTTAACTTTTGTTTTAATTAGCACATAACTACTATCTATGTTAATAGGGTATAATGTGATATTTGAATATATGCATGTTATATGTACTGACCAAATTAGGGTCCTTCATACTTCACTCTATGTATCATCTCTTTATGTATAGAGAATTAGAGCTCCTCTACTTTTTGTGACATACATACAAGATACTGTGGCCTATAGTCATCCAATGAAGCTAGGGAGCACCAGTATCCATTATGAAACCTCCCATTCCCAGATTTTAGTAATCATTACTCTACATTTATATTGACTTTAGTTTTAGCATCTACATATGGCAGAGAACACGTAATATTAATATTTTGACTTATTTCAAATAGCATAAAGTCTTCTGGATGCATCCATTTAAAGCAAGAAAACGAATAAAAGGGAATTCCTATATACATGATTTAAAACAGATGACACACATTCTATACAAAACTTTATGTGAAATTGTTTTCTTCTGGGTTTCCTCTGTCTTCAAAAATAATTTTGAAGTTAAAAAAGAGTCAATTAATTGAAGTTTTGAACTTTTTAGTTCTGTAGAGTTTTTAGGAATGTAAGTACAAATCTGTGGCATGATAAATTACAGAAAATGTTGTTTTGAATTATTTAATGTTTTAATATTTTTTTCTATTTTTTGTAAAGGTAAAATATTCCTTCATAGACTCTCTTTAATCAGCCATAAAACATGGAGAATCAAAGGAATGTGACTGAATTCATCTTAATAGGTCTCACACAGAACCCCCACATGCAGAAAATAGTGTTTGTGACATTTTTGGTTCTGTACATGATAACACTGTCAGGCAATCTGCTCATTGTGGTCACCATTATCAGCAGCCAAGCTCTGAATTCCCCTATGTACTTCTTCTTGACCCACCTTTCTTTGATAGATACAATTTATACATCTTCTTCAGCTCCCAAGTTGATTATGGATTCCCTTAAAGAGAAGAAGGTAATCTCTTTTATTGGATGCATGGCTCAAGTCTATGCAGAACACATTTTTGGTGCAACTGAGATCATACTACTGACAGTGATGGCCTATGACCGCTATGTGGCCATCTGCAAACCTCTGCACTATATGACCATCATGAGCCATAAACTGTGTATCCTTCTGGTGGGAGTAGCCTGGATTGGAGGATGTCTCCATGCAACTATTCAGATCCTCTTTACAGTATGGTTGCCTTTCTGTGGCCCTAATGTCATTGACCATTTTATGTGTGATCTGTACCCTTTGTTGAAACTTGTCTGCATGGACACTCACACTCTGGGTCTCTTTGTCGCTGCCAACAGTGGCTTCATCTGCTTGTTTAATTTCCTCCTCTTGATGGGATCCTATGTGATCATCTTGCGTTCACTTAAGAACTATAGCCTGGAGGGGAGGCGCAAAGCTCTCTCCACCTGTGTGTCTCACATTACAGTAGTTGTCTTATTCTTTATACCTTGTATATTTGTGTATCTACGTCCAGTGACCACTCTACCAATGGATAAAGCTGTTGCTGTCTTTTATACTATGGTGGCCCCTATGTTAAATCCTATAATCTATACTCTCAGGAATGCTGAGGTAAAAAATGCAATAAAGAAGCTCTGGGGGAAAAAGTGAATTCAGATAATAAACCAGGTCACTGAACATTACACAAAGAGGTAATGCTTGTGATATAGCCCAACCTTCTTGATTTGTAGATTAGAATGTTTAGGTATGTTATAATACAGACTGATCACCTCACATTTCATGGTTTTGTTATCAAAGTTTGTTTCTTAATTAATAAATGTTTGTAAAGTATTGGAAATCTACACTGTCTCTAGAATTTAGTAAGTATAAATATAGAATTGATAATAAAAGTCTTCTAATGAATTGAGTTGTTAGTTATAACTGATCATTGGAAGCAATATGTTTGAGGTTACCGTTTTTGTTGGACTTTTGTTTCACATAAATTCTTTCTCTTGTGGATTTCATTAGTTATTAAATGTTGACTGTATAGAATATTAAATGTTGGCTGTATAGAAAAAAGCCATCATTTATCATATGCCTAGAAAGCTGGCATTGTTTTGGTCAGACCTTTAGGATTACCTGATTTGAACCAGGAAAGTCTGCTTACACACAAAGATTAGTTTTATTAAGGGGTTGATGTTAAAGAATGTCCCATGATCATGAAATAAATGAATATTTATGAGAGTTATACACTTTGAGGGTAGATTCCTCCCTAAGGAGGGGATCCCAATACATGGAAAATAAGGGTTGTTGTCTACTAAATGATGGAGAAGTTCATTATGTCTTATGACAGAAATAGTTTACAGTATTTGGATAGAATCTGGTAGAAAAGACACCAGTCTCTGGTACTGCACTCTCCAGCTGTGATAACATGGAGCTGACACTCCTGAATGAGGAGGTACATCCTGCACTGACAAACAAGCTAGGTGCAACTGTAGCAGTCATGACAGATAAGCAGAGTCAGGAAATTGATGGGTCCTATGAGATTCATCAGACACTGGCTACAGAGAAGGTGCTGAACTCAATGGAAATTTGTCCATGAAGACGTCTATGAAACTCAATAAAATTATCATGACTGGATATTTTCCCTGTTATCCAAATACACACACTGTTGTTTACTACATTCAGAACGACATGCAGGCCGAAACATTGAAGTCTGATAGAGACAGTCTTTTCATTTCCTTGTTATGATAAAGGTTAATGTCATAACAGACCAAGTACAGAGAAGAAATGTTTAAAAGGCTCATTTTCCCTTAAGATGGAGAACGCAATGAAAGATGCATTTGGAGAAGAGAGGGAAAAACAATCTGGCACATACAGACTTTGCTCAAATTCTTACAACTCATCTTTTTCTGAACAATAAAACCCAATGTGACAAAATTTAACCAATCCTCATGTTAGTACCAGAAATGAGATGTAAATTAACACGATTCATTAATTTGCATGCTTTCTGATGATTTCACTGCTGTAAGTAAAAATTACATCTCTAACTTGGACGTAGGTAGCTAATTCTTCTATGAAAAAAATTACTAGGGCCACAAAAGGAGAAAGACAAGAGGGCGGGAGGGAGTGGGAAGGAATTGGTGAGGAGAGGGTGGAACAAGGAGTAGGGAGGGGGAGGAGACAAGGACATTCATTATGTTTGTAAAACTAGAAAAAATTATTGTCCAGTATATCTCTTAATTTTCAGACCTGAGCATTATGCAAGTACTGCATATGGATTTAAAAACATGACTATTAAAGTTTAAAGGTGCAAAATCACTGGCTCAATGTAAAAAAATAAATATAAAAAAGAAAAAGAATTATTATTATTAAGACACAGAAAATGATGTAGTTAACCTAATCCCAATAAAAATTCCAATTTTAATTTATATGAAAATAGAAAAATAATTCCAAGCATATGGAATCTCAAATGATCTAGCTAGAACAGTCAAAATACCTTGAGGGAGGTGTCACAATTCCTAAGTGAAAATTGTATGATGAAGTTTTATTGTTCAAAAGAGTGTGCTCCTAGCATAAGAATGATACAGCATCTTTGTCATACACTGTAAATGAAATTCATCTCATAATTTATTACATTCCTTCAGCTAAACATTGTAATCACAGAATTCCTAGAAAACATACTTGAAAAACTTCTGGATGTTGGGTTCTGCTCTGTGTCAATAACATCTTCAGTGGGATGCCAAGAGTTCACGAAAATGAAATAAACTAACGACATTGGATTCAATTTAAAAACTTCTGCACAGCAAATGAGACAATCAGTGAAGACAAGTCGCAACTGAGAGATGGAGAGAAAATGTTTGTGACTCATATATCTGACAAGGAGGCAATACCAATGCATGAGTAATTTACAAACTCAATGTTAAAATATGAATAAGTCAACTAAAAATGAGCAGAGGACCTTAGTCAACATTTTTCTAAAAAAGACATAAACATGTGAACGAGTGTCTTAAAAAGTGCTGGATATCTCAATTATCAAATTAAAATCATAATATGACTAATGTCTGTTAGGATAGCTATTATCACAAAGAAAAGAGGAAACTTCTGTTTGAGAATGTGGAGAGAGAAGAACACTTGAACATGATTATTGGGCATATAAATTGGCAGAGTCATTTCAGAAAGCAGTATGTGTGTTCCTCTCAGAAATTAGACATGGAACTATGATATGACTCAGACATACTTTTCCTTGAAATATAGACAAAGAAAATCAAAATGAAACTATACTTCACAAGTATATTTGCACCATGTTACTAACAACTAAGAATTAGAAAACCCTAATCTAGATAAAGGAATTATACATCTAAGATTATTCATTAATATTTTAATTTTTGAATTTTTTGTGTCTCTGGTATATAGTGTATGTATGTGGTATATATGTGCATGGTACATGTGTGTGAATGTGTAGCTGTGCATCATCAATGTGTATGTATATCAGGTGTCCTTTATCACCTTGAGATAGGATCTTTTATTGAATTGAAAACTTGTCATTTCAATTAGGTTGGCTGGTCACAAAGCTCCTGGGATCTGTCTCCACTTTGCCTTTCAAAAGATGATTAAAAATGTGCACATACATGCAATGAAGTATTAGCCAACCCTAAAGAGATAAAATCTTGCCATTTGTAACAACCTAAACCTAGAAGTCAGATTCTATTGACTAAAATAAGTCAGACTTAGAAAGACAAGTGCCACATAATCTCTCTCACATGTGGAATCTAAAAAAGTCTATCTTGTAGTATTGGAGGATAGAGAAATTGTTGGAGAGGGGAAGGAAAAATAAAGGGAAGAGGAAAAGGAATGAAGAGGGGAGTGAAGAATGGAGACGAGAAGAGGAGAGGAAATAGGGGAAAGGAAAAAGGACAGATGGAGGGTAAAGAAAATATAAAAGGAGATTTGAAGAGGCAAAACAGACAAACAAATCAAATGAGTTCACCAAAAGAACAACTGCCAGGAAGTGCACAAAAAGTCTCTTTAGGGACATAGTGTTTGCTTGAGCATATGTTTTATTTTATCAAGATCTCAACTAAAGTTAAGCTAATTATGATAACATTAAAGTTAACTAATAATACTAGAATCAGGAGAGTAGTGATACCCATTCAAGTCATACAAAACTCCCAATGATTTATTCATGACTTCATCTCACTGCTCCTCATTCTACATATGATTAAAGAAACACAACAAATACTTGTTCTTTCATTTGCTTGGTTGTTTTTGTTAAATTTTTAAAATTAGTGTGTGGAATATTGAGCCTCACAGTGCTACTTGTACGTGTGTTTTTCTCCACTTTACCTCTGTGTTTCTCCCTCCTCGTTCCCACTGTTCTCCTTCTGCTCCTCAAAGTCTCCATTCTGCTTTCACGTCATTCAAGTTTGGCTTCACAAAGCTCATGCTGAGTGTGGCAAAACCAGTTCTCAGTACTACCTTGTTGTGAATGTAAGATGTTAATCACAGTATCACAGGAATCCTATCACGCATTACACCAAAACCTGTGTATAAGATATGCAAAAATGACATTGAAACTCTGAAACAGAGTTTCTTGTGAATAGTCTTCTTGTGAATAGTCAGGATTGCAATGTTTCAGAGTATAAATAATGCAGATATACTACATCAAGGAAAAGAGAGAATCTGAACAGGAGGACAGAAAAAGAAAGTGCGGAATAAGTATTTATAACAGTTCTATTTTCCTACAATATTTTTTGTCACATGGTTGCAGAAGTCAAATATGTGTTGTGTGACTGGTGAAAAATTTAGATTTTATGATCCCCATGGCTATGAAAGACACAAACCAGAAAATGCTGACTCTTTAACAGGTAAGCAAACTTCCAAAAGTTCACATACAGGCTATTTATCTAGGTACAGCTGAATAGTTTATCAAAACAGATATATCTATTAACAATAGTGCCACTGCATCAGATGATACACATTTTCAACAAACATACCAGAGTTTACAAATGAGCAAGAAATATGTCTAAATGGAATACATTTATAGTAATTAAAAATTTAATTCCTAAGTCTGTCTTTATGGGGCTTAACAAACTATCATTCTTTAGCATATACTGAACATAACCCAGAAACTCAAGAGCAATAGTCTATTTCTTCTCTATTGAAGTCAACTTCTGATCCAGAGTTTCTTCATAGCATTTTTCACCTCTGTGTTCCTGAGGGTGTAGATTAAGGGATTTAACATGGGCGTTATCATGGTATAAAATACAGCCACAGCTTTGTCAATGGAGAAGGTGATTACAGGGCGCAGATACACAAATATGCAGGGCACAAAAAATAAGATGACCACGGTAATGTGAGAGACACAGGTGGAGAGGGCTTTGCGCCTTCCCTCCATGCTGTGAGATTTCAGAGCACCTAGGATGACTATATAGGACATCATTAAGAGGAGAAAGTTTAGCAGGCAGATGAAGCCACTGTTGGCAGCAACAAAAAGACCGAGGGTATGAGTGTCCATGCAGACAAGTTCCAGCAAAGGGTTCAAGTCACACATAAAGTGGTCTATGACATTAGGACCACAGAAGGGAAGCCACACTGTGAAAAGAATCTGAATAGTTGCATGGATAAAACCTCCAGCCCAGGCCATTCCCACAAGAAGGTTACACACTTGTCTGTTCATGATGATTGTGTAGTGCAGGGGTTTACAAATGGCCACATATCGGTCATAAGCCATAACAGTAAGAAGAATAATCTCAGCGGCACCAAAAAAATGCTCGGCAAAGACTTGAGTCATGCATCCACTGAAAGAGATAGTTTTACTCACAGAAAGGGAGTCAGTCAGCATTTTAGGGGTCATGGATGAAGAGCAGCACCCATCTATCAGGGATAAGTAAGACAGAAAGAAATACATGGGGGATGCCAGAGCTCTGCTGGTGTGAATGGTCACCATGATGAGCAGGTTGCCTACCAAGGTGAGCAGGTACACAATGAAAAACACAGCAAATGAAAATTTCTGAAGCTGTATATTTTGAGTCAACCCCAGAAGAATGAACTCAGTAACATTATTCATCCTGTTCATCAATTCTGTTCATCTGGCAGGCAACTATCCTGGGAAAAACAAACAACAAAGCCATGTTCATTCTAAATAGAAATCTTCGCTTAGCATGATGTTCTCCTATGTAATACACAATCATATCATCTGCTCTGTTCCTGTAGTGAATCCTGATCAATGCAATATTTGTTTTTAATTTTATAAGACAAAGCAAATACAATGTCAGCTATCTTATTTTCACATTGTATAGGTTGTGCAGATGATGTATGTATTTTATTCTTGATTTGTTTTCAATGATCTAAGCAAAAATTAGTTTTTATTTATTTATTTATTTATTTCCACTCATACAAACTTAATAGGTACACCGGTCCCCTCTCTCCATCCACCCCTTCCTGGAGCCCCTTGTTTCCTCCCCCTTTTCCCCTTTCTTTTCCCCCCTCCCTCCTTATCTCCCAGTGCCTCTTCCCCTCTATCCCTGGAGCATCCTTTAATGTGTATGTCAAACTTTCCTCTGGGTCCCTCTCTCTGATGAGGTGTAAGCACTCACTCAAAAATTAGTTTTTAAAGTTAGAAAAGAACGATATCATGTGTCATACTTTAAGAGCAAATCTATGGTGTAGAGGTATGCGCAGCACACAAAGCTACACAATATGTTCATCATAACTGAGAATGTGTGGATATCCTAGAGAATTGGTCAGATATTTCTGTTAATTTTAAGTCATACAGAAAGACTCAAGGACACACAAAGATTACTCTATGAGTCATCTCGTTTCTTACTTTTCTGGTCTTAGCTTCTTGGCTTTTTTTTTTTTTAAGGACTTAAAATGGTGCTGAAGCATCCTTACAATCTCAGTTTGTGGTAAATGCCCATTGCAAAATTTGCCACATGGTTTCTCATTTATCTGTCTGTGTTCAACACCATGATCCTTGAAGGCAAGAAAGAGTCTTGCCCCACTACAATTATAGTCATGTTCATTTTGACTATTTCCCCAGTGCAAGATAAAGCATTCACAAAGCATTTACTGAGAAAGGTATAAAGATAGCAGGGGAGAAAGCAAATGGAAGATTCTGTATAAGATGTATGACTATATCAAAGAGAAAAGAGCACAAGTGAAAAAATTCAATAATTTAGAAATAAAAGAATAAGAGAAGAGAAAATGACAAAAGAAGAAGAGGAAAAAAGAAAAACGAGAATAAGAAATATGCTTTAGAACAAAGAAAAACCAGGGAACCTAAAATTCAAAGAGGTATTTGTATCGAATTATTATTAACTACATGATAGTTTTATATTTCAGTTTTTTAATATGTTGATTTAGGGAAATATTCCTGTGTTTTAAAATCATGCTTAATTTACTACTAACTTGTTAAATGATCTTCTTATTCTCATGGAAATATTAACAAAGAAAACTTTAGAAGACAGTCTTTGAACATATCCAAGACAGAAAAAATATGAAAAGTTAGGCTGATCAAAAGGGGAGAACAAGAAAGACAAATGTCAAAAATAAAACCATCAGACTGAAAAAAACTGGAAAGATGTCTCAGTGGGTTAAGGACTTTCTACACAAATGTGAGGACTCCAGTTCAAATCTCTAGAACCCACTCATTATTCATGGCAGCACACATCTGTAATTCCCGTGCTTCTATGGTGAGATGGGATGTAGAAACAGAAAACTCCTTTGAAGCTTGCAGGTCAGCTAGCCTGGCATATGCAGCAGCAAACATCAAAGACACCCAGTTTCTAACTAGGTAGAAGGTGTAGAGCAACCCCTGAGGTGTTTTTCAGATTTCCATATGCATACACAACCTGAAACATGTATTACCCATGCACACAACACACATACACACACACACGCACGTGCACATACACACATACACACACACACACACACAGGAAAAAGAGAGAGAGAGAGAGAAAGGAAGAGAGAGAGAGATTCTTAACAAAAGACTTAACTTCAGTTTGCTTTCTAATTTTGTGGAAGATGTCATCTATTGAATTTTATTAATGTATTTGTTAAATCCATATACTAGCACATAGACAATTCATTATTTCCAAATTTGACTCTTATAGCTAAAGATGGAGACTGAAATGTTAGACTTAGCTCAGTATTCAAATAAATGCTTAGTAAGGTTCATTCTTGTATCTATAGTACAGGATAGTAATAGGAGTAATAAAAAATTTAAAGATAGTGAGAAAGTAAGGGTTATGGAAAAAGGGTGGGAGAGCATATAAAAGAAGCTGAGAGGAGAGAGGAGACTAGAAGAGGGGAGGGAAAGAGAGGGAAACAATGAAATAAGGAAAAGAAAAAGAAAAATCAAGACAGAAAACTAAACCGTGAATCATCTAAGGAACACTCATTTTAAGTAGATAATATGTCAAACAAGTATACTTGAAATCCAAAGTTTTATCAAAATCACTTGCTGGTTGTGGCCCTTAGTATTAACATCAGAAGAAAACACTGGAAAACAAATATCATAGGTTGTCATTACATGGAAAGTACTAGTAATGGGGAGTCTGTTTTGTACAAGTCCACATAGGGGTTAGAAAATATTATTTTTCATCAGTTAGTTCTTTGCAGACTCCACAACATTTAAAATAGATTCTATGGGAATTTGCTTCAGGAGAAAAAGTGTGTGGAATAAGGGTTATGTTAATTTGCTCCTACAAAAAGCCAGAACAGTGCTACTGGAAAAGAAAGTCATGAAGTAAATCTCGAAAAGAAGGAAAAAATTATGGTAGTCCTACTTACCAATGCTATATGCCATCTTGAATGACTGGGAACTCTCATTCTAGCCTGAAATTGTCCAATAACACACTATTCTAAGTTCAAAAACATTAATATTGTGCTTCATTAAAATTGGGTTTTGAAAACTCAGAACTGGCCAACTTCCTTTCCTATGGGCCTAGGAGAAATAGCATTTCATAATTTCTTACAGTTCTGATCTCATAACTCTGACTAGGGGTCATTTTTAAAGCTAGAAATGAAAGATAAATTCCTAAAATCAAGAGACTTTTTTAAAGAAAGCATTTCCTGGATGAAAAGTCAGTTTTTCTAAGTATTTGCTTAGAGCAACAGTGCCTAGTACAGAGTCATACATCTGGTCTTTAAAAGCCAGGCTTCTTTCTCTTGAAATTTCAATAGAATATCATTTGGAATTCCAGGTTATGTCTGAGAGAGACACTGCCTTTGATATTTACTATCTCTGTTTAGAAATTACAACAACCTATCCTCTTAGCTTCTTAAATTCTAGGCATATACCTGTGTGAATTTTATACAAGAAGTAGCTTCTTTCTGTGGCATTCCCAGAAGGGAAGGACAATTAATTATAAGAGCATTGGCCAAAGTGCAAATCAAACACAGATTGTCTTTCAACTCTTTCCCGACTTATGAATAGCCATTGTGATAAGAGTTTGAATTCATCAATAGGAGCAGAATAATAATCAGATAATAATCTCAATATGAATGATTTTTTTCATAAAAATGTTTCTGAAATATATAATATACAATATTATACAGTAATACCATTATCAGTCTGTACTCAGTATTATATGCTCTGCACTAAACACGATCATGTGGTATTTTCCATGATGGGTAATGTGATTGCTATTTTGTAAATGAAGAGAAGGAAGCACTATAAATTTATTAAATGTCAAATATTAAAGTAAGTGGAAGAATTTATTTGAAGCCCAAAAGCCCAAAAGCCCAAATAGTATTTCTGCCCTCCTAAAGCAAATTTTCAGCTATTAAAACAAAAAAGGCCTGACCCTGCGTCATTTCCCAGTCCACCATTCCCAGGTGAGTACGCCCAGCCCCAGGTAGCCCGGGGTCCCAGCAGCACGCAGGCTGCCTCTGGTTTTAGCCCAGGCCACGTCCTGGGCCCCAGCCCCTTTCTTCCTCCTGCCCGCCTGTCTGCCCAACTGGACAGGACTTGCTCACATTCCTCCATCCCTGGAGCTTGGGAGGGCCACTAAGCCAAGTCCCAGGTCCCAGGTGAAGAATTCTGCCATCAACATCAGTCCCTCTGTCTCTCTGGCCCACCGGGGACCCACGCACGTGGTCTACAGAATACACACTGCTATTCAGAATTCAATAGAGTGTAAAGAAAACTCAAGCAAAGTTCTAAGGGTCAAAGGCCATACATCTGAAAACTTTTACAATCATCCTATCACATGGGAGAGATTCTTCACATCCAGCCCAAAGATAAGTAAGCCTCCTTTTTTTCACCTTACTGTTCCTTTCTAATATTAATCACTGCAGATTAATTTTTCCATACAGCTACCCCAAAAACATATACAACTCCAGGGAGTACACCACTCACTCTCACATATCACCAAGATACTAAATCGTAAAAGTCCACTACCATACTAATATTCACCTTCTGTCTACTTAACCTGACTTAACTGATGTACTAACAGCCTAACAGCCTCATCTAGGAAATAACAATAACAAAAGACAAGGCAAACACTAGTAATAACTGTCCAAGTGTAATAATACCAACTAAATCAGTTCAGTCAACAACACACAGAAACTGAAAAGTCCTAGAAGACAAAACAACAATGCCCAAGTCAAAGTGCAGATCCATGAGAAACAAAACCCAAGAAGACCAATCTCTTACTGAAAGAATTAACCCCTTAAGGATGGATTCCAAACAGAATAAATTCACAGAAAATAGCCAAGAAAGCAAGACCCAAGACAACGACTTTCAAAGTATGATTAATACTATGAAAGAGGAAATCCAAGAGGAGTTAAACAACTGCATCAACCACTTTGAACAGGAACACAACAGGCATTTGGAGGAGTTGAGAAAAACAGTTCAGGAAACAAAAATAGGCATAGAGCAATTAAAACAGTCTCAGACAGAGTTTAAAATTGAACAAAAAGACAAGTTATCTTCAACCCAAAGCTCAACAGAGAGTCTTATCAGCAGAACTAAGGAAGCAGAAAATAGAATTTCAGATCTTGAAGACAAAGTGGGAGAATTGACCAGCTCAATGGAAGAGATTGTTAAAGCCAAAAAGATACTGGAGAGGAACATTCAAGAGGTATGGGACACCCTGAAGAAGCCTAACATGCGCATTCATGGAATACCAGAACAAGAATCCCAAAATACCACACCTGAGGAAATTTTTCAAATTATCATAAATGAAAACTTCCCTCAACTGAAGAATGAGAGGCCCATCCAAATACAAGAGGCATTTTGTACTCCAAACAGATATGACCAAAATAGAAAATCACCATGGCAAATAATAGTCAAAACACTCTACATTCAAGACAAAGAAATAGTGCTGAGAGCTTCAAGAGAAAAAAAGCAAGTCACTTTTAAAGGCAAACCTATTAAAATAACAAATGACTTCTCAATGGAAACAGTAAAAGCAAGAAGAGCTTGGAGAGAAGTACTTCATGTATTAAATGAGCAAAAATGCCAAAAGAAGAGCTTGGAGAGAAGTACTTCATGTATTAAATGAGCAAAAATGCCAACCCAGACTGATATACCCGGCAAAACTATCTGTCATGATCGAGGGAGAAAGAAAAATTTTCCAGCACAAAGACAACTTGAAGACGACAAAGACAACATGTCTACCAAACCAGGCCTTCAAAAAAGGCTAGAAATGAAACGCAAACTTGAAGAAAAAAACTATCATATCCAGGAGGACAAAAGGGAAGTATAATACCACAAAAACATAAATGTCAAACAGTAAGCTTACAAAATTCACTAAACATAAAAAATGTCCAGAATTAAAAATAATTTCTCCATTATAACACTAAATGTCATTGGTATTAACTCACTGATTAAGAGACACAGATTACAAAGTTGGATTAAAAATCACAACCCATCAATCTGCTTTTGGACAAAGAGGACTTCAAACCAAAGAAAATCAAAAGAGACACAGATGGATACTACATTTTAGTCACAGGTACAATTCACCAGAAAAACTTCAAAAATACTGAACATATATGAACCCAATACGGGCCCCTTCACATTCATTAAGAAAATCGTACAGAGTCAAAAGTGAGAAATCAACTCCCAAACGATAATCCTTGGAGATTTCAATACCACCCTCTCAACATGGGATAGATCAACAGGTCAAAAGCTTAACAGAGACACTTTGGAACTTAATCAAACCCATAAAGAAATGGACCTTACAGACTTCTATCGAACTTTTTGTCCACTCACCAAAGAATACACATTTTTCTCAGCAGCACACGGAACTTTCTCCAAAATAGATCACATATTGGGCCACAAAACGAATCTCCACATATACAGGAAAGTTGAAATTCTAACCTGTGCCCTATCAGACCACCACGGCCTAAAGCTGGACATCCACAACACAACACACGACAGAAAATACACTAACTCCTGGAAACTTAACACTATGATGCTGAAGGAGAACTGGATTCAGGAAGAAATTAAAAAGGAAATTCAAGATTTCCTGAAAGTGAACGATAATGAAAACACAACTTACCAAAACCTCTGGGACACAATGAAAGCTGTCCTAAGAGTTAAGTTCATAGCTCTTAATGCCTACGTCAAAAAAATGGAATCATCAGAAATAAACAACTTAACAATGCAGCTTAAAGCTTCAGAGAAACTAGAGCAATCTGATCCCAAAAGCAGTAGAAGAGAGGAGATTAGCAAAATAAGGGGAGAAATATCTGAAATCGAGATTAGGAAAACGATAGAAAAAATCAACCAGTCAAAAAGCTGGTTCTTCAAAAAAGTCAACAAGATTGATACACCCCTAGCTAAACTAACCAAAAGCAAGAGAGAGAAAACCCAAATTAACAAAATTAGAAATGAACATGGAGTTATCACTACTGATACCCAAGAAATCCACAGAATTATAACATCATATTTCAAAAACTTATACTCTGTGAAATTTGACAACACAAAAGAGATGGATGAAGTCCTAAGTAAACACAACTTACCTAAATTGAATCAGGAAGTTGTGAATTATTTAAATAGTCCTATAACATATGAGGAAATTGAGGAAGTAATCTCAAATCTTCCCACCAAAAAATGTCCTGGACCAGATGGATTCAGCACAGAGTTCTACCAGACTTTTAAGGAGTTAATAACACCAATACTTCTTAAACTGTTCCATCAAATAGGTAAGGAAGGAACACTACCAAATTCCTTCTATGAAGCTAATATCGTTCTAATCCCAAAACCTAATAAAGATTCACTTAAAAAAGAAAACTATAGGCCGATCTCTCTGATGAACACAGACACAACAAAGTCTCAACAAAGTCTTAGCAAATGGGATTCAAAAACATATCAAAAAGATCATTCACGGGGACCAAGTAGGCTTCATCCCCGACACACAAGGTTGGTTCAACATACGCAAATCCATAAATGTAATTCATCATGTAAACCAGTCCAAAGCCCAAGACCACATGATACTCTCGATAGATGCAGAAAAAGCTTTTGACACGATCCAACAGCCTTTTATGCTCAAAACGCTAGACACAGTTGGAATGGAAGGAACCTATATCAATATAATAAAAGCAGTATACAAGAAGCCTACATCAAGGATTATACTCAATGAGGAAAAACTGGAAGCATTCCCATTTCGATCAGGAACTAGACAAGGCTGTCCACTCTCACCAGTTTCATTCAATATTGTACTTGAAGTCTTAGCTGAAGCCATAAGACAAGAAAGGGACATAAGAGGGATTCAAATAGGCAAGGAAGAACTCAAGCTATCCTTATTTGCAGATGATATGATCTTATACATGAGTGATCCCAAAAACTCCACCAGAAAGTTCCTGGAACTAATTGAGAAGTTCATCAGGGTGGCAGGAATCAAAATAAATGAACAAAAATCAGTGGCTTTCCTATATGCCCAGAATGAAAGTAGTGAAAAAGCCCTGAGAGAAACAATCCCATTTACTATAGCCCCTAAAAAAATGAAATACCTTGGTATAAACCTAACCAAGGAGGTAAAAGACCTTTACAATGAAAACTTTAAACCCTAAAGAAAGAAATTGCAGAAGACACCAGAAGGTGGAAAGACCTCTCATGTTCCTGGATTGGCAGAATCAACATAGTACAAATGACCATCCTACCAAAGGCAATATACAAATTCAATGCTACACCAATTAAAATCCCAAAGCAATTCTTCAAAGAAGTTGAGCAAACAATCTCAAAATTCATATGGACGCACAAAAGACCCAGGATAGCAAAGACAATCCTGAGTAACGAAAACGCTGCTGGAGGTATCACCATACCAAACCTTAGTCAATACTACAAACCCATAGTTGTAAAAACAGCCTGGTACTGGCTCTAAAATAGGCACACAGATCAGTGGATAAGGATTGAAGACCCAGATATAAGCCCACAAAATTACAGCCATTTGGTCTTTGACAAAGGGGCCCAAAAAATCCAATGGAAAAAGAACAGTATCTTCAACAACTGGTGCTGGCAAAACTGGATCTCCACATGCAGAAGATTAAAGCTGGACCCGTACTTGTCACCATGTACAAGACTTAATTCCAAATGGATCAAGGACCTTGATATAAGTCCAGAGACTATAAAAACCATAGGTGAAAGGGTAGGGAACTCCCTTGAGATGATTGGGCTAGGCCAATAGTTTCTAAACAGACATCCAATGGCACAGTCACTGCTACCAACTCTCAACAGTTGGGATCTTGTGAAATTAAAGAGCTTCTGTTCAGATAAAGAGATTGTAACACAAACTCAAAGGCAACCCACAGAATGGGAGAAAATCTTCACTAACCACATATCTGATAGAGATCTATTATCCAGAGTGCACAAAAACTTAGAAAACTAAACACCAAGGAAACCAATGGCCCAATTAAAAAGTGGGCCCTGGAACTTAAAAGAAACTTTACCAGGGATGAAATTAAAATGTCTAACAAATATCTTTAAAAATGCTCCACATCCTTAGCCATCAGTGAAATGCAAATCCAAACTTCTCTGAGATATCATCTCACCCCAGTCAGGATGGCAAAAATCCACAATACAAACAACACCAAATGTTGGAGAGGATGTGGAGAAAGGGTGACTCTCCTACATTGCTGGTGGGAGTTCAGGCTCATACAGCCACTCTGGCGAGCCGTCTGGAGATTCTAAAAGAAATTAAAGATTGAAATGCCATATGACCCTGCTATTCCACTTTTAGGAATAATCCCCCATACAGCAAAAGTTCACCTCGAGGGCACAAGCACAACCATGTTCAAAGCAGCACTGTTTACAATAGCAAAGTCATGGAGTCAACCCAAATGTCCAACAGTTGACGAGTGGATACAGAAAATTTGGTACATCTATACAATGGAGTACTACTCAGCCATCAAAAATAATGAATTACTGGAATTTGCCAGGAAATTGATGTTATTAGAAACTATTATATTAATTGAACTATCCTAGACCCAGAAAATTAAGCTCCATAGGACCAAACCCACCTATCTCACCTAGAGACACTCAAGGATAAATCTCTGTAATACCTACAGTAATTGCAAGGATTATGAACAGGAGAGATGGGGTAGGAGAGCTACACCAGAAATAGAGAGACCGGGCGCCATGTTATAGCAGAGAACATAGGCCTCCATCAAGGACTGCAAGTAAGTAATGAGACATCTGGTTAAGTTCACAGACTTCCGTTCCTGATCCTTTACATCTGAGGGGATATAATCTCACCAGAAGGGGAGGGCATATAGTCTGGCAGATAAAAAGTAACTATTTTGTAAATGGGTGATTGACCCCTCCCTCACTGCCGTTTCCTACTTTTATTACATCTACCTTTGAATATACTCTCATAACAAGACTCTAGTTTAACAGCTTTTTATCTCTGGCCAGGGAGTAACATCCAATACCCATCAGGATGGAGTGAAGGGCATTGCAAGAGCAGCAAAACTGCAAAAGAACATCAACAAACCATAATCCAGAACTTCAGAGACTCTATATCAACCACCTAGAACAAGACCAGCCTAATCTGTCCCCATCCTGAAGCTCAGGGAAATTTGAGAAAGAGGGGGCGGTAAGATTGTAAGAGCACAAGTATGGGAGGAGCAATGATATGCACGATACTCCACACAAGTTAGGGCTGAAGGAATCATAATTGGACTTTGTATGCCCTGCACAATGTCCAACACAGTATTGACCCCACAAAGTCTAACATTTGCTAAAGGCACCAAGATCCTTGGAGGCAAAGGATTGATAGCCACAGTAGTGTTCCTATGCTTAAGGCAAACACAGGAAAGGGTTCTGGGAATTGCCACTGGAGAGGAGGACCCAGAGGAGAGATTAGCATGCACATTATAGGATTTTCCAGGGATTGAGGGGGGAGGCACTGGGGGATGGAGGGAGGGATGAGGGGAGGGGGAGCAGGGGGTCGTGGGAGGAGGAGGGAGGGAGGGAACCGGTGTACTTATTAAGTTTATATAAGCGGAAATAATAATAAAAATGTTAAAAAAACAAACAAGCAAAAAAGACTGCTAACACAATGCAAAAGGATATGGTGCTCTCTGTCTTTTGGGATAAGGGTGTGGACTAAACTCGGGTGAAGGTATAATATTTTAGAAAGATTTTCTTTAAGAACTGATATTCCCATGGATGGAATTAGAAAAAAATCATATTGAGTGAAGTATCCCAGACACAGTAAGTTAGACATTGTATGTACTTCCTAATAAGTGGATCCTAGGTCCAAACCCAGTTAATGACTTATTCAAAGATAAATCTCTGTAATACCTACTGTAATGAAAAGGATTATAAACAGGAGAGAAGGAAAAGGACGGTCCCCCCAAAAAGGAGATAGGGGATCATGCTTCAGTAAAGAAAATAGGTCACTGTCAAGTATTGTCTGTAAGTAGTGAGACATCTGGTGCAGCTCACTATTACTTCCCTTCCTGGACACTTGGGACTGAACAGGTTTGATCTCACCAATCAGAGAGTGTATAGGGTCTGGCAGATGGACAGTAACCATTCCACAATTAGGACACTGACCCTCCCCTCACTGCTGTGTCCTACTCCTATTCTTCCATCTACCTTTGAGTCTCCTCATATTAAGATCTTCATTTAAACAGTCTTTTATCTTTGGTTAGGAGGTGACCTTCGATATCAATCAGGATGCAGCCAAGGGTGGTGCAGGAAAAGCAAAACTGAAAACAACAACAAACCATAATTCAGAACACCAAAGACCCTATATTAATCACCTGGAACCAGAAAAACCAAATCTCTCCACATCCTAAAACTCAGGGAACCTTACGGAAGAAGGGGCAGCAAGATTGTAAGAGATTAAAGATGGGGAGGACCAACCATATGCAAGATACTGCACACAAGTTATGACTCAACAGCCAGAATATAGTTACATTATGACTTGAATTGGCCTGGACCTGCACAATGGCTGACATGTCAACGACCTCTCAGAGTCTAGCATGGATCACAGGGGAGAAGGCTCTAGGCAGTGGAATCTTTAGAGGCAAGGGATTAAACAGTCATAATAGAGTTCCCATACTAACGGTGAGCCCAAGAAGGGGCTCCAGGCTATTCCACTGAGTCCTGAACCCTCACTAAGATGGAGGACTCAGAGGGAGGTTTGGCATTCACACAAAAGGATTCTCCAGAAGATGGGAGGGAGGAAGGGGGAGGCACTGGGAAAGGGGGAGAGACGGAGGGGAGTGAACTGAAGGGGAGAAGGGGGGAAAATTCAAGGAGAGGACAACTGGGGAGAGGAGGAGAGAGGGAGAGGATGGGGTACCTATTGAGTTTGTGTGATTAGGAAAAAAATAAAATGTGGGAGAAAAAAAGAACTAATATTCCCTTTCTGCACCATACCCTGGTGGGCTCCCTGCTCCTCTGGAGATGACCTTTGATATCAATTGGGATGCAGCCAAGGGCAGTGCAGGAAAAGCAAAACTGAAAACAACAAACAAACCACAATTCAGAACACCAAAGACTCTACAATATTCACCCAGAACCAGAACAGCCAAATCTCTCCACATCCTAAAGCTCAGGGAACCTTGTGGATGAGGGGCAGCAAGATAGTAAGAGCCTAAAGATGGGGAGAACCAATGATATGCAAGATACTCCACACAAGTCAGTGCTGCAGCAGCCAGTATATAGCCACAATGTGATCGGACATTTTCTGACCTGTACAATGGCTGACATGTCAACAACCCCCAAGGTCTAGCATGAATCACCGGGGGGAGGGCTTCAAGCAGTAGGATCCTTAGAGGCAAGGGGTTAAAGAGTCATAAAAGAGTTCCCATGTTAGTGTGCATCTCAAGGAGCTCTAGGCTATGTAGATGTAGATGACTCAGAGGGAGGTTTGGTGCCCACATACATGGATGCTCTGGGGGATGGGAGTGAGAAACAGGAGAGACAGGAAGAGGGGATGGAGGGAAGTAGGCTAAAAGGGAGGGGGATGGTGAAAAGAGTGCAACGGAGGATGAATGGGATGGGATGGGGAGGGAAAGAAGGGGGATACCTATTGAGTTTGTATGATGTAATACAAATGTGTAATAAAAAAAGAAAAAAAAAAGAATTGATATTGTAATTGAAGACCAAAAGATGGTATCCAAAGTATAGGTGAGATAAATAACTTGGAGTCTGGGAAGATCATTAAGTTTAAGAGAAGAGCATGAAGTATCTGCATAAGAAATTATAGTTTATCAACCACCTAGAACTAGGCCAGACTAATCTCTCCCCATCCTGAAGCTCAGGGACATTTGCGGAAGAGGGGGTGGTAAGAGTGTAAGAGCAAAAGGATGGGAGAAGCAGTGATTTGCAAGATACCACACACAAGTTAGGGCCGAAGCAATCATAATTGGACATTGCATGCCCAGTGCAATGTCCAACACACTATTGACCTCACAAAGTCTAGCATCTGCTAAAGGCACCAAGATCCTTGGAGGCAAGGGATTGACAGCCACAGTAGTGTTTCTATGCTTAAGGGGAACACAGGAAAGGGTTCAGGGAAAGGCCACTGGGTGCTTGTACGTCATCGGAGAGGAGGGCCCAGAGGAGAGTCAGGCATGTACAAGAAAGGACTCTGGGAATTGTGGCGGGAGGCACGGGGGGATGGGGAGGGACGGGTGAGGGGAGGGGGAGCAGGGGGTTCCGGGGGTAGGAAGAGGGAGGGAGGGAACTGGTGTACCTATTAAGTTTGTATGAGCTGAAATAATAATAAAAAATGTATTATATAAAAAAAAAGAAATTATAGTTCTTCCTTCTTCTAAATTGAGCCCAGTCAACTGTACTTTTCAAAAAGTATCTTGAAAGTCGCTACAAGTAGATGTACGACTATCTGGAAGAGTGAATGGGGATAATGGAAGAAGGAGGGAAATAAAAGTTGAAAGAGTGAAAATTTTCCTTGAAATAAAAAAAAATCCAAACTTGTACACAAATATGAAAAAATAGCCAAGGCAATATAGAGCAAAAAGAACAAACTGTAGTAATTGAATTACCTGATTCCAGAGTATATTACAGAGTTATTATATAATCAGAATGTTATAGACAGGAAAAGAAGACACATGGACCAAAGAAACACAAAAAGCCCATGAATGAATCTACATATTTACAGCTATATGATTTTTTTGCCAATTTGTGAAGAATTCACAGTGAGAGAAAGAACAGCATCTTCAACAAAGATCATTTGTAAAAATATAAATCCATGCACAATACAAAATAGGCCCTTTTCACCCCACCCCACTCTGCCGGTGGGGACGCGCACGCCCGCGGTCCAGCCGGGCCTCACCCCGCGCCCTAGGTAAGTCCCCGTTTGGGCCCCGCCCACCAGGACCCCAGGTCAGCCCACAGGGACCCGGCTCCGACTCCAACCATCCAGCTGGAACCGTGCACGGGGGCAGAGGGACGAGGAGGACCTCTCCCTGCGCCCGGGCCCGCCAAAGCTGCCCTTGGGTTAAATAGCTCCACGCCAACGTGCCCATCCTCCCTTTTCACCCCACCCCGCTCCGCCGGTCGGGATATACACGCGTCCGCCCACCAGGACCCCAGGCCAAAAAATTAAGTTTAGTGAAATTGAGAGATCTTAAGAGTTAAAATGACAATGCCAAAGTCAAAGTGCAAATTCATGAGAAGCAACACTCAAGAAAACAAATCTCCCACTGAAGGAATTAATCCCATAATGTTAGACTCCAACAAGAACAAACCCGCGGAAAAAGGCCAAGAAAGCCTCACCCAGGATGAAGACTTTCAAAATATGTTCATTACCATGTTCAATACTATGAAAGAGGAAATCCGGGAGGAATTACATAATCGAATCAATCGCTTTGAAGAGGAACACAACAGACATCTGGAGGAGTTGAGAAAAACAGTGCAAGAAACAAAAAGTGGCATAGAGCAGTTAAAACAAACTCAAGCAGAGTTTAAAACTGAGCTAAAACAAAAGTTATCTTCAACCCAGAACACCACAGAGAGTCTTATCAACTGAACTAACGAAGCAGAAAACAGAATTTCAGACCTTGAAGATAAAGTGGGAGTACTAACCAGCTCAATGGAAGAGGTTGTTAAAGCCAAAAAGATACTTCAGAGAAATATCCAAGAGATATGGGACACCCTGAAGAAGCCTAACATGCGTATTCATGGAATACCAGAGCAAGAATCTCAAAATACCACCCCTGAGGAAATTTTTCAAACAATCATCAAGGAAAACTTTCCTCATCTAAAAAAAAGAGAGGCCCATCCATATACAAGAGGCATTCCGCACCCCAAACAGATACGACCAAAATAGAAGCACGCCGCGGCAAATAATAGTTAAAACACTCCACATTCAAGATAACTGGTGCTGAGAGCTTCAAGGGAGAAAAAACAAGTCACTTTGAAAGGTAAACCTATTAAAATACCAAATGACTTCTCAGTCGAAACAGTAAAAGCAAGAAGAGCTTGGAGAGACATACTTCAAGTATTGAATGAGCAAAAATGTCAACCCAGGCTGATTTTCCCTGCAAAACTATCCCTCATGATCGAGGGAGAAAGAAAAATTTTCCAGCACAAAGACAACTTTAAGGGATACGTGGCCACCAAACCAGGCCTTCAAAAAATGCTAGAAATGATACTCAAGCGTGAAGAAAAAAACAGGCATATCCAGGAGAACAGAAGGCAAATATAACACCATTAAAAGCGAAGCAATATACTTATAAAAACTACTAAACATAATAAATGTCTGGAATTAATAGTTTCTCCATTATAACACTAAATGTTAATGGAATTAATTCACCGATCAAGAGACACAGATTACAAACTTGGATTAAAAATCACAATCCATCAATCTGCTGCCTGCTGGAAACCCATCTCACCACAAAAGATAGGCACGCTCTAAAAATAAAAGGCTGGTCAACAATTCTACAAGCAAATGGAAGCAGAAAACAGGCAGGGGTAGCCATTATGCTATCAGACAAAGTGGATTTCAAACCAAAGAAAATTATAAGAGACACGGATGGATACTACATTTTAGTCACAGGTACAATTCACCAGGAAAACTTCACAATACTGAACATATATGCACCCAATACGGGCCCCTCCACATTCATTAAGAAAACCCTACAGCGTCTAAAGCAAGAAATCAATCCCCAAACGATAATTCTTGGGGACTTCAACACCGCCCTCTCAACATGGGATAGATCAACAGGTCAAAAGCTTAACAGAAACACTTTGGAACTTAATCAAACCCTGAAAGAAATGGACCTTACAGACTTCTATCGAACTTTTTGTCCACTCACCAAAGAATACACATTTTTCTCAGCAGCACACGGAACTTTCTCCAAAATAGATCACATATTGGGCCACAAAACGAATCTCCACATATACAGGAAAGTTGAAATTCTAACCTGTGCCCTATCAGACCACCACGGCCTAAAGCTGGAAATCCACAACACATCAAACAAGAGAAAATACACTAACTCCTGGAAACTTAACACTATGATGCTGAATGAGAACTGGATTCAGGAAGAAATTAAAAAGGAAATTCAAGATTTCCTGAAAGTGAATGATAACGAAAATACAACTTACCAAAATCTCTGGGACACAATGAAAGCTGTTCTAAGAGGTAAGTTCATAGCTCTTAATGCCTACATCAAAAAAATGGAAACAGGGCTGCAGAGGTGGCTGAGGGGTTAAACCTCCGCCTTGCAGGCGGAAGGTCCCGAGTTCGGATCCCAGATCCCACGTATAGACGCCAGGCGGAAGCGGGGGCGGACTGCGCTTCTGGTCCTGGTAGGGCGGAGCCTGTGAATCCCAGGGCAAAAGGAGGTGGAGGTGTCCATGGTGGTTCACGAATTCGTCCGTGGTTCTACACATGCACAGACACATGCACAGACACACATATACACACACAGACACACGCGCGCGCACATACACACAGTTGAATAAATAATAATAATAATAAAAAAATTAAAAAAAATGGAAACATCAGAAATAAACAACTTAACCATGCAGCTTAAAGCTTTAGAGAAACTAGAGCAATCTGATCCCAAAAGCAGTAGAAGAGAGGAGATTAGCAAAATAAGGGGAGAAATATCTGAAATCGAGATTAAGAAAACGATAGAAAAAATCAACCAGTCAAAAAGCTGGTTCTTTGAAAAAATCAACAAGATTGATACACCCCTCGCTAAACTAACCAAAAGCAAGAGAGAGAAAACCCAAATTAACAAAATTAGAAATGAACATGGAGTTATCACTACTGATACCCAAGAAATACAGAGAATTATAACATCATATTTCAAAAACTTATACTCTGTGAAGTTTGACAACACAAAAGAGATGGATGAATACCCAAGTAAACACAACTTACCTAAATTGAATCAGGAAGTTGTGAATTATTTAAATAGTCCTATAACATATAAGGAAATTGAGGAAGTAATCTCGAATCTTCCCACCAAAAAATGTCCTGGACCAGATGGATTCAGCACAGAGTTCTACCAGACATATAAGGAGTTAGTAACACCAATACTCCTTAAACTGTTCCATCAAATAGCAAAGGAAGGAACACTACCAAATTCCTTCTATGAAGCTAATATCGTTTTAATCCCAAAACCTAATAAAGATTCACTTAAAAAAGAAAACTATGGGCTGATCTCCCTGATGAACACAGACGCAAAGATTCTCAACAAAGTCTTAGCAAATCGGATTCAAAAACATATTAAAAAGGTCATTCACGGGGGCCAAGTAGGCTTCATCCCCGGCATGCAAGGTTGGTTCAACATACGCAAATCAATAAATGTAATTCATCATGTAAACCAGTACAAAGTCCAAGACCACATGATACTCTCGATAGATGCAGAAAAAGCTTTTGACAAGATCCAACAGCCTTTTATGATCAAAACGCTAGAGACAGTGGGAATGGAAGGAACCTTAATCAATATAATAAAAGCTATATACAACAAGCCCACAGCAAGGATTATGCTCAATGGGGAACAATTGGAAGCATTCCCACTTCGATCAGGAACTAGACAAGGCTGTCCACTCTCACCACTTCTATTCAATATTGTACTTGAAGTCTTAGCTGAAGCCATAAGACAAGAAAGGGACATAAGAGGGATTCAAATAGGCAAGGAAGAACTCAAGCTATCCCTATTTGCAGATGACATGATCTTATAAAAACTCCACCAGGAAGTTCCTGGAACTAATTGAGAAGTTCAGCAGGGTGGCAGGATACAAAATAAATGTGCAAAAATCAGAGGCCTTCCTATATGCCCAGAATGAAAGAAGTGAAAAAGCCCTGAGAGAAACAATCCCATTTACTATAGCCCCTAAAAAAATGAAATACCTTGGTATAAACCTAACTAAGGAGGTAAAAGACCTTTACAATGAAAACTTTAAAACCCTAAAGAAAGAAATAGCAGAAGACACCAGAAGGTGGAAAGACCTCCCTTGTTCCTGGATTGGCAGAATCAACATCGTAAAAATGACCATCCTACCAAAGGCAATATACAGATTCAATGATATACCAATCATAATCCCAAAGCAATTCTTCAAAGAAGTTGATCAAACAATCTCAAAGTTCATATGGAGACACAAAAGACCCAGGATAGCAAAAACAATCCTGAGTAACAAAAACACAGCTGGAGGTATTACCATACCAAACCTAAGTCTATACTACAAATCCATAGTTATAAAAACTGCCTGGTACTGGCTCCAAAATAGGCACACAGATCAATGGATAAGGATTGAAGACCCAGATATAAGCCCACAAAGTTACAGCCATTTGGTCTTTGACAAAGGGGCCCAAAGAATCCAATGGAAAAAGAACAGCATCTTCAACAAATGGTGCTGGCAAAACTGGATCTCCACATGCAGAAGATTAAAGCTGGACCCGTACTTGTCACCATGTACAAGACTTAATTCCAAATGGATCAAGGACCTCAATATAAGGCCAGAGACTGATAGGGAACTCCCTCGAGCTGATTGGGCTAGGCCAACAGTTCCTAAACAGACATCCAATGGCACAGTCACTGCTACCAACTCTCAACAGTTGGGATCTTGTGAAATTAAAGAGCTTCTGTTCAGATAAAGAGATTGTAACACGAGCTCAAAGGCAACCCATAGAATGGGAGAAAATCTTCACTAACCACACATCTGATAGAACTCTGCTGTCCAGAGTGCACAAAGTACTTAGAAAACTAAACACCAAGGAAACCAATGGCTCAAGTAAAAAATGGGCCCTGGAACTTCAAAGAAACTTTACCAGGGATGAAATTAAAATGTCTAACAAATATCTGAAAAAATGCTCCACTTCCTTAGCCATCAGGGAAATGCAAATCAAAACTTCCCTGAGATATCATCTCACCCCGGTCAGGATAGCAAAAATCCACAATACAAACAACACCAAATGTTGGAGAGGATGTGGACAGAGGGGAACTCTCCTACATTGCTGGTGGGAATGCAGGCTCATACAGCCACTCTGGCGAGCCGTCTGGAGATTCTAAAAGAAATTAAAGATTGAAATGCCATATGACCCTGCTATTCCACTTTTGGGAATAACCCCCCATACAGCAGAGGTTCACCTCGATAGCACAAGCACGACCATGTTCCTAGCAGCACTGTTTACAATAGCAAAGTCATGGAATCAACCCAAATGTCCAACAGTTGATGAGTGTATAAGGAAACTGTGGTACATCTATACAATGGAGTACTACTCAGCCATCAAAAATGATGAATTACTGGAATTTGCCGGGAAATGGATGTCATTAGAAACAATTATATCAAGCAAAGTATCCCAGACCCAGAAAATTAAGCGCCGTATTTACTCCCTAATAGGTGGCTCCTAGTACCAAACCCACCCAGCCCACCGAGAGACAGAATTCCAAGGATTATGAACAGGAGGGATGAGATAGGAGGGCCATACCAGAAACAAGGTTACAGAAACAGGTTCCCTGTTACAGCAGGGAAAATAGGCCTCCACCAAGGACCCAAATAAGTAATGAGACATCTGATTGAGTTCACAGACTTTTGTTCCTGATCATTTACTACTGAGGTGGTGTGATCTCACCAGAAGAGGAGGGCATATAGTCTGGCAGATAAAAAGTAGCCATTTTGCAAATGGGTGATAGACCCCTCCCTTAATATGGTTTCCCATTTTTATTACATCTACCTTTGAATGTGCTTTTATCACAAGACTCTAACAGCTTTTTGTCTCTGGCCAGGGGGTAACATACAATGCCCACCAGGATGGAGTGAAGGGCATTGCAGGAGCAGCAAAACTGCAAAAGAAAATCAACAAACCACAATCCAGAACTTCAGAGACTCTATATCAACCACCTAGAACAAGGCCAGCCTAATATCTCCCCATCCTGAAGCTCAGGGAAATTTGAGAAAGAGGGGGTGGTAAGATTGTAAGAGCACAAGGATGGGAGGAGCAATGATATGCACGATACTCCACACAAGTTAGGGCTGAAGGAATCATAATTGGACTTTGCATGCCCTGCGCATTGTCCAACACACTGTTGACCTCACAAAGTCTAGCATCTGCTAAAGGCACTAAGAGCCTTGGAGGTAAAGGATTGGCAGCCACAGCAGTGTTCCTATACCTAAGGGGAACACGGGAAAGGGTTCAGGGAAAGGCCACTGGGTCCTTGTACGTCATCGGAGAGGAAAATCAGACATGCACAAGAAAGGTCTCTCTGGGAATTGGGGCGGGAGGCACTGGGGGATGGGGAGGGAGAGGGGTGGGGAGGGGGAGTAGGGGGTACAGGGGGGAGGAGGAGGAAGGGAGGGAACTCGTGTACCTAATAAGTTTGTATGAGCTGAAATAAAGAAAAAAGAAAATCAAATAAAAACCTGCTTATTGGTTCAGTGGCAATCTTCTTATGGGAAGAGATTAAATATAAGAGCACAAAGATACAATAACCTCCATCATTTCGATATAGCCTTGCCTCTGAGAGAGAAGCAAAGAGGCCCATTTGAAAGAAAACAGGAGAAGCAGTTTCAGTTTTGCAAAAATTCTATCTGTCCACAGAACAGATTTAAAAAACTAGGAACATTTCCAGTCTTGATGTTAGCTATTCAGTTAGGAACCTAGTCCTCAGCTCAATTCAATCACTAACTGTTGGGCATTCATGCAGTGCATGGCAATGACATGTTTGTGTTCTGTATTATATATCAGATGCAATGAAGTAAAAGATGTATGTTTTTGTTTTTGAGAACATGAGTCTAGAACTTTCTAACGAAGGATGTACTTTATTTAAGGATTAATATATATATATACATATATATACATATAAATATCCAGATATGCTCTTGGGCCTTTAAGAAGCTAGTGTGCATTGTGAATCTCAGGGGACATGATTACACTGCATTTCTTTATGAATTAAAGCGATCCCCCCCCAAAAAAACAATGAAAATAGGGAATTAGAAACAAAAGTGTCTCTGTTTGCCCGTTACATGTATACTAAGATCTCTAAATTTGCCATGATTTTTGATGTTTCTCACTACAAAAAAATAGCTAGCTATGTAAGGTGCTAGCTTTAATAAGTTTGCTTTCGGTGACTATTTTATGTTGTCTCATAAAACTGGAGATAGAAGCCATCAGAAGGGAGCGATAATAGACAAGAAGGAAGGAAGAAAAAGGGAGAGTGATGGAGCTCAAGTGACAAGGCACATGGCTACTGTTCTATTTGGGAGAAGGAGGTCAGTGAGGGGGGAGGGGAGAAGAAAGAAAGGGGAATGGATGTTTAAGAGTGTTGCCTAATCCCCGCCAGCCAGCCTGAGAAAGGAGGGGGAAACTATGGGATCTCGGTTGAGGCGAGTCACCACCCAGACCTCGGGAATCAGGTGAGAAGCAACCAGTGGAGGAGTTGCTGCAGATTCAATTTTTTTTTAATTTTATTTTTTATTTCTTCCATTCATACAAAGTTGATAAGTACCCCATTTCCCTCCCACCTTCCGCCCTTCCCTGGATTCCCTTGCTCCCTCCCCACCTTTTCCTTTTCCTTTCCCCCATTCTCCCTTTCTCCACAGTGCCCCCTCCTCCACCCCATTCCTGGATCATGTCAAACTTCCCTCTGGGTCCTCTTCTCTGATGAGGTGAAGGACTCAGTGACATTGCCTAGAGCTCTTTGTGTGTGTGTGTGTGTGTGTGTGTGTGTGTGTGTGTTCCCCTTTAGTGTAGGAACACTATTGTGGCTGTTAATCCCTTGCCTCTAAGGATTCTAGTGCCTGTGATCCATGCTAGATTTTGGGGGTTCAATGATATGTTGGTTCTTGCGCAGGACATGAAAAGTCTTATTATGATTACTTCGGCCCTAACTTGTATGGAGTATCTTGCATATCATTGCTCCTCCCCATCTTTAGGCTCTTACAATCTTACCGCCCCTCTTCCACAAATTTCCCTGAGCTATAGGATGGGGAGAGATTAGTTAGGCTGGTCTGGTTCCAGGTGGATCATGTAGAGTCTCTGATTTTCCAAATTATGATTTGTTTTTTTTTTTTTTTCAGTTTTGCTGCTCCTGCACCACCCTTGGCTCCATCCTGATGGGTACTGGATGTCACCCCCTGGCCAGAGATAAAAGGCTGTTAAAATAGACTCTTATTATGAGAGTAGATTCAAAGGTAGATGGAATAAGAGTAGGAGACCATTTGCAGGATGGTTACCTTCTATCTGCCAAACTCTATGCCCTCCCTTTCTGGTGAGATTATACCCCATCAGATGCAAGTGACCAAGAAGGAAAGTCTGTGAGCCCAACCAGAAGTCTCATTATTTACTTACAGTCCATGATGGTGGCCTATTTTCTCTGCCATAGCTTGATCCCCACTCTCCTTGTTTCTGGCAGGACTCTCCTTCCCTTTCCCTCCTTGCTTATAATCTTTGCAATTACTGTAGGTATTATAGAGATTTATCTTTGAGTGTGTCACTAAGTGGGTTTGGTACTAGGATCCACCTATTAGGGGAATTTTCTGTGTCTGGGATACTTCACTCAATATAATTGTTTCTAATTCCATTGTTTCCTGGCAAATTTCATCAATTCATCATTTTTGATGGCTGAGTAGTATTCCATTGTATAAATGTACCACATTTTCCTTATCCACTTGTTAACTGTTGGACATTTGGGTTGATTCCAAGACTTTGCTATTGTAAACAGTGCTGCTATGAACATGGTTGTGCTTGTGCTATCGAGGTGAATTTTTGCTGTATGGGGGATTATTCCTAAAAGTGGCAGAGCAGGATCATATGTCATTTCAATCTTTAACTTTTTTAAAAATTGCCAGACAGCTCGCCAGAGTGGTTGTATAAGCCTGCATTCCCACCAGCAATGTAGGAGAGTTCCCATCTCTCCACATCCTCTCCAGCATTTGGTGTTGTTCTATTGTGGATTTTTGCTATCCTGACTGGGGTTAGATGATATCTTATGGAGGTTTTGGTTTACATTTCCCTGATGGCTAAGGATGTGGAGCATTTTTTAAGATATTTGTTAAACATTTCAATTTTTTTCCTGGTAAAGTTTCTTTTATGTTACAAGGCCCATTTTTTAATTGGGCCATTTGTTTTCTTGGTTTTTAGTTTTCTAAGTTCTTTGTGCACTCTGGATAATAGAGCTCTATCAGATATATGGTTAGTGAAGATTTTCTACCATTCTGTGGGTTGCCTTTGTGCTCGAGTTACAATCTCTTTATCTGAACAGAAGCTCTTTAATTTCATAAGAACCCATCTGTTGAGTGTTGGTTGCACTGTGCTACTGGACGTCCATTTAGGAACTGTTGGCCTAGTTCAATCAGCTCGAGGGAGTTCCCTACCCTTTCAACTATGGTTTTTATAGTCTCTGGCCTTGCATTGAGGTCCTTGATTCATTTGGAATTAATTCTTCTTTTCTTTTTTACATTTTTTATTATTATTTCCGCTCATACAAACTTAGTAGGTACACCAGTTCCCTCCCTCCCTCCTCCTCCCCCCAACCCCCCTGCTCCCTCTCCCCTCACCCTTCCCTTCCCATTCCCCAGTCCCTCCCCCCCAACCCCCAGAGAATCCTTTAATGAGCATGCCAGACTCTCCTCCGGACCCTCCTCTCCGATGACATACTAGGACCCAGTGACATTTCCCTGAACCCTTTCCTGTGTTCCCCTTAAGCATAAGAACACTACTGTGGCTGTCAATCCCTTGCCTCCAAGGATCTTGGTGCCTTTAGTGATTGCTAGACATTGTAGGGTCAATAGTGTGTTGGACGTTGTGCAGGGCATGCAATTATGATTGCTTCGGCCCTAACTTGTGTGGAGTATCTTGCATATCAATGCTCCTCCCATCCTTGTGCTCTTACAATCTTACCACCCCCTCTTCTGCAAATTTCCCTGAGCTTCAGGATGGGGACAGATTAGGCTGGCCTAGTTCTAGGTGGTTGATATAGAGTCTCTGAAGTTCTGGATTATGGTTTGTTGATTTTCTTTTGCAGTTTTGCTGCTCCTGCAATGCCCTTCACTACATCCTGATGTGCATTGTATGTCACCCCCTGGCCAGAGACAAAAAGCTGTTAAATTAGAGTCTTGTTATAAGAGCCCATTCAAAGGTAGATGTAATAAACGTAGGAAACCACAGTGAGGGAGGGGTCAACCAACCATTTGTAAAATGGTTACTTTTTATCTGCCAGACTATATGTCCTCCCCTTCTGGTGAGATCACACCCCATCAGTTGTAAATGATCAGGAATGAAAAGTCTGTGAACTTAACAAGATGTCTCATTGCTTACTTGCAGTCCTTGATGGAGGCCTACTTTCTCTGCTGTTACATGGTCCCCTCTTTCCTTGTTTCTGGTGTGGCCCTCCTACCCCTTCCTTCCTTTTCATACTCCTTGCAATTACTGTATAACAGAGATCTATTGTCGAGTGTCTCTAGGTGGGCTGGGTGGGGTTGGTACTAGGAGCCACCTATTAGGGAGTACATAGGGTGCTTAATTTTCTGGGTCTGGGATACTTCACTCAATATAATTGTTTCTAATAACATCCATTTCCCAGCAAATTCCAAGTAATTCATCATTTTTGATGGCTGAGAAGTATTCCATTGTATAGATGTACCACAGTTTCCTTATCCACTCATTAACTGTTGGACATTTGGGTTGATTCAATGACTTTGATATTGCAAACAGTGCTGCTATGACATTGTTGCACTTGTGCTATCGAGGTGAACCTCTGCTGCATGAGGGGTTATTCCCAAAAGTTGAATAGCAGGGTCATATGGCATTTCAATCTTTAATTTCTTTTAGAATCTCCAGACGGCTCGCCAGAGTGGCTGTATGAGCCTGCATTCCCACCAGCAATGTAGGAGAGTTCCCCTCTGTCCACATCCTCTCCAACATTTGTTGTTGTTTGTATTGTGGATTTTTACCATCCTGACCTGGGGTGAGATGATATCTCAGGGAGGTTTTGATTTGCATTTCCCTGATGGATAAGGAGGTGGAGCATTTTTCAAGATATTTGTTACACATTTTAATTTCATCCCTGGTGATGTTTCTTTTACGTTCCAGGGACCATTTTTTAATTTTGCCATTAGTTTCCTTGATATTTAGTTTTTTAAATTCTTTGTGCACTCTGGAAAATAGAGCTCTATCAGATATATGGTTAGTGAAGATTTTCTCCCATTCTGTGGGTTGCCTTTGAGTTTGTGTTACAATCTCTTTATCTGAACAGAAGCTCTTTAATTTCACAAGATCCCAACTGTTGAGAGTTGGTAGCAGTGACTGTGCCATTGGATGTCAGTTTAGGAACTGTTGGCCTAGACCAATCAGCTCAAGGGAATTCCCTACCCTTTCAACTATGGTTTTTATAGACTCTGGCTTTAAATCAAGGTCCTTGATCCATTTGGAATTAAGTCTTGTACAAGGTGACAAGTACGGGTCCAGTTTTAATCTTCTGCATGTGGAGATCCAGTTTTGCCAGCACCATTTGTTGAAGCACCATTTTTCCATTGGATTTTTTGGGCCCCTTTGTCAAAGACCAAATGGCTGTAATTTGGTGGGCTTATATCTGGGTCTTCAACCCTTATCCATTGATATGTGTATCTATTTTGGAGGCAGTACCCGGCTGTTTTTATAACTATGGATTTGTAATATTGACTAAGGTTTGGTATGGTGATACCTCAAGCAGTGTTTTTGTTACTCAGGATTTTCTTTGCTATCCTGGGCCTTTTGTGCTTTCATATGAATTTTGAGATTGTTTGGTTAACTTCTTTAAAGAATTGCTTTGGGATTTTAATTGGTGTAGCATTGAATTTGTATATTGCCTTTGGTAGGATGGTCATTTTTACGATGTTGATTCTGTCGATCCAGGAACACGGAGGTCTTTCTACCTTCTGTTGTCTTCTGCTATTTCTTCCTTTAGGGTTTTAAAGTTTTCATTGCAAAGGTCTTTTACCTCCTTGGTTAGGTTTATACCAAGGTATTTCATTTTTTTAGGGGCTATAGTAAATGGGATTGTTTCTCTCAGGGCTTTTTCATTACTTTCTTTCTGGGCATATAGGAAGGCTACTGATTTTTGTACATTTATTTTGTATCCTGCCACCCTGCTGAACTTCTCAACTAGTTCCAGGAACTTCCTGGTGGAGTTTTTGGGATCACTTAGGTATAAGATCTTGTCATCTGCAAATAGGGATAGCTTGACTTCTTGCCGATTTGAATCCCTTTTATGTCCCTTTCTTGTCTTATGGCTTCAGCTAACACTTCAAGTACAATATTGAATAGAAGTGGTAAGAGTGGACAGCCTTGTCTAGTTCCTGATCAAAGTGGGAATGCTTCCAATTGTTCCCCATTGAGCATAATCCTTGCTGTTGGCTTGTTGTATAGAGTTATTATATTGATAAAGGTTCCTTTCATTCCTACTGTCTAGCGTTTTGAGCATAAAAGACTGTTGGATCTTGTCGAAAGGTTTCTCTGCATCTGTCGATAGTATTATATGCTCTTGGACTTTGGACTGCTTTATATGATGAATTACATTTATAGATTTGTGTATGTTGAACCAACCTTGTGTGCTGGGGATGAAGCCTACTTGGTCCCTGTGAATGATCTTTTTGATATGTTTTTGAATCCGATTTGCTAAGTCTTTGTTGAGAATCTTTGCATCTGTGTTCATCAGAGAGATTGGCCTATAGTTTTCTTTTTTAAGTGAGTCTTTATTAGGTTTTGGGATTAAAACAATATTAGCTTCATAGAAGGAATTTGGTAGTACTCCTTCTTTTGCAATTTGATGGAGCAGTTTAAGGAGTATTAGTGTTATTAACTCCTTAAATATCTGGTAGAACTCTGTGCTGAATCCATCTGGTCCAGGACATTTTTTGGTGGGAAGATTTGAGATTACTTCCTCAATTTCCTCATATGTTATAGGACTATTTAAATAATTCACATCTTCCTGATTCAATTTAGGTAAGTTGTGTTTACTTGGGTATTCATCCATCTCTTTTGTGTTGTCAAACTTCACAGAGTATAAGTTTTTGAAATATGATGTTATAATTCTCTGGATTTCTTGGGTATCAGTAGTGATAACTCCATGTTCATTTCTAATTTTGTTAATTTGGGTTTTCTCTCTCTTGCTTTTGGTTAATTTAGCTAGGGGTGTATCAATCTTATTGATTTTTTCAAAAAACCAGCTTTTTGACTGGTTGATTTTTCTCTATCATTTTCCTAATCTCGATTTCAGATATTTCTCCCCTTATTTTGCTAATCTCCTCTCTTCTTCTACTTTTGCGATCAGATTGCTCTAAAGCTTTAAGCTGTATTGTTAAGTTATTTATTTCTGATGTTTCCATTTTTTGATGTAGGCATTAAGAGCTATGAAGTTACCTCTTAGGACAGCTTTCCTTGTGTCCCAGAGATTTTGGTAAGTTGTATTTTCATTATTGCTCGCTTTCAGGAAATCTTGAATTTCTTTTTAAATTTCTTCTTGAATCAGTTCTCATTCAGCATCATAATGTTAAGTTTCCAGGAGTTATTGTGTTTTCTGTTGTTTGTTGTGTTGTGGATATCCAGCTTTAGGCCATGGTGGTCTGATAGGGAATAGGTTAGAATTTCAACTTTTTTGTATATGTCTAGATCCATTTTGCGGCCCAATATGTGATCTATTTTGGAAAACGTTCCTTGTGCTGCTGAGAAAAATGTGTATTCTTTGGTGCGTGGATGAAAAGTTCGATATAGGTCTGTAAGGTCCATTTCTTTAAGGGTTTGATTAAGTTCCAAAGTGTCTCTGTTAAGCTTTTGACCTGTTGATCTATCCCATGTTGAGAGGGCGGTGTTGAAGTCCCCAAGAATAAGTGTGTGGGGGTTGATTTCTTGCTTTAGACACTAGGGTTTTCTTAATGAATGTGGAGGGGCCCGTATTGGGTGCATAAATGTTCAGTATTTTGAAGTCTTCCTGGTGAATTGTACCTGTGACTAAAATGTAATATCCATCTCTGTCTCTTATGATTTTCTTTGGTTTGAGTCCACTTTGTCCTGAAAGCATAATGGCTACCCCTGCCTATTTTCTGGTTCCATTACCTTGCAAGATTTTGGACCAGCCTTTCATTTGTAGGATGTGCTTATCTTTTGTGGTAAGATGAGTTTCCTGAAGGCAGCAGATTGTTGGATTGTGGTTTTTAATCCAAGTTTGTACTCTGTGTCTCTTAATTGGTGAGTTAATACCATTGACATTTAATGTTATAATGGAGAAATTATTTTTAATTCTTCACATTTTTTATGTTTAGTGTATTTTGTAAGTGTATTGTTTGATATTTATGTTTTGGTGGTATTATACTTTCCTTCTGTCCTCCTGGATATGCTTGTTCTTTTCTTCAAGCTTGAGTATCATTTCTAGCATTTTTTGAAAGCCTGGTTTGGTAGACATGTATCCCTTCAAGTTGTCTTTGTGCTGGAAAATTTTTCTTTCTCCCTCAATCATGACAGATAGTTTCGCCAGGTATATCAGTCTGGGTTGGCATTTTTGCTCATTTAATACTTGAAGTACGTCTCTCCAAGTTCTTCTTGCTTTTACTGTTTCCATTGAGTAGTCATTTGTTATTCTAATAGGTTTACCTTTAAAAGTCAGTTGCTTTTTTTCTCTTGAATCTCTCAGCATCTTTTCTTTGTCTTGAATGTGGAGTGTTTTGACTATTATTTGCCATGGCGATTTTCTATTTTGGTCATTTCTGTTTGGAGTGTGAAATGCCTCTTGTATTTGGATAAGCCTCTCATTCTTTAGTTGTGGGAAGTTTTCATTTATGATGAATTGAAGTATTTCCTCCGGTGTGGTATTTTGTGATTCTTGTTCTGGTATTCCATGAATGCGTATGTTAGGCTTCTTCAGGGTGTCCCATATCTCTTGAATGTTCCTCTCCAGTATCTTTTTGGCTTTAACAATCTCTTCCATTGAGCTGGTTAATTCTCCCACTTTGTCTTCAAGATCTGAAATTCTATTTTCTGCTTCATTTGTCCTGCTGATAAGACTCTCTGTTGAATTTTGGGTTGAAGATAACTTGTTTTTTAGTTCAATTTTAAACTCTGAGTCTGTTTTACCTGCTGTATGCCTATTTTTGTTTCTTGAACTGTTTTGTTGAACTCTGCCAAGTGCCTGTTGTGTTCCTGTTCAAAGTAGTTGATTTGGTTGTTTAACTCTTCTCGGATTTCCTCTTTCATAGTATTAATCATGGTAATGATCGTACTTTGAAAGTCGTTATGTTTGTTCTGGCTTTCTTGGCTATTTTCTGTGAATTTGATTCTGGTAGGAATCCATCATTATGAGATTAATTCTTTCGGTGAGAGATTGGTCTTCTTGGGTTTTGTTTCTCATGGATCTGTAGCTTGACTTGGGCATTGTTGTTTTGTTTCTTAGGACCTTTCAGTTTCTGTGTGTTTTTCACTGAACTGATTTAGTTGGTGTTATTACCCTTGCCAGTTATTACTAGTGCTTGCCTTGGATTGGGTATGTTTGTCTATTGTTATTGTAGTTTCCTACATGAGGCTATTAGGCTTTTAGTACATCAGTTAAGTCAGGTTAAGTAGACAAGGAGTGAATATTAGTATGGTAGTGCACTTTTGCGATTTAGTATCTTTATGGTATGTGAGGGTGAGTGGTGTACTCCCTGGAGTTATATATGTTTTAGGGGTGGCTGTTTGGAAAATTTAATCTACAGTGATTAATACTAGAAAGGAGCAGTATGGTAAAAAGAGGTCTACTTATCTTTAGGCTGGATGTGAATAATCTCTCCCATGTGATAGGATGATTTTAGTGGACTTAAGATGTATGGCCTTTGTACCATAAAGCTTTAGTTGTTTCCTTTGGACTCTGTTGAATTCTGAGTAGTAGTGTGTCCTCCGTGGACTGCTAGCAAGGGCCCTGGCAGGCTGAAGGGGCAGGGAGCTGGGATGGAGGACTGGGAGCAAGTCCAGACAACAAAAGCAAAAATAAGCTTAATAAAAATTCCATAGGAAAGGAGTTGCCTTTTAAGGGAATCTATGCCACAAATGAAACATTTGCAAAGCATATATCTGATCAGAGATTAAGAACCAAAATACGGGGTTAGAGAGGTGGCTCAGGGATTAAGCCTCTGGCTTGCAGGCAGAGGGTTCTGCGTTTGGATCCTAGACCCCATAAATAGACGCCAGGTGGAATTGGGAGCAGCCTGCGTTTCTGATCCTGGTAGGGTGGAGCCTGTGAAGCCCTGAGCAGAGTAAACAAGGAGGAGGTGGAGGTGGTCCATGGCGGTTCCTGAATTCTACACACATACACACACACACACACACACACACACAATTTAAAAAAATGAACCAAAATACAAGAGGAACCCATGTGACTCAACAGCATTTAATAGCATTAGATATAAACCGGGAAGATGGATGAAGGGTTAAAAATCTGCCTTACAAGCAAAAGTTCCAGAATACCAGATCCCAGGCAAAAATATTGGGCAGAAATGGCAGTGTTCTGTAATTATGAACCTGAGAAACCCCAGAGCAAAGTAATAAGGAGGTAGAACAATTCAGGATGATTCCCAATGTCACCCTTGAACCTTCATGGACACACACACACACACATACATACACACCACCACCACCACCACCAAATACCCAGTTAATTGACAAAGATGACAAGAGACATTTTTAGAAAGGAAGGCATAGAAATGTCTAACAATTATATATGTAAAGGTGCTCAAAATTATTAGGTTTCATAGTAATGCAAATCAAAACCAAAGTGAAATGGTACCTCATGCCCACTAGGAACACTATAGTAGCAACAATAGACAATTGTTGGTGATAATGGTGAGAAGGTGCAGATGGAAGTGCAAACTTGTGAACTATCATGGGTAACAATATTCAAATTCTCCTAAGAGTATTTCACCCTTCAGAATGCTTTAGCTTATTTTTCAAAATAATTCTCTAATGAGCTAGCAATCTAAGTTTGGGTGTACACTTAAAATAAAACCAGTCTCCTGAAGAGATACCTCGAATCCTATTAATCCTCTTTGTAACAGTCAAAATACAGAATCAGTGTAATTGCCCATCAAAGATATCAATGGGTGAATGAATAAAGTGTATGAGTGTATGTGGGTGTGAGTGTGCATGTGCATATGTGTGTGTGTAAGAGAGATGCAGATATAGAGTGATTTCATATATAATGAAGTGCAACTCAATGTTTAAAAGAACAGTAATGTTGCAATTGGAGGCAACTTTAAATGGACCTGGAAGAAACTCTGTTAATTGAAAGAAATGAGCCAGATGGACAAACTCTATGATCTCAGCTATATATGAATCTATAAGACTCTAAAGTCAAAGAAATGGAGAATAGAATGATTATAAAGGACTGAGAGAAGACAGAAAAAGAAAGATGTTGGTCAAGAGGTACTTAAAATGAGAGACTGTGAAATGGTCCAGCAGGTAAATGTGCTTGCTAAACAAGCCTGACCACACACATTAGAGCTACAGAACCCTCATAAAAGTAGAAGAAAATCAACTCACAAAAGTGTCCTCTGATCTCCATATGTGCTATGGCATGCACATGCACACATTACACATCTGTCATAGTTAGATACAGGTATACCCACTGACAATTGAAGTCTCCAGCTCTGGCAACAGATGTGAAGAATTAGTAATCAAGTTAAGCCCCAAACAAGCCAGCAGGAGATTGTCTAATGGATGAGGGGAGGGCCTAGCTCATGGTGGGTGAGACTAGGCCATGGGCAGGTGAACAAGATGGAAGGATATGGTTAAGGAAGCTGAAATTCTTCAATATACTTGGTCAGACATGCCTGCTTTGGCAAGTAAGGATTGTCTTTCCCTCAGCAGTCCTGTGGGTATATAGTTTTGGTGTGGCCAGTTCCCTTGGACCCTGGTGTTGCTATGAGCTCTCCAGGCAACCTAGACTAACAACTATAACCAGATATTTGTAAGCCAAGAGCAAATTCCCTTAAGTCTTTGATCATGAATTTGCCAGTATCCAAGATAGTATCCAGAATAGCTGCCATATACATTTATAATAATAGTAATAATGTTAATAAATATGTAAAAGATGACATTAAAAAGTTCTAGAAAACTAATTAATGTATGATAAAGTGACTAGCTCTAAATTCTGTATTGTACACTTGAAATTTGTTGGGAGGGTAGTCTGTTTCTCATTATGAAAAAAATCATATAAGGTACTAGACTCAATTATTTTGCTTATGATGAATATTTTATATTGTACACACATATAAAAACCAGTCTATACTTCCTAAATATAGATAATTTTGCCATATACGTCTCAATAAACAGATGGTGGTGAAGAAAACCAGCATTTGAGCAAAGGTATTTTAAAATAGCTGCCCTTATCATACTAGACTCTCAAGCAAGTAAGAGTGACGTTCTAGAAAAACTTTAATACTAATTAAAGGGAAAAAGATGAATCTGCCTCTGTGACATGGATCAACAAGGAAATTAGCATTCAGATTCTCACACTGGAATAGTACTTCCTTTTAATCCATGGACATTTCAATTTCTTTCTTTTTTTCTTTTCTCATTTTTATTTTTTTCTACTTTTACAAACATATTGAGTATTCATCCCAACTCTCTCTCTTGTCTTTTCCCTTCATCATTCCCTCCCACTCACTCCTGCTTTTATACCTGTATGCTTTAATGGATCCCAGGGTTCACGATATTTCAATTTCTTAATCCAAGGTCATATAGAGATAGGAAGTTTACCAATTTGCATTTCAAGTAGGGAATACCAGTCCCAACTTATGAAAGATTTCCCTGCCTTCCGCCCAAAGTCTCTCAGAATATCTATTTCTAAGACAAAGCCTTTCAATCAAAAAGATAATTAATCCTGGGAGAAAACGATGCAGTTATTAGACAATGCCCTGGCTGCCAAAATGTCTTTAAAAGACCTGTGCAGTACAGGTAGAAACAGCTTGTGTTGTTAACAGCTCCGAAAAGGGATGCACTCTAAGTAGAGAGACATTTAAATTTATTTTCTTCACATTTTCTTACTTTCCCTTCAGGGACCAAAGTTTTGCGCTGAGAATTATTTCTCTGCATTTCAAGCCTATCCATTTGAAAAGTGAAACTTCACATCCTCTGTGAAAGTTTTTTGAGGCTTTAGGCTAGATTTAAAGTTATAAAAGATTCTTAGCCACTCTTGATTTGATATCAAGCAATCTGAATGGCTCTTCTACATGTGGGACACGTTCCCCATTGAAAATGGATCATCCTATTAGAAGGAGAATTTGAAGAATACATGGTGTGTGAATGCTACCAAATACTGGAATCACCTAAGAGGACTAAGGTAAGTGTTGTGATAATATTGATGCTTATGAGTCACTGTTCTGTATGGTATCAGTGAATTTTCAATGCTTTTCAAATGTATTAATCTTTTATCTTCATCCTAACCATTTGACACATAACAGTAAAAAACATCATACCAATTGATGGAAATGTTTAGGATCATAGATTTATTAGTAAGACCCAGCTCTCTAAAACCAAGGACCGTCCATTCACAATGGGACTCAATTCAAGTCGGGGGGGAAATGTTCACATTTCACACAAAAACCTAAACATAAATATTAAGTTTTGCTTAAATTATTGGATGTTCAGTTCATTTTCAAACATAGGAAACCTTTCCTGGGGTCAGCTGCTGTGGATCATGAGTCTATGGCTTCTTGTAAAGTAATATTGATAGTGATTGTTCCTAACTTTCTTAGATGGCTAAATATTCCATATAGGATTGCTTTACTGTTGAGTGTTCTTATCTCTTAAAAACATAATACAATTACAATAACAAATCTATGTGTGTCCACTATGCTGTGATATATTTCCATATGTTCCTTCTAACAATCTATAAATGGTTCTTAATATTCTCACTTTTAGATAAGGAAATAAAGATGTAAGGTACCAAGAAACATACCAAGAAACATTCCTAAGAGAATTTTTTTTTGCATGTGTAAGAAACAGGGCTCCATCTAGATTTTGGGTCCTGGAGTAAATATGCCTACAGTTACTGTGAAATTGTTTGAACAACAATGGTGTCAGAGGAGAGATCAGTGAGTCCATGAGAGAGACCACGAGAGAAGCAGGGTCATTAAATAGTTGAGTGTGAAGACGTTGTTTCTTGCATGTGTATGTACGAAAGAGATTCTTCATATTAACTTCCCTCTGGAATAATAGCAAAATAATTGTGATTATACTGGCTGTGTTAAAAGAGGGTTACTAATTTAAGGATATGCATTTTAACAGTGTAGAATGTAGGTCAAGAATTTGAGGCAAAAAAGCAAATAGAGAAAATGCATAGCTTTGTTTGTTAGTTGCTTAATCATGAACCGAGTTGTTAAATTCTGTGGTTCTATTTTCCTATACATGTGAAGTTAATATGAAAATAATTATGATGATCCTCTTATAGTGAAGATGAAATTAGTAAATAGCTGCAAATACAGAGCACTAAAATGTAAAACATTTCATGAAATTCTATATTTGATGTTATAGTTAATGTCATTTAATCTCTGTGATACTTGCCTCATTTGAAAATGAATATATCAATATAACCACAGTTTGTATTGAATATTAAATAGGAACATGTGTGCAGAAAACTTGGTGCCATGCTACACAGACAGTCAATCCATAATCAAAAAGTATATTTTAATAACTGCTATGGAGGTATAAATTTGGCAAGTATTATGATTTTTCACTTATTATATTTATTCATGTACAAGGTATTAGGTGTCCTTTAAGCATTTTTTAAGCAAATTTTGTTTTCCCTCATTCTCCTTTGCCCTTCTTCCCCCTCCATTGTCCTACCTTGTACTCTTCCACTACAGTCTTTATTTAGATCCTCTGGGTTTCCAGTTACTACACTTTCTTACTTATGCTAACTACTAGGACCTTAGCTCTAATTCCTATCTTTGGCTTGCATTCCCTTATTAAAACCCAGTCTACCTTATCTAAGACACACAGACAACTTTACCAAATTAAATACCCAAGAATTTCCCTTCTTCAAATCTCTCTTTGCCATTTCATTCAGATTTATCTAACCTGCCAAAATTCATCATGTGGACACAGAGAGAATTTCCTAGTTTTGTTTTCATGACTTAACTCACACCATCTTCCTCCTTGCCAAAGCTCAGCTTTCACTAAAACATAACTTATTACTTGAAGAAGTTAGATCTTCATTCTCATTAGACAGATAAGCACACATAGTTGTCCTTTGCCCTATGTGTTAACAAATGTTCATTATTTATTTTTTATTTTATTTTATTTTTGTTCATTTATTTATTTCAAGGAAACTGGGTTTATGTCTTTTCTCAGATTCTCTCCACCCACTTTCCTTCTCCCCCTGCTCTTCCCATCCACATATCCTTCCCCCACATATCCTTCCCTTCATCCATCCTTCTGTGTTCCACAACCCACCTCCTGTCTTTCTGCTTTGAGGTGCCTGTGTTGGTAGATTTCTTTTGGACTTTATGTGGCTCTTCAGTGGGTGAAGTTGTATGTGGGGAAGTTCATCTTCCATTGTCTAGAGTGTCCCTGAGACTTTAAAATAACTGAGCTGTTATTTTCTAAGATCTAAGATTGTCCTGGGGAGGGGATTTTGGTGTCAGCCATTGTGTAGGTCTGGTGGTGGAAGTTCTCATCACAGTGACTTTCTGGGTACATCAGTCCTGTATTGGTGGAAACAATGTTGGTCAGTAGCATTTAATCCCACCTTTAGGCTCTTACAATCTTACCATCCCCTCTTCTTCATGATTCCCTGAGCTTTGTAGTAAAATAAGATTTTGATGGGCTGATTAGGGATGAGTATTCCAGGTTCACTGATATTCTGTACTCTGGCCTGATGTAGATTTCTGCCTCACTAGTCTTGCATCATAATAGGATACAACTTGGTTGAGCTTTGAGAGCTTTTCTTATCTAAGAGTTTAAAAAAGGAGTATTTAAATGGTGTCATATTATCAGTTTTTTTATAGTGAACACTCGGATATCTCTTCCTTGTCCATTTATTCCCCTTCTACTGTTATTTGGATAGGTTTATAGTATCAGGCAAGCTTAAGAAAATCATCTCCTTAGAAGCAACTTCAAGCATTCAGAATCTTTCTTAGGTCTAAGATAAAAATTTCTTAAGACTTATACCTCAACAGAATCTAGCCATCTCTGATTTAATAAAGTAGAGAATTTTAATGAACTCATGTTCACATTCATATTTTTCAGGTGATATAATTAGCCGGCACATGAAATAAATGGAGATCAGAAATAATGTGACAGAGTTTATTCTTCTGGGGCTCACAGAGAACCCAAAGATGCAAAAAATTGTGTTTGCTGTATTTTTTGCCATTTATGTCACTTCTATAGTAGGAAATATACTCATTGTGGCTACTATAGCCTCGACCCCATTATTGGACTCCCCTATGTACTTCTTCTTGGCCTATCTCTCCTTTATAGATGCTTGCTATTCCTCTGTTAGTACCCCTAAACTTATAGCAGATTCACTCCATGAAAAGAAGACCATCCTTTTCAATGGATGCATGACTCAAATCTTTGGAGAACATTTGTTTGGAGGTGCTGAGATCATCCTGCTGACTGTGATGGCCTATGATCGCTATGTGGCCATCTGCAAGCCCCTTCACTATGCGAACATCATGAATAAAAGGTTATGTAGTCTGCTAGTGGGAGTGTCGTGGATGGGGGGCATTCTTCACTGCAACCATACAGATCCTGTTCATCTTCCGATTACCTTTCTGTGGCCCTAATGTCATAGATCACTTTATGTGTGACCTGATCCCATTGCTCAATCTTGTTTGTACTGATACCCACACCCTGGGACTCTTTGTTGCTGCAAACAGTGGGTTCATCTGCCTGCTAAACTTCCTCCTCCTGCTCATCTCCTATGTGGCCATCTTGCGTTCCCTGAAGAACCATAGTGCAGAAGGGAGACACAAAGCTCTCTCTACCTGTATTTCCCATATCACAGTGGTCGTCTTATTCTTTGTGCCCTGCATATTTGTGTACATGAGACCTGTGGGTACTCTACCTATTGATAAGGCAGTTGCTATGTTTTATACTATGATAACTCCCATGTTAAACCCCTTAATCTACACTTTGAGAAATTCACAGATGAAAGATGCCATTAGGAAGTTGGGTAACAGAAAAGTTCTTTCAAGTAACAGATAAATAGACCTGGAGATAAACAATATTCCAGCTGAGTAAAAAATCAAGAGGACATTTCATATTATTCTGTGAGGGCACACTTATTGGATATGGGAAAACCTAGCCATGTAATTTATGCTTCACTAGGGGTATTAAAAGTAGGTAAAAGAAGAGACAGAATAGCCAACCAACATCCATGCTTTGCATATTTGGAAAAATCTACAAAATTGAGACAATTTTACTAGCTTCAGTCTTATAATGGATTCATATGTTTACATCAAATAAAAAGTAATGAACAATATACATTGTTACTGAGCTGCAAGTTCAATGACAATCAGAGGTAGACACCAGTAATCTTTCCATTTATCAGTAAGAAACTGACAGAGGGGAAAGTTTCAAACTTCTTGAGATTGGTTATTACTGAGTGGCCAGAATATGACTGATTTTCTGTAATATACTTTTGCATATACATACTGTTAATTATTGATGTTAGAAAGGCCAGATATAGATTAGCAGCATAAGAACAAAGATTTTTCTGATAATCTTTCTGTTCTCAGCAATCTTAAGAACATGACCTATTCAAAGTTCTCTCTGTTAATCAGCTTACATTTGGCAACACATGCATTATTAAAGCTGCTTGTGATTCTACTGGTGAGGGTTTGGGGAGAGTGAGCATTTAATCAAAGGTGGTGAATGGGTATAGGTGTGAAACTGAATAGGAAGAATGACCTCTGCTGTTCTGTACCATCACAGGGCAAAGACAGCTTACAGCAATCCATTGACTATTTCAATGTAATCAGTATAGAGGACTTAACTGTTCTCAATTCAAAGAAATCATGTGTAATCGATGACAGATATGTCAGTTATGTTGATCTGATTGTCATGCATTGTATACATGTGCTGAAGTGTTACAGTGTTCCCTATAAATCTATGCAATTACTGTGTGTCAAGAATAAAGAATAAAGGTGTTTAAAATATATATGGCTTAATCCACAAACAATTTCAGAATAAATACATTCTATTTATTTATTATGTATTTTATCCACTAGTTAATGATCACTCAGAGTCCATGGAAGTTATCAGATACAGTGGTTTGCTGAAGTTTTAATGGTAAATAAGCAAAAATTCAAGTCCTGTCTTGACATAACTTATTGAGATATGTCCAGAGTAGGAAAAAAATTACAGCATGAAGATATGAGCAGTAAGATGGTAGAAGTACAGTAATTATGAAAATAAGTTAGAATAAAATTGGATTCATGAAAGGATTTCTAGATAGAGAAACATCAGTAGGAATCAAAGCATAAGAAACAGAATCAATGAATGGCTGAGTAATTAAGAGCACTTGCTATGCAAGCATGAAGACCACAGTTCAAATCTCAGTCTCCGCATCATGTGTCTCATATTCACCTGTAACCACAGCGTTAAGTTGCTGAGTAGGGTTAGAAAACTCTCTGAAGCTTGCTATATTCCAAAAAAGTGAGCTCCAGGTTCAGGAAGATACCCTACCTCAAAGGAACAGACAGCAAGCAATAAAGGAGAACATCCAAAACCCACCTATAATCTCTGTGCATGTGCACAGGCCCCTGTATACATGTGCGATTCCTCCACCACACCCTAAAGACCCTACACACATATACATCACATTCTATACACACACCACACCCTACACACACCACACCCTACACACACTCATGTACACACACACAACACACACACACACACCACACCCTACATACACATACCATACTCTACACACTCTCATGTGCACCCCCACACAAAATTATTTACAAAAATGGAGCCATGAAGTAGGGAGATGTCTAAATCAGTACAGTGCTTGACACCTAAGCATGAAGAGTTGCGTCTGGATTTCCAGAACCCGTATAATAGTTCAGCATGGTAATGCGTGCCTATAATTCTACAGCTAGTAGACAGAGATGGGGAGGACCCCAGAACTCACTGACCAGCCAGTTTAGTTCATCAGGGAGCAGCAGATTCAATGAGAGACACTGTTTCAAAAGATAAGGAGAGAAATATTGGAAGATATTTGATGTAGACCTCTGGCCTCTGTGCATACCACACACAAACATGCATGCTTATACACACTATACTACAGAGAGAGAGGGGAGAGAGAGAGAGAGAGAGAGAGAGAGAGAGAGAGAGAGAGAGAGAGAGAGAAGAGAGAGAGAGAATGCATATACATGAATCTGACACGAGAGTATTCCAAGGATAGGAAATACACAAAATGAAGAAAAGGCCAAGAATGTATAGGAAACATAAGCAAATCAATATGGTTACAACTATTACTACATACATCCATGCAGAAATTAGTTATTAATTTCCACTATGCAGCAGACACCTTGATGAATACAGAATCTATGAGACAGGAAGAGGGAAGGTCAAGAGGGACTCACTACAAAGTTAAACCTCGACCTAGGATGAGTTCATATAAAAACACTCTCAAACTAGAGATGATGTGGTTCCATTTGCCAGTAGAGACTCTGAAAAAATGCAATGGCCTTTTTTAAAGCTCGAAAAGAAAAGCCAGTTGCTAAGATATCAGTGGCTGATTAAGTGTCCATTGGTGAGAAATTTCCTAAAGATAATTCTTCCAAGCTTTCATTCAAAGCAGCTACTTTAGGTAGAGTCAAAGATCTGGATCCTTACAATGTGCCTTCCTTTTCTCCTCATGTGCACCCCCACACAAAATAATTTACAAAAATAGAGCCATGAAGTGGGGAGATGTCTAAATCAGTACAGTGCTTGACACCTAAGCATGAAGAGTTGAGTCTGGATTTCCAGAGCCCTTATAATAGTTCAGCATGGTAATGTGTGCCTGTAATTCTACAGCTAGTAGACAGAGATGGGGAGGACCCCAGAACTCACTGACCAGCCAGTTTAGTTCATCAGGGAGCAGCAGATTCAATGAGAGACACTGTTTCAAAAGATAAGGACTAGATAAGGACTAGAGTCCTATTTATAGCTCTGTGCTGTGTGAGGTAGAGGCAAGCCCTTCCTCTGTCCGTAAATATTCAAGGTATTTCTACCAACTCTTTCAATTCTTATGTTATTGTCATGAGTTTTGTTCAACTAATTGTTTCTGTTTTTTTCCTGTAGTCTCCTCCACCCTCTTGGACAATAGGCTTTAACATACTTCTTTAATCTCTGCTGGAAAGAAGGTTCTCAGAATGCTGAGAAAATGCTGACAATAACCTTTTGATGCAGGGGCTTAAGGGGATGAATGCTCCTCCCACCTCCTGTTCCCCAGAAAGCTGGGATTGAGCTGATTACTGTCCTTCTCCAACCTCTGCATACTTTTGATCAGAAACTAGGGAAGGTCTTGTTACACGACTCTTAGACTATAATGATGAAGATATTCCCATATACTTTTGCTTAGTGTTTGAAATAAACTTAGTGTTTGCAATAAAATACAGATGAACTCTGTATGCTGAGTTATTCTAATAAAAGGGATGTTGGAATACAGCTAAGACACTAAGGAAGGAGAGAGCGAGAGAGGGAGAGAGGGGGGAACCTGGAGTTTCCTGGTTATTGGAATTTAAATTCAATTTCAGCTCCATGGCAGAGGTCACAACCGGAGTTCCTCAGGGAGAAGTAGCTAACTTTAGGAACATTTGCCAACACTTTAGCTGAGTGCGTAGTCATTTCTCTACTGTCACTTTGACTATATTAACAAGAATTAAAACTCATTTTTGGAGCAGAAATGTTATAGAACACTTGTAGAACAAGATTTGTTTATTTATTTTGATTTTGTTATGGATTTTATTGCACTATTGAAGATTGAATCAGTGTTTCAGGATGGTAGGCTCAAGCACTCTGCAACTGAGCTATACCACAAACCTTTCTTTGAATTTTCTTAAATAAAAAAATTAATACCTCCACATCACACTTATATTTACCCTAAAATAATTAGATGTTTGTTTTTGTATTTGGTTTTTGGTATTTGGTATTCTCTTCTAGTCTTAAACAAATCTAAATGAAAATCAATTGTGAAATTTTTATAAAGCCCAAGCCTGGAAAGACATGCTACTCTTTCCAGTATAGAAATCCAGTGGATCATATACACAAAAAGAAGGAAAGTGAAAGAAGGAAATGTACTGATGGAAAGAAGTGGGACTGGGCTGGAGAGATGGCTCAGGGGTTAAGCCTCTGCCTTGCAGGCGGAAGGTCCTGAGTTCCGATCCTAGACCCCACGTATAGACGCCGGGCAGAAGCAGGGGCAGCCTGCGTTTCTGGTCCTGGTAGGGTAGAGCCTGTGAATCCCGGTGGTTCCTGAATTCATCTGTGGTTCTACACACGCACACACACGTGCACACACGAACAATTGAATTAAAAAAAAAAAAGAAGTGGGACTGTATGAAGTAGTACATGATGGGATATAGTATTGGGTGGTTAGTGATGAAAATACATAAATTTATTATACTTGTGTATGAAAGTTTCAAAAAAGCAATATTAAAAAAGAAAAGACATGCTAAAGTCTTATTCTGAACTTGCACTTGTCATTTTTACTTTGAGATGTATGATTCTCCTTAATTCATTTGCTGTGATATGAATCAAAAATTGAACTTCAAATAAAAACGTTATGCACAAAGATAGCAAAATATACGACTGAGGGGAGAAAGAGAAGGTGGGCAACAGAGAAGAAGCCATAAGGAGAAAATAAGAGATTTGTGGGCATCAAGAAAGAAGTGACAGAAAACCTATATGTCAAATATTATAAAACAATCCAGAGAAAAGTACAAGTGATTCAACTTCAGCTTCAGATCCCCGGATGGGGTGAGCAAGCTTCAAGTAAATTGGCAGATGCAAACAACCCTGAAATAGCAACAGACCAACAATCCTAGCTGCAGAGACTCCATAGTCCCTAAAAATTTTAAATTCAGCTCTGAGCTTTGATCTAAAAGTGACTCCTGCACAAGCTAACATTAGAGAAATAATTCATTCTGTCACTCATAAAACTTGCTATCTTGAGATGAGTCCTATCATGAGAGACTGAGCCAACCTGTGAATTAGAAAATCCACAATGAGAACTGGTGTACACCTGCAATCCTACCTACTAGGAGATGGAGGGAGGAGGATGGCTAGTGCAGTGCCAACCTGTCTTAAAATAAAACGAAGAGGCTGAGTGTGTACTGTGGCAGGGATACTGGCCTGATTTCTGTTATACTTTGGGTTCAAGCCCTAGTACCACATATACAAATGATGAGCAATCATTGTCCAGCATCCCCCTGAACATCCCATCACAATGACTAAGCAACTATGGTCTCAATTGTGGTTTTGAGAGTGGAAGCAGGAGGTGCTGGGAAGAGGGAGGGGAGGTGAGAGGGAGAGGCAGAAGGGAGGGAGAGTACAATAGGGGATGACTGAGGAGAGGAGGGAGGGGAAGGAGGATACCTATTGAGTGTATATGATTAGGCAAAAAATGTGTAATAAATAAAAAGAGAGCTAGAATATGCTTTACCATAGGACTAAAACTTCTGCACAAGAGCTGAATTGTTTGTTATCATGGGGTTGAATGATCTTGGTTCTTCTGGGTCTTATGAGAGCTTTAGCAATAGAGGGATCTCCTGCTGCTGCTCTTGGCTCTCTGCAGCCACCACTTGTTACTGAGGGAACAGAAGCTGCCAATCTTGTCCACAAAAGGATCTGAACTACTTTACCAGGAACTGTGTCACCCAGGGCCACTGGAAGGTTAATACAGTGAGGGATGTGGGATGTGATCTGGAGGTGGGGGGGGACTACAATGAATAATCTTGAAGCCACCACACCGGTTCTGAGTGGTTTCATAGAGCTCCAGACCAAGGCTGGTGAATCACTCTGTTCTATCACAGAACTTGACGATTTGAATGCTGTCTCTATTCTCAGAGATTTTCTGAGGATAAACTATTTATCCTTCACTGCTAATGTTCATCAAATCTGAGCATTTTTAAAATTTATTTCTTCCACTCACATAAAGTTGATAAGTACCCCATTCCCCTCCCTCCCTCCACCTCTTCCTGGATCCCTCCTCCAATTTCCCCTTCCCTTCCCCCCTCCCTTCCTCTTCTCTCAGTGCCCCCTCCCCCTCTCCATTCCTGGAGCATTCTGTTGTGTACATGTCAAACTTCCCTCTGGGTCCTCCTCTCTGATGAGGTGTAAGGACTCAGTAGCTTTGCCAAGAGCTCTTTTTTGTGTTCCCCTTTAGTATAGGAACACTATTGTGGCTGTTAATCACTTGCCTCTAAGGATCCTAATGCCTGTGATCCATGCTAGACTTTAAAATAAAAAAAATTATTCTGCAATACAAGGGAATAGAATCCCATGGGGATAAAAGGTAAACCAATGAAAGTGAAATACAGGTAAATAGGTTCAATGATATATTGGTCATTGCGCAGGTCATGCAAAGTCCTATTACGCAAATCTGAGCATTTTATGGAAGTGTCTTTAGGGTATTATAATTATGGATCACATCATTTGAAAATAGGATGATCTTGTTACTTCCTTCCACACTTGTATTGCCTTTACATGTCTCTTCTTGTTCATGGCTCTAGCTAATACTCCAAGAATAATAGATTTTAATGGAAATGCTCTCAGATTTTCCTACTTAGAATGATCTTGGCTTTTGATCTGTTATATATAGCTTTTATTATCCTATGTGTTTCTGTTCCTAGTTTGTTCAGAGTTTTATGAATGGATCTTAAACTTTAAAAAATTGCTTACTATACTAAATAAGATTATCAGGTGGTTTCTATTTTCATGTTTATTTTTGTGCTGAATTATACTTACTGATTTGAATGTGTTTGAACCAACTTGTGTCTCTGGAATGAAGCAGATTTGGTCATAGTGCATATTCTCTTAACATGTTATTGATTAATGTGTGAGTCTCTGCATCTATGTTAACCATGGAATTTAGTCCACAGTTTTCTTTTTTGTTGTGTCCTTATGTAGTTACATTTACCACTGATATTAACAAAGCCTTCTGTCTGATCCTGGGTTTGAGGTTTTCCTTGCAGTCCAGAAAGCTCTCATTTTTAAAATAAAAAAAAATATTCTGCAATACAAGGGAATAGAATCCCATGGGGATAAAAGGTAAACCAATGAAAGTGAAATACGGGTAAATATCATCACTTACTGATGTTGCCTGGCTAGTGATCATCTCCAGGACCATCTGGGCATGCTCTTTGAAGAACTTCTAAGAACACTCCCTTCCCCACCCCGCTCTGCCGTCCAGGACATGCGCGCGCGGCCCAGCCGGGCCTCATCCGCTACCTAGGTAAGCTCCGCCCGTGCCCGCCCACCAGAACCTCAGGTCAGCCCAAGGGACCTAGCTCTTACCCCACCATCCAGCCGGAGCCGCGCGCAGGGCCCAGGGACCAGGAGGACCTCCCCCTGCGCCCAGGCCCCACCCCAGCTCCCCTCGGGTTAAATAGCTACACGCCAATGACCCCATCCTCCCTTCCCCAATCCACTCCGCCGGCCTGGCAAGCGCGCGGTCCAGCCGGGCCTCATCCGCGACCTAGGTAAGCTCTGTCCCTGCCCACCCCCAGAAACCCAGGCCAAATAATTCAGTTTAGTGAAATTGAAAGATCTTAAGAGTTAAAACGACAATGCCAAAGTCAAAGTGCAAATCCATGAGAAACAACACTCAAGTAAAGAAATTTCCCACTGAAGGAATTAATCCCATAATGTTAGACTCCAACCAGAACAAACCCACGGAAAATGGCCAAGAAAGCCTGACCCAGGATAACGACTTTCAAAATATGATCATTACCATGTTCAATACTATGGAAGAGGAAATCCGGGAGGAATTACATAATTGAATCAATTGCTTTGAAGAGGAACACAACAGACACTTGGAGGAGTTGAGAAAAACAGTACAAGAAACAAAAACTGGCATAGAGCAGTTAAAACAGACTGAAGCAGAGTTTAAAACTGAGCTACAAGACAAGTTATCTTCAACCCAGAACTCCACAGAGACTCTTATCAACAGAACTAACTAAGCAGAAAACAGAATTTCAGACCTTGAAGATAAAGTGGGAGTACTAACCAGCTCAATGGAAGAGGTTGTTAAAGCCAAAAAGGTACTTGAGAGAAATATCCAAGAGGTATGGGACACCCTGAAGAAGCCTAACATGCGTATTCATGGAATACCAGAGCAAGAATCTCAAAATACCACCCCTAAGGAAATTTTTCAAACGATCATCAAGGAAAACTTTCCTCATATAAAAAAAGACAGGTCCATCCATATACAAGAGGCATTCTGCACCCTAAACAGATACGAAGAAAACAGAAGCTCTCCACGGCAAATAATAGTTAAAACACTCCACATTCAAGATAAAGAACTGGTGCTGAGAGCTTCAAGGGAGAAAAAACAAGTCACTTTTAAAGGTAAACCTATTAAAATAACAAATGACTTCTCAGTCGAAACAGTAAAAGCAAGAAGAGCTTGGAGAGACATACTTCTATTGAATGAGCAAAAATGTCAACCCAGGCTGGTTTACCCTGCAAAACTATCCCTCATGATCGAGGGAGAAAGAAAAATCTTCCAGCACAAAGACAACTTGAAGGGATACATGTCCACCAAACCAGGCCTTCAAAAAAATGCTAGAAATGATACTCAAGCATGAAGAAAAAAACAGGCATATCCAGGAGAGCAGAAGGCAAGTATAACACCATTAAAAGCGAAGCAATATACTTATAAAAACTACTAAACATAATAAATGTCTGGAATTAAAAATAGTTTCTCCATTATAACACTAAATGTCAATGGAATTAATTCACCAATCAAGAGACACAGATTACAAACTTGGATTAAAAATCACAATCCATCAATCTGCTGCCTGCAGGAAACCCATCTCACCACAAAAGATAGGCACGCTCTAACAATAAAAGGCTGGTCAACAATTCTGTAAGCTAATGGAACCAGGAAACAGGCAGGGGTAGTATTATGCTTTTGGACAAAGAGGACTTCAAACCAAAGAAAATCAAAAGAGACACAGATGGATACTACATTTTAGTCACAGGAACAATCCACCAGGAAGACTTCACAATATTGAGCATATATGCACCCAATACGGGCCCCTCCCCATATATTAAGCAAATCCTGTAACGTCTAAAGTAAGCAATCAACCCCCAAACGATAATTCCTGGGGACTTCAACACCGCCCTCTCAACATGGGATAGGTCAACAGGTCAAAAGCTTAACAGAGACACTTTGGAACTTAATCAAACCCTTAAAGAAATGGACCTTATAGATCTCTATCGAACTTTTACCCACGCACCAAAGAATACACATTTTTCTCTGCAGCACACGGAACTTTCTCCAAAATAGATCATATATTGGGCCACAAAATGAAATTACACATACACAAAAAGTTGAAATTCTAACCTGTGCCCTATCAGACCACCATGGCCTAAAGCTGGACATCCACAACACAACAAACAAGAGAAAATACACTAACTCCTGAAAACTTCACAATATGATGCTGAATGAGAACTGGATTCAGGAAGAAATTAAAAAGGAAATTCAAGATTTCCTGAAAGCGAACGATAATGAAAACAAAACTTACTAAAATCTCTGGGACACAATGAAAGCTGTCCTAAGAGGTAAGTTCATAGCTCTTAATGCCTACATCAAAAAAATGGAAACATCAGAAATAAATAACAATACAGCTTACAGCTTTAGAGAAACTAGAGTAATCTGATCCCAAAAGTAGTAGAAGAGAGGAGATTAGCAAAATAAGGCGAGAAATGTCTGAAATCAAGATTAGGAAAATGATAGAGAAAAATCAACCAGTCAAAAAGCTGTTTTTTTGAAAAAATCAATAAGATTGATATACCCCTAGCTAAATTAACCAAAAGCAAGAGAGAGAAAATCCAAATTAACAAAATCAAAAATGAACATAGAGTTATCACTACCCAAGAAATCCAGAGAATTATAACATCATATTTCAAAAACTTATACTCTGTGAAGTTTGACAACACAAAAGAGATGGATGAATTTCTAAGTAAACACAACTTACCTAAATTGAATCAGGAAGTTGTAAATTATTTAAATAGTCCTATAACATATAAGGAAATTGAGGAAGTAATCTTGACTCTTCCCACCAAAAAATGTCCTGGACCAGATGATTAAGCACAGAGTTCTACCAGACATTTAAGGAGTTAATAACACCAATACTCCTTAAACTGTTCCATCAAATAACAAAGGAAGAAGCACTACCAAATTCCTTCTATGAAGCTAATATCATCTTAATCCCAAAATCTAACAAAAATTCACTTAAAAAAGAAAACTATAGGCCAATCTCTCTGATGAACACAGATGCAAAGATTCTCAACAAAGTCTTAGCAAATCGGATTCAAAAACATATCGAGAAGATCATTCATGGGGACCAAGTAGGCTTTATCTCCAGCACACAAGGTTGGTTCAACATACGCAAGTCAATAAATGTAATTCATCATATAAATCAGTCCAAAGCCCAAGATGACATGATACTCTCGGTAGATGCAGAGAAAGCTTTTGACAAGATCCAACAGCCTTTTATGATCAAAATGCTAGAGACAGTTGGAATGGAAGGAACCTTTATCAATATAATGAAAGCAGTATACAACAAGCCAACAGCAAGGATTATGCTCAATGGGGAGAAACTGGAAGCATTCCCACTTTGATCAGGAACTAGACAAGGCCGTCCAATCTCACCACTTCTATTCAATATTGTACTCGAAGTCTTAGCTGGAGCCATAAGACAAGAAAGGGGCATAAAAGAGATTCAAATAGGCAAGGAAGAAGTCAACCTATCCCTGTTTATAGATGATATGATCTTGTACCTGAGTGACCCCAAAAACTCCACCAGGAAGTTCATGGAACTAATTGAGAAGTTCAGCAGGGTGGCAGGATACAAAATAAATGTGCAAAAATCAGAGGCCTTCCTATATGCTCAGAATGAAAGAAGTGAAAAAGCCCTGAGAGAAACAATCCCATTTACTATAGCCCCTAAAAAAATGAAGTACCTTGGTATAAACCTAACCAAGGAGGTAAAAGACCTTTACAATTAAAACTTTAAAACCCTAAGGAAAGAAATTGCAGAAGACAACAGAAGGTGGAAGACCTCCCGTGTTCCTGGATTGACAGAATCAACATCGTAAAAATGACCATCCTACCAAAGGCAATATACAAATTCAATGCTATACCAATTAAAATCCCAAAGCAATTCTTTAAAGAAGTTGACCAAACAATCTCAAAATTCATATGGACGCACAAAAGACCCAGGATAGCAAAGACAATCCTGAGTAACAAAAACACTGCTGGAGATATCACCATACCGAACCTTAGTCTATAGTACAAATCCATAGTTATAAAAACAGCCTGGTACTGCCTCCAAAATAGACACACAGATCAATAGATAAGGGTTTAAGAACCAGATATAACCTCACAAAATTATAGCCATTTCGTCTTTGATAATGGGGCCCAAAGAATCCAATGGAAAAAGGACAGCTTCTTCAACAAATGGTGTTGGCAAAACTGGATCTCCACATGCAGAAGATTAAAACTGGACCCATACTTCTCACCATGTACAAGACTTAATTCCAAATGGATCAATGGCCTCCATATAAGGCCAGAGACTATAAAAACCATAGTTGAAAGGGTAGGGAACTCCCTCAAGCTGATTGGGCTAGGCCAACAGTTCCTAAACAGACATCCAATGGCACAGTCACTGCTACCAACTCTCAACAGTTGGGATCTTGTGAAATTAAGGAGCTTCTGTTCAGATAAAGAGATTGTATCATGAGCTCAAAGGCAACCCACAGAATGGGAGAAAATCTTCACTAACCACATATCTGAAAGAGGTCTACTATTCAGATTGCAAAAAGAACTTAGAAAACTAAAAACCAAGGAAACTAATGGCCCAATTAAAAAATGGGCCTTGGAACTTAAAACAAACTTACCAGGGATGAAATTTAAATGTCTAACAAATATCTTTAAAAATGCTCCACATCTTTAGCCATCAGGGAAATGAAAATCAAAACTTCCCTGGGATATCATTTCACCCAGGTCAGGATGGCAAAAATCCATAATAGAAATACCACCAAATGCTGGAGAGGATGTGGAGAGAGGGGAACTCTCCTACATCGCTGGTGGGAATTCAGGCTCATACAACCACCCGGGCGAGCCATCTGGAGATTCTTAAAGAAGGTAAAGATTGAAATGCCATATGACCCTGTTATTCCATTTTTGGGAATAACCCCACATACAGCAAAAGTTCATCTCCATAGCACAAGCATGACCATGTTCATAGCAGCACTGTTTACAATAGCAAAGACATGGAATCAACCCAAATGTCCAACAGTTGATGAGTGGATAAGGAAACTGTGGTACATCTATACAATGGAGTACTACTCAGCCATCAAAAATGATGAATTACTGGAATTTGTCGGGAGATGGATGTTATTAGAAACAATTATATTAAGTGAAGTATCCCAGATCCAGAAAATTAAGTGCTGTATATACTCCCTAATAGGTGGCTCCTAGTACCAAACCCATCCAGCTCACCTAGAGACACTCAAAGATAAATCTCTGTAATACCTATAGTAATTGCAAGGATTATGAACAGGAGGGATGGGGTAGGAGGGCCACACTAGAAACAAGGAGAGAGGGGACCATGTTACAGCAGAGAAAATAAGCCTCAATCAAGGACTACAAGTAAGTAATGAGATATCTGGTTAAGTTCACAGACTTTTGTTCCTGATCACTTACAACTGAGGGGGTATGATCTCACCAGAAGGGGAGGGCATATAGTCTGGCAGATAAAAAATAACTATTTTGTAAATGGGTGATAGACCCCTCCCTCACTGTGGTTTCCTACTTTTATTACATCTACCTTTGAGTATACTCTTATAACAAGACTCTAGTTTAACAGCTTTGTATCTCTGGCCAGGGGGTGACATCCAATACCCATCAGGATTGAGTGAAGGGCATTGCAGGAGCAACAAAACCGAAAAAAAAATCAACAAACCATAATCCAGAACTTCAGAGACTCTATATCAACCACCTAGAACTAGGCCAGCCTAATCTCTCCCAATCCTGAAGCTCAGGGAAATTTGCGGAAGTGGGGGGCGGTAAGGTTGTAAGAGCACAAGGATGGGAGGAGCAATGATATGCAAGATACTCCACACAAGTTAGGGCTGAAGCAATCATATTTGGACTTTGCATGCCCTGTGCAATGTCCAACACACTATTTACTCCACAATGTCTAGCTAACATTTGCTAAAGGTTTAAGGGGAACACAGGAAAGGATTTAGGGAATTGCCACTGGTTCCTTGTACGTCATCAGAGAGGAGGGCCCAGAGGAGAGTCTGGCATGCACCATAAAGGATTCTCTAGGGATTGAGGGGGGGAGGCACTGGGGGATGGGGAGGGAGGGGTGTTGTGAGGGGGAACATGGGAGTCAGGGGAAGGAGGAGAGAGGGAACCAGTGTGCTATTAAGTTTGTATGAGCGGAAATAATAATAAAAATTGTTAAAAAAAGAAAAAAATAGTGAAAAAAACCATTGAAACCCTAAGAAGTTCCAAAGAGCATTTTGTGACAGCCACAGCAGTGTTCTTATGCTTAAGGGGAACACAGGAAAGGGTTCTGGGAAATGCCCCTGGGTCCTTGCACGTCATCGGAGAGGAGGGTCCAGAGGAGAGTCTGGCATACGCATTAAAGGATTCTCAGGGAATTGGGGGGGGCACTGGGGGATAGGGAGGGAGGGATGAGGGGAGGGGGCGTAGGGGGTTCCGGGTGGGAGGAGGAGGGAGGGAGGGAACTGGTGTACTTAGTAAGTTTGTATGAGTGGAAATAATAATAAAAAATGTGAAAAGAAAAACAAAAAGCAAAATAGCATTTTATGTAAATTATCATTTTACAGATAAATACTTATATTCCCTGAACTCTCTAGAAGTTGACAGCTGAAAATTTTCAGTTGGTTCCTTTTTTAACTTCAAAAAATTCTTGTATGACGTGGGACATTCAGAAAACAGGAATTTTCATTTCCTAGTGAGAGCAGTAACTGCAAAACTGTATGATGGAGTATACTAATTATTAGAGGTGGTATTTTTGAAGATTAACAAGACAAAATATGTATGAATGCAATAACATAAGTTAATATTATAATTCCTGTACCTAATTATAATTTTTTTATTATTTTAATACATTTTTTATTATTATTTCAGCTCATACAAACTTAATAGGTACACCAGTTCCCTCCCTCCCTCCTCCCCCCCCCCGGAACCCCTGTTCCCCCTCCACTCACCCATCCCGCCCTGTACCCCCATGCCTCCCGCCCCAATTCCCAGAGTCCTTTCTTGTGCATGCCTGACTCTTCTCTGGGCCCTCACCTCTGATGACATACAAGGACCCAGTGTCATTTCCCTGAACCCTTTCCTGTGTTCCCCTTAAGCATAGGAACACTACTGTGGCTGTCAATCCCTTGCCTCCAAGGATCTTGGTGCTTTTATTTTTATATAATACAATTTTTATTATTATTTCAGCTTATACAAACTTAATAGGTACACCAGTTCCCTCCTTCCCTCCTCCTCCCCCCGAACCCCCTGCTGCCCCTCCCCTCACCCCTCCCGCCCCATCTCTCCGTGCCTCCCGCCCCGATTCCCAGAGTCCTTTCTTGTGCATGCCTGACTCTCCTCTGGGCCCTCCTCTCCGATGACGTACAAGGACCCAGTGGCATTTCCCTGAACCCCTTCCTGTGTTCCCCTTAAGCATAGGAACACTACTGTGGCTGTCAATCCCTTGCCTCCAAGGATCTTGGTGCCTTTAGCAGATGCTAGACTTTGTGAGGTCAATAGTGTGTTGGACATTGCGCCAGACATGCAATGTTCAATTATGATTGCTTCAGCCCTAACTTGTGTGGAGTATCTTGCAAGTCATTGCTCCTCCCATCCTTTTGCTCTTACACTCTTACTGCCCCCTCTTCCGCAAATGTCCCTGAACTTCAGGATGGGGAGAGACTAAGCTGGCCTAGTTCTAGGTGGTTGCTATAGAGTCTCTGAAGTTCTGGATAGTGGCTTGTTGATTTTCTTTTGCAGTTTTGTTGCTCCTGCAATGCCCTTCACTCCATCGTGATGGGCACTGTATGTCCCTGGCCAGAGACAGAAAGCTGTTAAACTGGAGTCTTATTATAAGAGCACAGTCAAGGGTAGATGTAATACTTATACCCAAAAGTGGAATCGCAGGGTCATATGGCATTTGGCAATGAGAGGGGTCAATCACCCATTTGCAAAATGGTTACTTTTTAATCTGCCAGGACTATATGCCCTCCCCTTCTGGTGAGTTCATACCCCCTTAGTTGTAAATGATCAGGAACAAATGTCTGTGAACTTAACTAGATGGCACAATACTTTCTTGCAGTTCTTGATGGAGGCCTATTTTTTCTACTGTAACCTGGTCACTTCTCTCCTTGTGTCTGGTGTGGCCTTCCAACCCCATCCCTCCTGTTCATAATCCTTGCAATTACTGTAGGTAATACATAGATTTACCTATGATTGTCTCAAGATCGGCTGGGTGGGTTTGGTATTAGGAGCCACCTATTAGGGAGTACATACGGTGCTTAGTTTTCTGGATCTGGGATACTTCACTTAATATAATTGTTTCTAATGAAATCCATTTCCCGGCAAATTCCAGTAATTCATTATTTTTGATGGTTGAGTAGTACTCCATTGTATAGATGTACCACAGTTTCCTTATACACTCGTCAACTGTTGGACATTTGGGTTGATTCCATGTCTTTGCTATTGTACACAGTGCTGCTATAAACATGGTCGTGCTTGTGCTATCGAGGTGAACCTCTGCTGTATTGGAGGTTATACCCAAAAGTGGAATCGCGGGGTCATATGGCATTTCAATCTTTAATTTCTTTAAGAATCTCCAGACGGCTCGCCAGAGTGGCTGTATGAGCCTTCACTCCCACCAGCAATGTAGGAGAGTTCCCCTCTCTCCACATCCTCTCCAGCATTTGGTGTAGTTTATATTGTAGATTTTTACCATCCTGACCAGGGTGAGATGATATCTCAGGGAAGTTTTGATTTGCATTTCTCTGATGTCTAAAGAAGTCGAGCATTTTTTAAGATATTTGTTAGACATTTTAATTTCATCCCTGGTAAAGTTTCTTTTAAGTTCCAGGGCCCATTTTTTAATTGGGTCATTAGTTTCCTTGATGTTTAGTTTTCTAAGTTCTTTGTGCACTCTGGACAGTAGAGCTCTAACAGATATGTGGTTAGTGAATATTTTCTCCCATTCTGTGGGTTGCCTTTGGGATTGTGTTACAATCTCTTTATCTGAACAGAAGCTCTTTAATTTCACAAGATCCAGTTGGTAGCAGTGACTGTGCCATTGGATGTCTGTTTAGGAACTATTGGTCTAGCCCAATCAGCTCGAGGGAGTTCCTATCCTTTCAACTATGGTTTTTATAGTCTCTGGCCTTATATGGAGGCCCTTGATCCATTTGGAGTTAAGTCTTGTACATGGTGACAAGTACGGGTCCAGCTTTAATCTTCTGCATGTGGAGATCCAGTTTTGCCAGCACCATTTGTTGAAGAAGCTGTCCTTTTTCCATTGGATTCTTTGGGCCCCTTTGTCAAAGACCAAATGGCTGTAATTTTGTGGGCTTATGTCTGGGTCTTCAATCCTTATCCATTGATCTGTGTGCCTATTTTGGAGCCAGTACCAGGCTGTTTTTAAAACTATGGATTTGTAATATAGACTAAGGTTCGGTATGTGATACCTCCAGCAGTGTTTTTGTTACTCAGGATTGTCTTTGCTATCCTGGGTATTTGTGCCTCCATATGAATTTTGAGATTGTTTGATCAACTTCTTTAAAGAATTGCTTTGGGATTTTAATTGGTATAGCATTGAATTTGTATATTGCCTTTGGTAGGATGGTCATTTTTACGATGTTGATTCTGCCAATCCAGGAACATGGGAGGTCTTTCCACCTTCTGGTGTCTTCTTTAATTTCTTTCTTGAGGGTTCTAAAGTTGTCATTGTAAAGGTCTTTTACCTCCCTGGTTAGGTTTATACCAAGGTACTTCATTTTTTTAGGGGCTATAGTAAATGGGATTGTTTCTCTCAATGTTTTTTCACTTCTTTCGTTCTGGGCATATAGGAAGGCCTCTGATTTTTGCACATTTATTTTGTATCCTGCCACCCTGCTGAACTTCTCAATTAGTTCCATGAACTTCCTGGTGGAGTTTTTGGGGTCACTCAGGTATAAAATCATGTCATCTGCAAATAGGGATAGCTTGACTTCTTCCTTGCCGATTTGAATCCCTCTTATGTCCCTTTCTTGTCTTACCGCTTCAGCTAAGACTTCAAGTACAATATTGAATAGAAGTGGTGAGAGTGGACAGCCTTGTCTAGTTCCTGATCGAAGTGGGAATGCTTCCAATTGTTCCCCATTGAGCATAATCCTTGCTGTGGGCTTGTTGTATACAGCTTTTATTATATTGATAAAGGTTCCTTCCATTCCTACTGTCTCTAGCGTTTTGATCATAAAAGGCTGTTGGATCTTGTCAAAAGCTTTTTCTGCATCTATCGAGAGTATCATGTGGTCTTGGACTTTGGACTGGTTTACATGATGAATTACATTTATTGATTTGCGTATGTTGAACCAACCTTGTGTGCCGGGGATGAAGCCTACTTTGTCCCCGTGAATAATCTTTTTAATATGTTTTTGAATCTGATTTGCTAAGACTTTGTTGAGTATCTTTGCGTCTGTGTTCATCAGAGAGATTGGCCTATAGTTTTCTTTTTTAAGTGAGTCTTTATTAGGTTTTGGGGTTAAAACGATATTGGCTTCATAGAAGGAATTTGGTAGTGTTCCTTCCTTTGCTCTTTGATGGAACAGTTTAAGGAGTATTGGTGTTATTAACTCCTTATATGTCTGGTAGAACTCTGTGCTGAATCCATCTGGTCCAGGACATTTTTTGGTGGGAAGAGTCAAGATTACTTCCTCAATTTCCTTATATGTTATAGGACTATTTAAATAATTTACAACTTCTTGATTCAATTTGGGTAAGTTGTGTTTCCTTAGAAATCCATCCATCTCTTTTGTGTTGTCAAACTTCACAGAGTATAAGTTTTTGAAATATGATGTTATAATTCTCTGGATTTCTTGGGTATCAGTAGTGATAACTATTTTTATTTCTAATTTTGTTAATTTGGGTTTTCTCTCTCTTGCTTTTGGTTAGTTTAGCTAGGGTTGTATCAATCTTATTGATTTTTTTCAAAGAACCAGCTTTTTGACTGGTTGATTTTTTTCTATTGTTTTCTTAATCTCGATTTCAGATATTTCTCCCCTTATTTTGCTAATCTCCTCTCTTCTACTGCTTTTGGGATCAGATTGCTCTAGTTTCTCTAAAGCTTTAAGCTGCATTGTTAAGTTGTTTATTTCTGATGTTTCCATTTTTTTGATGTAGGCATTAAGAGCTATGAACTTACCTCTTAGAACAGCTTTCATTGTGTCCCAGAGATTTTGGTAAGTTCTATTTTCGTTATCATTCGCTTTCAGGAAATCATGAATTTCCTTTTTAATTTCTTCCTGAATCCAGTTCTCATTCAGCATCATATTGTTAAGTTTCCAGGAGTTATTGTATTTTCTCTTGTTTGATGTGTTGTGGATGTCCAGCTTTAGGCCGTGGTGGTCTGATAGGGCAGAGGTTATAATTTCAATTTTTTTGTATATGTGTAGATTCCTTTTGTGGCCCAATATGTGATCTATTTTGGATAAAGTTCCGTGTGCTGCTGAGAAAAATGTGTATTCTTTGGTACGTGGGTGAAAAGTTCGATAGAGATCTGTAAGGTCCATTTCTTTAAGGGTTTGATTAAGTTCCAAAGTATCTCTGTTAAGTTTTTGACCTTTTGATCTATCCCATGTTGAGAGGACGGTGTTGAAGTCCCCAGGAATTATCGTTTGCGGGTTGATTTCTTGCTTTAGACGCTGTAGGGTTTTCTTAAGGAATGTGGTGGGGCCCCTATTGGGTGCATATATGTTCAGTATTGTGAAGTCTTCCTGGTGAATTGTACCTGTGACTAAAATGTAATATCCATCCGTGTCTCTTATGATTTTCTTTGGTTTGAAGTCCACTTTGTCTGATATCATAATGGGTACCCTTGCCTGTTTTCTTCTTCCATTTGCTTGTAGAATTGTTGACCAGCCTTTTGTTTTTAGAGCGTGCCTATATTTTGTGGTGAGATGGGTTTCCTGCAGGTAGCAGATTGATGGATTGTGATTTTTAATCCAAGTTTGTAATCTGTGTCTCTTGATCGGTGAATTAATTCCATTAACATTTAGTGTTATAATGGAGAAACTATTTTTAATTCCAGACATTTATTATGTTTAGTAGTTTTTATAAGTATATTGCTTTGCTTTCAATGGTGTTATACTTGCCTTCTGCTCTCCTGGATATGCCTGTTTTTTTCTTCATGCTTGAGTATCATTTCTAGCATTTTTTGAAGGCCTGGTTTGGTGGACATGTATCCTTCCAAGTTGTCTTTGTGCTGGAAGATTTTTCTTCTCCCCCCCCCCCCCCCCCCCCCCGATCATGAGGGATAGTTTTGCAGGGTAAATCAGCCTGGGTTGACATTTTTGCTCATTCAATACTTGAAGTATGTCTCTCCAAGCTCTTCTTGCTTTTACTGTTTCGACTGAGAAGTCATTTGTTATTTTAATAGGTTTACCTTTAAAAGTGACTTGTTTTTTCTCCCTTGAAGCTCTCAGCACCTTTTCTTTGTCTTGAATGTGGAGTGTTTTAACTATTATTTGTCGTGGAGTGCTTCTGTTTTAGTCATATCTCTTTGGGGTGCGGAATGCCTCTTATATATGGATGGGCCTCTCTTTTTTTAGATGAGGAAGGTTTTCCTTGATGATTGTTTGAAAAATTTCCTCAGGGGTGGTACTTTGAGATTCTGCTCTGGTATTCCATGAATATGCATGTTAGGCTTCTTCAGGGTGTCTCATATCTCCTGGATATTTCTCTCAAGTATCTTTTTGGCTTTAACAACCTCTTCCATTGAGTTGGTTAGCACTCCCATTTTATCTTCAAGGTCTGAAATTCTGTTTTCTGCTTCATTAGTTCTGTTGATACGACTCTCTGTGGAGTTCTGGGTTGAAGATAACTTGTCTTGTAGCTCAGTTTTAATCTCTGCTTGAGTTTGTTTTAACTGCTCTATGCCACTTTTTGTTTCTTGCACTGTTTTTCTCAACACTTCCAAATGTCTGTTGTGTTCCTCTTCAAAGCGATTGATTCGATTATGTAAATCCTTCCGGACTTCCTCTTTCATAGTATTGAACATGGTAATGATCATATTTTGAAAGTCATTATCCTTGGTCAGGCTTTCATGGCCATTTTCCGTGGGTTTGTTCTGGTTGGAGTCTAACATTATGGGATTAATTCCTTCAGTGCGAAATTTCTTTACTTGAGTGTTGCTTCTCATGGATTTGCACTTTGACTTTGGCATTGTCGTTTTAACTCTTAAGATCTTTCAATTTCACTAAACTGAATTATTTGGCCTGGGGTTCTGGGGGTGGGCAGGGACGGAACTTACCTAGGTCGCGGATGAGGCCTGCCTGGACCGCGCGCGGGTCCAGGCCGGAGGAGCGGGGTGGGGAGGGGAGGATGGGGACGTCGGCGTGGAGCTATTTAACCCGAGGGGAGCTGGGGCGGGGTCTGGGTGCAGGGGGAGGTCCTCCTGGTCCCTGGGCCCTGGGCGCGGCTCCGGCATGGATGGTGGAGTAGGCAGCTGGGTCCCTTCGGCTGACCTGGCGTTCTGTATTTATAATTGTTTAAACATGGCAGAAGTAAAAGTCAATGATCATAATTATAGAACTGGTAGTGGAAGCATCAATTTTACAATAATGGAAGTTTCATAGGTTACTATTTTAAGAACAAAATTAAATTGTGAAGTTTCAAATAAGCCTTTGTGGTGGCACATGGTATTGTTATGCTCAACAGGCAGAGGCAAAAATGAAATTTTCACATAAAATTTTATGTGAAATATGTGTAATCTGTGTTAAAACATGGATTCCTTTTGCTTTGTATTCTTTACATTCTTTCTTTAAATAAATGGAGTTGGATGGCTCTATTTTCAATGAAATAAACCAAAATATTAAAATCACATGTTCTCTGTCACATGTGGATGCTAAGGCCAAGTCAACATAAATGTAGAGTTGTGATTACTTACAGCTAGGAATGGAAAGTTCAATAGCAGTTCCCATAGCATGGCTAAAAAAATTAGTACTTGAGTTCCCCAGCTCCACTGGATGACTATAGTTCACAATGAACTTGTATTTATCTTATGAAGACAAGAGGTACTCAGATTCTCTAAATAAAAGAGGTAATAAGAAAAGAAATGCAGGAATGACCCTTATTTTTGGGTATATGACATATCTATATGCTCAAATATCATATTGAACCCCATTAACACATGCAATTATTACATGTTAATTAAAATAAAATAAAATATGCCAGTGCTCTCTAGTCATTAAAACATACTAAGCAAGTTTATAAACAAAACAATATATTTAGAATATTTTCTTCAGGGTAAGAGACTGTGAATGACCTTGTTGTTTGCTTCTTTTATTTTGTTTTCAGTATTTTCAAACATGGACAGATTGTGCTATTAATGTTATGATCAGATAAAATAATTAATTTCTTTATTTTTTTCTTAGATGTCTAAATTTTAAATATACATTTCAATTGAAGAAAATATGATAGAACAGAGGAAAATGTACATGGGCACATCATGACAACCAAGGAAATATCTGAATGTGATTAAAATAATGCTGGAATTTTCCTTATGAAATTAAGATGACTGATTCTCTCAGTGTCTTGAAAATCAGGACAGAAGTGGAAACTGCCATGAGTGTCCGCAGAACATTTGGAACCATCCTGGATATCATCTTCATTCTGCCAACCAAATATTGTCTCTGATTTTAACTAATCCTTTAATCAATAATTTATATGGGTAATGTCTCATGTACAGTCTGTATAATCAAACAAAATCCATTTAATCCAAATTCTTGATGAACAATAATAATGAGTTGTAATAAGAAAAAGTATGATTGGGGACTGAGGTGGGGAAATATCATAAATTTGCTGTATTCATGTATGAAACTCTGAAACAGTAAATACAGGAACACACCTAATCATTCAAACTTGAAGGTCATATATGAAACAAAGTTCTATTACCAATTCTCACTTGTTCTTGGACAGAATATTACTTTTGACTATTGTTGTCAAGTCTTCATGTGCTCCTAACACCTAAGTACAATGAAGGGTATGTTTGGTACCCTCACATGTGAACTTGGTACATAGTAAGATGTGTGGGAAGGTGACTTCTTTCTCTTTGACTTTAACAATTAATAATTGAGAAGCTGGGTTTACAGCTCTAAGTCCAGAATCATTATTACCTCAGTTTTAGAGATAATCCAAGGTATCAGAATCCTTCCCAAAACAAGAACCTCTGAGAATGAAGCTAAATTTATTTTTCATTACCTACCTTTCCCTGAGATTTCTTTAGTTACTTTGTGTTTTATCAGCTTATACATACTTTAAAGGTGAGGAACCAGCAGCTAGGCAGATAAAGTTCATGGAAACAGAAAATAAGTTCTGTTAATGTTTAACATGGATCTTTTTTTTCCAACAGTACATCTTACCTTTGTTAGGACACCATAAAATAAATACATGTAAGGGGAAAAAAAACAAGTCCTAAAAGATAAAAAAAATTAATTTCCAATCATTTGTATTAATGCATTACTTGATTCCTCAGGTCTTAGCTTGAGAATGCAGAGAGATTTGATTATATTTCTGGAATCTTATCCACTGTAGCAGAAATGAATGCTCATTGAGTAAAACAAGCAGATTTACTAACATTCCCTAAAGTGTTAATGAGGATCTCAGAAGAAACAACTGCTCTCAGAGAGTGTCTCTAGGGCAGGTACTAGACAAGGGAAGAGGAACCTCCTTTCTTATAACTTTGCCCACTGAAGAACCACATATACTACAACAGATAATTGACTACTTTACCAACATAGGAACCCCAAAGGGAGTTCTGTAATCCACACAAGCAGAGGACAGGAGGGTGGGTGGGACATGGCTGAACTGCAGAAGGGAAAGGAGGGTGGGAAATGAGAAGGGCTGGGTAAGGGGGTTGGGGCAATGACATAAACCCATTTTGTTTTCATGTGAAAAATTTTCAATAAAATATTCAAGAGTTTGATAAGATCAAAATCAAAACTTTCTATGAGCATGGATTTTTTTTGTACCAATATAGTGTTTTATTTACGTAGATCAATGGGTAAGGGTTGAAGCCCCAGATATAAGCCCACACAACTACAGCCATTTGATCTTTGACAAAGGAGCCCAAAAAGTCCAATGGAAAAAGAACAGCATCTTCAACAAATGGTCCTGCAAAACTTAATGTCCACATGCAGAAGATTAAAACTGGACCTGTACTTGGTATCGTGTACAAGACTTAATTCCAAATGGATCAAGTACCTCAATATAAGGCCAGAGACTACTTTTTTTTCTTACAATGAAGGGCTACTAAATGCTTTTTCTGTATCTACTGATGTAAAAATAAATTTTCTTCTCCATTTTTTTTCTCCTTCCACAGAAGTTTTTATTAGCTCTCTTCCCTCAAGTCCTGCTGTGTTTAGTCTGATGGATTACATCAATTCATTTTTGAACATTTAGATAAACTCGTATGCCCTGGCTTAGTCTCAGTTGGCCAGTGTATATTTCTTTTGATATATTAAAAATTGTATTTGCTAAGTTGTTGCAAATTTTTGTTTTAACAGTGTTTGGAAATTCTCTTTATTTTCATTTAAAAGTAATTAAGATATGAAAATAGTAAGGGAATTGTTAGGGAAGAAGAATGAGAAAATGGAGGGAGGATGGGATTGGATATTTGTGGCACTACAGATTCAGGGAGACCCTGGCCGGGCTCCCAAATTCAGGACAAGCCTGGACACTCACAGACATGCCCCGGACATGTCCCAACAGAGGACCATGCAGGCGGAGGGATGAACCTGCACCTGCAATGGACACTAGTAAACAGTTAAATGACTTGTGGCTATCCCAGGAGGAGGGATGGCAACACCTGATTGGACCCCGACCTTATATAAGCCCAAATGCCCTTAATGAATCTGAATCTGCAATAGTTGGTCTCTGCCTGCTCCTCACCTGATTCCCAGGGTCTGGTTAGTGATCTCATCGCAGACTTGCCCATTCATCTCTAGCCTCGAGGCCCCATTCTCCCTCTGTCCCCCCCACCCCACTGGCCCATGGGGGAATACAGCAGCAAATTTTTTTAAAAATAATTTATTCATTTATTTATTTCTGCTCATACAAACTTAATAGGTACACCGGTCCCCTCTCTCCCTCCACCCCTCCCTGGACCCCCTAATTTCCTCTCCCCTTTTCCCCTTCCTTTCCCCCTTCCCTCCTTATCTCCCAGTGCCTCCCTCCCCCCCCATTGCTGGAGCTTCCTTTAATGTGTATGTCAGACTTCCCTCTGGGTCCTCTTCTCTGATGAGGTGTAAGGACTCAGTGGCATTTCCTAGAACTCTTTCTTGTGTTCCCCTTAAGTATAGGAACACTATTTTGGCTTTTAGCTTCTAAGGATCCTAGTGCCTTTAGTCCATGCTAGACTTTGAGGGGTCAATAATGTGTTGGGTCATTGCGCAGGTCCTATTATGCAAAGTCCTATTATGATTGCTTCGGACTTAATTTGTGTGGAGTCTCTTGCATATCATTACTCCTCCCCATCCTTGTGCTCTTACAATCTTACTGCGCCCTCTTCTGCAAATTTCCCTGAGCTTCAGGATGGGAAGAGATTAGGTTGGCCTGGTTCCAGGTGGTTGATATAGTCTCTGATGTTCTGAATTATGGTTTGTTGATTTTTTTTTTTCAGTTTTGCTGCTCCTGCAATGCCCTTTGCTCCATCCTGATAGGTATTGGATGTCACCCCCCTGGCCACAGATAAAAAGCTGTTAAAATAGGGTATTATTATAACAGTATATTCAAAGATAGATGGAATAAAAGCAGGAGACCGTGGTGAGGGGGTCAGTGTCCTATTTGCACAATGATTACTTTCTATCTGCCAGATTATATGCCCTCCCCTTCTGGTGAGATCATACCCCATCAGTTGCAAATGATTAGGAAGGAAAGTCTGTGAAGTTAACCAGATGTCTCATTACTTACTTGCAGTCCTTGATGGTGGCCTATTTTCTCTGCTGTAGCATGATCCCCTCTCTCCTTGTTTCTTGTGGGGCCCTCCTTTCCCTTCACTCCTGTTTATAATCTTTGGAATTACTGTAGGTATTACAGAGATTTATTTTTGAGTGTGTCTCTAAGTGGGTTTGGAACTAGATAGAAAACATCAGAAATTCATTGTATGAAGTTATAAAACTCTAAAAGAATTAAGAAAAGAAAAAAAATTAAAAAAGAACTTTAAATGAGACCAAATTTCTTACTTGGATAGGTAGCCTAGGTCTGTAATCCCAGACACTTGGTAGTTGCACACAGGGGGTTCAAGTCTTGTCTGGGCCACAGAGTTAGTTCAAAACTGGTCTGTTAGGCCCTTTCTCAAATGAAAAAGATGAAGAGAGGATTGGAGATACTGCTCACTGGGAGAATGCTTTTCAAGCATGTATGAGGACCTGAGTATGCTTCCCAACACCACCCTCCCCTTAAAAAAAGGAAAAATCCAAATTTCTTAGTAAGGTCTGTGATAGTTTTTAACTTTTGATTCTTGTCTGTTTTCTTGTTCACCTTCATTTTCTTCTTCCCAGTTCCTTCAGGTAAATGACATTTCAGTTTGTTGAATGTGCTTTTTCCCATTCTACCTTTTTTCCTTTCTTCTTTCCTTTCATTTTCTGTTTTTCCACACTAGCCCTTTTCTTTTTTTCATGCTGGGAATTGAACCCAGGGTCCTACACACACTAGACCATTGTTTCACCACTGAGTTATTTCCCAAGATGCTGGTTTTTAATGCTAGATCGTTCATATATAATGATGCTTTCCATAAAAGCAACTTCCTATGGGTTTCAATTTAAATATCATATTTTCAAAAATTTCTGCAGTCATCTTGATCATAGTTCATCATACTCTTCTGTCACCATACCCTAATGGTTGCCTTACAAGCATTAATTATACATTATAATTACTTTTTATGGTTGTCTCATTTTATTTTGTGATTCTGTAACACACTATGAGGCCATTGGAAGTAAGGTTTTATATATTTATATATATATACACATATACATATTTTTACATATTTTTTCTGTCTTAGCAGCTATTATACTTCCAGGTAATAACATAGAATCTGAAACAAAATAGCCTTTTTTTATAACTCTATCTATCTATCTATCTATCTATCATCTATCTATCTATCTATCTATCTATCTATCTATCTATCTATCTATCTATCTATCTATCTATCTATTCATCCATCTAATCTATCTTGTACTTTGTGTGTGTATGTGTGTGTGTGTGTGTGTGTGTGTGTGTGTGTGTGTGCATGTATCAGAGGGCACTGTGCATCCCTGTTGAGGACCAAGGGTGACTTCAGGAATTCATTCCACGATTGCTTCTACCTCCTTTTTGCTTCACTCTGAGATTTCTGAGGCTCTGCCTACCAGAGCTGGAAGTGCAGGGTGCACCATTTCATCCTGGCATTATTTTTCATGGGATCTGGGATCTGAACTCAGGACTTTCTACTTGTAAGGTAGAGTCTTAACCTCTAAGTCATCTTTCCAGCCCAAAATAGAGTCTTTTAGACTAAAAGAGAATGCATGACAATTAATTTCAATAAGTAAATAAATATTTAAAAAGTTTTTCACTATGATAGGAAAAGATGAAATGTCAGTTAAAAATTCTGTAATGAAGTTAAGTAAATGAAAAATTTATTTGAAGTTAGACTAATTGGGATGATATTTTTTTCAGTTTTTCAGCCAATTGTTCCATAAATGTTTTGAACTATTTTTTACATCTTCCTTACCCTTCCTGATCATGATTTATGTACTTTATGTGAAGATAAGTGGAAAGTCCCACTGAATTTAATTGATTCAGAATCAATCTTGGACATACTCCAGTAGTGGAATTCCACGATGAATGTGGATGTGGGGTATGAAATCTTCAGTGATCTTTGTTCATGATCTCTGTAGCTGATGTAATTGTTCAGAAGATGCTTCATTAGGCTAGGAGCATAATCTAGAAAAGGCACGAAGATGAGCTCTCCAAGCTTCAGCAATAAGTATTTGTCCATACAAATAAGTATTTGTCCAGGGGAGGAGATGGACAAATGTTTGGATAGCAGATTTTCTTTATTGGGGTATGAAATCTTCAGTGATCTTTGTTCATGATCTCTGTAGCTGATGTAATTGTTCAGAAGATGCTTCATTAGGCTAGGAGCATAATCTAGAAAAGGCACGAAGATGAGCTCTCCAAGCTTCAGCAATAAGTATTTGTCCATACAAATAAGTATTTGTCCAGGGGAGGAGATGGACAAATGTTTGGATAGCAGATTTTCTTTATTGAAGTTACTAGACAAGAACTTATGAAAGAAAAATTCTACCCATAAGAAGCCAGCTATTATCTTTGCATGTATATATATTTTTGTTCATAGTTTTGATTATTTATTCTAACATGGAATAATTTTGTCTTTTATGTTTGTACCTTATAATTCCTTTGAAATAATTCTACAATGCAGACAATGATTTTCTGAAACATTTAAGACTGGAGAAAATGGGCTTGTATATCCATATGTTTTCAAAAATCCAAGAAATAATAGAGATTTTTTTCAACTTTCTGTGTATATTCTGGAGAGAAGAAAGATTTCTTACTTTAAGAATGAGGTAAAAGTCTCCTTCAAACTACAGACAAGTTCCCCAAAGGTAAGACTTTAACAAATATAGAAATCTAGCCTTGTAACCAGGAAAGTTTTTTTTTAATTATGTAGGAAATTATATAAATTGTGTTTATATAATTAAAGCAGAAAATTGCTGATAAGGTTGTATGTCACACAATGAATATAGTTTTAGAAAACAAAGGAAATTAAGTCATCAGGTGTATTACATTTTTATATAATTCTGGAAAGGTAGTTCAGCTGGAAAGGTAGAAGACTCAGACTCATGCTGTCTTGTGTCAGTACCAAGGTGCTCTGACTCCTTGGTGTGGATCCGGAATGTATATGAAGTTGTAGATTCTCTGTGAGGGCTGGAAATCAATTTTGCTTGTTCAGCAAGCACCAGACAGCCTTAGTGTTCTGCAGCCACTTGATTGAAAATAACAACTGAATCTGCAATCCACATGACACCATTATTTTAGAGTGTGTGATACCTACTACCTGTCTCTGAGGTTAGTCTAAACACGACCTTGGTGAAACTAAGGAAATGGAAAAGCATTATGGTTAACAGAGCTGATGGGTTTTTTAAACAGATAAATAAATAACCGGAGATGAATGATAATTTCAAGATTTGGCTTAACAATAACATGAAAGGAGGTATCATTAGTTGAAAATCTAATAAGGACTAGATTTAATGTGATGAATTTAAAGTTTACATTTGTAAAATACTCAATGAATCTTTAATGAGAAATGAAGACATCAGTTTGAAAATTAAAGGAGAAATAATAGTAAAGAACTACCATCTTTACAAAGTTTTAAGCATTTATATTTTATGGAGAGGAGGAATATGCAAGATACTAAAAAAGTTTTAATGACTTGAATTTATGTGACTGTGCTTAGGTAGGGGGTCACATGAAACAGTTTTGTTAGTTTGGAGTCATATGAAACAATTATGGTTCCATTGTACATATTTTATAGAGGTGTTAACTCTAGGAGCTCAGGGTGAGACTTTATTTTGTGATGGAGTGCTGACAGAGGCAACCAAATTTAAAGTGACTATGCTGGATTTTGCTATAGTATGAATTGTTGTCCTTATTATAAAGGGAAATTTGACTGGGCATAGTGGTACATGTCTGTCGTTACCTTTGGGAGATGGAGGCAGGAAGATCAGGACTTCAGGATCATCTTCAAAACTACATATCAAGTTAGAAGATGGACTGGGTGACATGAGTTTGTGTTTCCAAAAGAAAAGAGAAAAGTTTTGGTACAAGGGGAATGTCACATGTATACAAAGTTAGTCATGTGTAAGTCAAAAACAGACTTGGAACAACAGTTAATTTCCTGATGGTCTGCTAAGGAAGCCAAAACTGTCTGTACTTTGATTTTGAATTTCCAGCATGTGGAACTTTGAGTTAGTATATTTTTTTGTTTATACCACTGAGTTTGTGTTGCTTTCTTATAATATCTTTGGCAAAAGGACATAGGTTTGGCACTGGGAAGTGGGAGATTGTTGTAATAAATATCTAAAAACATAGTAATAGCTGTGTGATTCTGGAAGAGTTTTAGAATTCATGATAGAAAGAGGCTAGATTGTCTTAATGAAAGAGATCACTAGGAAGAATAGAGACATTAGCAAGTGATTTTGCTAAGTGTTCAGAAAGGAAATAGGAATTAAAGAGATTCTGAGCAGAATCTTTCTAGAAATATGAATGCTGGCATGTTCGTGGTTGAAGTTTGAAATGGAAATGAGAACAGTGGTATTGGGCAGTAGAGGAATTTATTTACTGTTTCACAATAGCAGCATTAATAATACTGTGATTATTTTATTTTATATTGCATTCATAATTTATGCTATTTTGAATATGTAAATCAACACAAGCTTTACTATTACACTTTTTGACTGCACATGGTGCATCATGTCATGAAATTGCCTTTCCATTCTTTGCTATTTTTTTCTTCTCTAAGGTCATCTAAACATGTTTCTTCTGAGAAGTATTGCCAGATCCCAGTGGATTTAGAAATCAAGCACTATGAATCAAAAGTATGACATGAAAATATGTATATAATGACACTTATGAAATCAGTCTTTAATGGCTGACCCCAATCATTAAGTATGAAATCACTTAAAACAGTTAACCCCATCCTAAACAACCTGGTATTCCAGATGTCTATGGCTTGGATTTTGATACAAGTAGATATGTTTCATATGCATCATTAAAAAGTGGATGACTGTAAAAGGAATATGAGCTCAATACCTCTAAGGATATTTTCATTTTTTTGTAGGCAAACTGCTTTTTATGTCTGAAAACAAAACCAAATAAAGGAATAGATGGAACCAAGGAACAATGTGACTTACTTTGTCCTCTTGGGTCTCACCCAGAATCCAAAGGTGCAGAAAATGCTTTGCTTCATGTTCTTGCTCTCCTACATTCTGACCATGATGGGAAATCTGCTTATTGTTATTACTGTGACTATCAGTAAGACCCTGGGTTCACCTATGTATTTCTTTCTTGCTAGTTTGTCTTTTGTGGATATCATTTATTCATCAGCCATTTCCCCGAAATTGATTTCAGATTTGTTCTTTGGGGAAAATACCATATCCTTCCAATTTTGTATGACCCAGCTCTTTACAGAACACTTTTTTGGTGGCTCAGAAGTCTTTCTTCTGTTGGTGATGGCCTATGACCGCTATGTAGCCATCTGCAAGCCCTTGCATTATTTGACTATTATGAGGCAATGGGTTTGTGTTGTGCTGTTGGCATTATCATGGGTTGGAGGATTTTTGCACTCAGTTATTCAGCTCAGTACTATTTATGGGCTCCCATTTTGTGGCCCCAATGTTATTGATCATTTCATGTGTGACATGTACCCATTATTGAAACTCGTCTGTATGGACACCTATGTCATTGGCCTCTTAGTGATGGCCAATGGAGGACTGATCTGTTCTGTTGTGTTTCTGCTTTTACTCATCTCTTATGGTGTTATCTTGTACTCACTAAAGAACCGTTCCCAAGAGGGTAGGTGGAAAGCTCTTTCAACCTGTGGTTCCCATATCACCGTGGTTGTCTTCTTTTTTGTTCCATGTATTTTCATGTATGCCCGACCTGCTAAAACTCTACCCATTGACAAATCATTGACCGTGTTTTATACAGTTATCACCCCAATGATGAATCCCTTAATCTACACTTTGAGAAACTCAGAGATGACAAATGCTATGAAGAAGCTCTGGAGAAGGAAAGCTATTTTGGGAATAAATAAGTGAGTCACTCAGTGTGAAAAAGCTCACCTGACTATGATGATCTTTGCTTAATATATGTGTCTCCTGAATTCTTATACTAACTTCCTTTCATTTGAAAGCATTTATATGACTTACAAGTGAATTACTTGATTTTTACCATTAATACATTTCTTTTCTACATTGTAACTTCTGTAAAGTTTTTTTTATTGCTATACCTGAGCAGGCATGTTATGCATACAAAAGGAAGTCAATGAATAATCTGTAATAAATTTAATGATTAAAATCTTTGTAGCTTCACACTGATTTTATTGAGTATCCACATTTAGTTTTATGATTTACTTTGTTATTGTTTTATTTTTGTTTTCCTTTTATATTGATTTTCAAAATATAGTAGTGGATATTTTGTGTCCTTATTACAGAATTTTTAATGCCACAGGTTTCTTCATTTGTTCTGGGCACATTTGTGAGGAATTATTGAGTTAAAATCAAAGCCTTTGGAAGATTATCTAGTTGACGTGGGAAGGACTTGCTTGTAGTTGGTGGGACCAGGGCATGTGGATGGGATGGAGATAGCGGGTTCAGTGTAACCAAGAATTATCAGCTGTTTGTTTATAAGCTACTTGTTTGCATATTCATATCAGCAGCAAACCAGTAATGATCAGCACGTATGAGGAAGTCAGAGAAAAAGTTTCTGAAGTCAGTTCTTTTTTCTAATCACACAGCTTCAGAGGTTGAATTCAGGTTTGGGTTCAGATACCTTCACCAGCTGATCCATCTTACATTTTTTTAAAATAAAAATGGCAAGATTAACAGATAGTAATGTTAATGATAGAACTCATAAAGTGGTGAAATTGTGGAATCAATCTGTTTCACCATTCTTCTGGAGCTACAGGTCTCAGAAAAAGATAAGTCTGAGCACATTCACTACGAGATGTAAGCCAGATCTAGGAACACTAATACTGTAAAATACCTGCTGAGTCACCATATTGGATCCATAACTGTATTTTTTTAAACTTAAAAAAATTAAGTTTGTTGGGGGCTGGAGAGGTAGCTCAGGGATTAAGCCTCTACCTTGCAGGTGGAAGGTCCTGAGTTTGGATCCTAGACCCTACGTATAGACGCTGGGCAGAAGCGGGAGTGGGGTGGGGGGTAGGGGGTGGGGGTAGGGGGTGAGGGTGGGGGGGCAGAAAGCGTTTCTGGTCCTGGTGGGTGGAGCCTGTGAATCCCTGGGCAGAATAAACAAGGAGGAGGTGGAGGAGTCCATGGTGGTTCCCGAATTCGCCCGTGGTTCTACACATACACACACACACACACACACACACACACACACACACACACACACGTGCACATACGCACAATTGAATAAAAAAAAAGTGTCATAATTTTAAAATCAGATAAAAATTGCAAGAATTCTTGGAAACCCTCTATCGAGGCTTTCCATGTAATGACATTTTCATGTCTATTTTAGAATTTTTCTTCTTTCTGTGTATTCATATAAACATATATATATAATAAATACATATAAACATCATTTTTCTATGTCTCTTCGCTCATATATTCTATGTCTAGGCTTATTTATATTTTTTTCTGAAAAGTTTGAGAGTTACTTGCAGATATGATAACATGTAACTCTAAGGCTTCTACAAATAAATTTTTTTTGGAGTAAACCTGGCTAATTAAACTCACTATACTATCCTCTAAGAAACCATGAAAAAATATGAGTAGATTCATAGTCTAGAAATAAGAATTTTCCTTATATAATTACACTAAAATGATGAAATTTAAGAACTAATCCTGATATGATCTTCATATATTATTGTCATTTCACAAATTGTTCCAATGAAGTTATCTTTGTGGCAGAACAGAGCCCAAGGGCTCACATGGCATCTTATCATGAATACAGCATGGATTTCTTTCTTGCAAAATCAGTCCTGAGACCTTCTGTTTATTATTTATTTCACATTAATACCTCTGTAGATACAGGTCAATTTTCAGACCGTTCTATGTGTTTGCAGCTTACTTACTGTTTGATTCAGTTTTGCCTATAGCAGATTATCAGAGAAGTGATACATTTTTCCCAAGCACCACATAAAGAGGTATTGGCTGTTGATAACTTGAAATTTTAACTTTAGTAATTTGGCAATGATAGTGTCTTTCTGTTCTCTTCATTGTGCTGCTTGGAGATTTTGTGTATTCTTGAACCAAATTTTTTTTTGGGGGGAATTGCTGCTGAGATCTGGTTCCACTAAAATCTGTTGAGTATTTACTCTGGTATCCTTTTCAAAATACTGTGCAATTTATGCATCATTTGTTAACAAAGAATCTACTCATATTTTTTTTCATGGTTTCTTAGAGGATAGTATGTGAGTTGAATTAACCAGGTTTACTCCAAAAATCTGAAAAGTAAAACTTTTAAATTACCAGAGGTTACTTAAATTATAGCATCCATAGTTTTATTTTCCTCTTTAGTTTCAGCTGGTCTTTGACTTCAAAAGTTTCAAATGGCTTCTTTTAGCAGGAAATAACAGGACATGCAGCTAGTTTGTAAGGAGCAGTAGTAAGTGTTGGTCTATGCATTCAAAATACCTAATAGAGTAAAAGAATGTGGACCTGGAGACATTCATGATAACATCTTACACCTTCCCTTCACACAGTGCAGGTCCATGCATTATCTCATGTTGATTTCAAGTGGGCATGAAACATCCTTGAACACTAGGGTTCTAACAGAGTCTCATGCATTTCTGTTGTCATATGAAGACAGACTCACAGAAAAAGAAGGAATATTATGACAAAGCGGACGTTAAGAAAGAAGGAAGAAAGGGAAGGAAGGAAGGACCCTGAACCTAATGTCAGAGGAACCCAATCAACCCAATCATTATTTTAGTCATTTGAGGGAGTTACTTGACAGCCTGACTGGAAAACATTTATTTTACAGCGCAGGGCTTAAGGCTGGGTATCTGGAAAAATCTTGCCTCCATAACAGGATATAATTAACTTTAGAATGAGCATTGTTTCAGGCTTTATAATAAAATATAATAGCAAGAATTTTCATAACCTCAAAGAAGATCCACATGCAAATAAAATTGTTTCCAGGCAATCAAATTACACTATAAAATAATATCTAGTAGTCAACATGCTAAAAAAATAATATGTGTAAGAGATTCCAGCAGGAAAATCACAGAATGGCAGAATAACCTTTATAGAATCCAAAGTGACACAAAAATAAGCAGTGCATATAAGCTTATATTATAATTACATTCTATATATTCAAAATTTGAATAGTTACCAAAATAATGGTTATAATAATGGTAAATTCATAAAGGGATAAAAGATACAATGAAATAAAATCAGTAGATGGGAGCTGGGATGATGACTTCATGGGAAAAGCCTTTGCTGGAAAAACTTAAGCATCTGAGTTCGGATTCACAGAACACACATAAAAACCAAATGTAGCAGTACATATGTGTAACCCTAAAACTCTTACAGAGAGATTTGAGAGTCCCTGGAAGCTCATGGGCCATGTAGCCAGATCTATGCATCAGAGAACAGACCTTGTCTCCAAAAAGGCGGAGGGTGAAGTTTGACACCAGATGTTGCCTTCTGGCTTCCACATGAGCATGTGCAAGTTTACACCTGAATACATGCATATATATCCATGCATATCGCACCCAGATTAAAAAGTAATGGATGGGAGAAGATACACCCTTCCTCAAAAAGATACAGAAAGCATTTTTAATGACATAATAGCTTGATACTTTTAGGTCTTGGGAGAGATCAGATCAACCCAGTTACAAGAAGCTTGGAAAAAACCCAAGTTATATACAACTCAAAAAGTCCTATTTTTAGACATATTATAACAAAGCTATCAGAAGTCAAAGACAAAGAGTTAAGCATTCATTGAAAAAAAAATGTTCAGTCACATGTATGGCAATCTCCATTAGAGTAGTAGCAGATTAAAGGAGAAACTTGTGTTTGAAGTATTGGGAAATGGAATGATATGTTTAAGAAACTGTCAATGGAGAACACCATACAAAGATAAACCATGTTCCTGAAATGAAGGAGAAATAGTCTTCCTCAGTGAAGCAAATCTGAAAGAACTCACTGTTACTAGTGCAGTCTCGTAAAAAACATTTAAGTGAATCTTACATCTAGAAGTGAAAGTCTGTTAATAATCTGAATTAAAGTGTTTAAATGACTAAGCAGTCATTTCTCAAAGGATGATCTCAAAGGGCTCAGAAGTAAGTGAAAATTCCTTTACAATGCTAATCATTAGGGGAATCCAATCCAAATCACAGTGAGACATCATCACATATTTGCTAAAATGTTTTCTCTTATATACAATCTAAAAACAACCCAAGAAACTAGAGATGGAACTGCCATGATTTGAGTGTGAAATATCCCCCACATGCTGATGTATTTGAATGATGTATTTGAATGATGTATTTGATTCCAAGCTGGTGGTGCTGTTGGGGAAGGGCTGTGGCATACACACACACACACACACACACACACACACACACACACACATGCACGCATGCACGCACACACATGCACATGCGCACACACACATGCACCTTTTATTACAGAAAATGAATTAATGATGTCAATGAAATTAGTAGACATTATATTAAGGAAATAAATCTGTCAAGTACTAACCATTCATCCTTCCTTATATGAGTACTAAAATGTAGATTTAGGAAAAGTAGTACAATAATTGTTATGAGAGCCTCGGGGAGAAGATGGAGCAGAGATGATGACAGTGCAGCTAGACAAGAACAACTTTTCCTGTTATAATGCATCGTAGGCTAATTGAAACTTGCACAAGCTAGTTAAAATTTCAAAAATAGATCTTGAATGTTCCAACCACAAAGAAATAACAAATGTTTTAGGTGAAGGAGCATCAGTGACAATGACGTGATTGCTATGCATTGTTTGTCACTATAAAAATGCCACATGTGTTCCATAAATGTGTATAATTTCATGCAAATTAAATAAAATATAGAATTTTCATGTTTATATTTGTATTTACAAGAGACTGCCTGCTCATTTTTAAAACTTTTTTCCTAGTTCTTTTTAAATTTATTTTTCCTAGTTTTATAAGCATATTGTGAAATTATCCCTACCCCCTCCTTCTTTCCTCCCTCCCTCCCTCCTTTTCCTCCCTTCTTCAATTCATCCCAATCCCTCCCACTCTCCTGTCTGTTTCTATGGGTCCCAGGGTTCTTTCTGGATCATCTGCACTAGTGGGGATTCAGGATTCTGTGAAAGATCTGGGAAGAACTGCTGATAGGGGTACTCCCCTTCACCTATCTAGCTCTAGCATATAAGGTTCTTATATGCTAGCATGTACTTATTTCTCCTGACATCCTTGCTATTCTATGAGGGCATGATGATATGTCAGTCATGTTGCAGGTCTGGAAAGGACAAGTCTCATTGCATTGAGTTCCTGGATGTAGCAGTTCTGCCTTGAGTAGAATGTTTTGGCCAGTTGTGAACCTTCCCATCTTTAGGCTCTTAAAATCTTACCATTCCTTCTTTTGCAAGGTTCCCTGAGCCTTAGGAGGGGAAGAGATTTGGTTGTGCTGGTTCTGAGTGAGTATTGTAGGGTTGTGGATACTCTGCATTCTGGTTAGTGGCTGTCTATTTTATTGCTCTTTCACTGCAATAAGGCTGCATCCTGTTTGGGTGTTGAGATCCTCTCTATCTAAGGATAAAATGAGAGGTATTTAGATGGAAGCTTACTTTGCAGTGCTTGTAGTTAGTGTTGAGATATCTGAACTTGTATACTGTCAGTTTTATTTCATACGCTGTTGTTTATAACTGGTGTACAAAGCTGGGCCTGTGTTCCCTGTCATGGTGGTATATGGGGGGGGGTTAGGAGTTAGTAAGCAGGTGGTTGATTACTTGGAAACTAGCCCTACTCTCTACTGTCTCCTATTCCTGCTCTACCCTCTTCTTTGAGACTTTTCTTACATAAACATCTTTTTAAAATGTTTAGCCATGTTCTTTTGTTTCTGCCCTTTTGGGATCTTCTTGCAACCCTCTCCTCTCCCCAGGCTTGTATTCCTATGTGTCTGTTGGTGTTCTAAGAGCTTCTGTTTGATTCCAACAAACTGATGTGTTTAATGCTTCTGGGATATTTCACTCAGTATGATTCCTTCCAGTTCCATCCATATACTGGAAAATTTCATTAGTTAATCTTTCCTATTTGTCAACCATTGGATATTTCTTGCAATCATTGGTCCATTTCTTTGCAATTGTGAAAAGGCTGCTCTGAACATGGATGCAGTGTCTTTTGGGAATATTTCTAGGAGTGCTATAGGTGACTCAAATGAAATTTTTATTTTTAATGTTTTTAGGCACCTCAAAATTGATCTCTGAAGGGGTTGTATGACTTTACAATCTCACCAGCAATGTATGGTAGCATTTGTTGTTTGCGTTTTGGATCTTAGCCATTCTGACTCGAGTGAGATACTATCTCAGAGTGCTTTTAATTTACATTTCCCTAATAATTAGAGAGGTAGAACATTTTAAAAATATGCTTCTTAGACATTTGAATTTGGGCTTGTGAGAAGTTTCTTTTCAGTTACATAGCACATTACTTCCTCAGTATTCAATTTTTGGAGTTCTTTGTGTACTCTGGTATTAGTCCCCTACCAGATTTGTGGTTAGTGAAGAAGCTCTCCCATTCTGTAGGTTGCCCTTTTGCTCAATTAAGTCACTTTTGCTCAGCAAAAGCTTTTTAATTTCATATAATCCTGCTTGTTTAGTGTTGGACTTATTCTCTAGCCTTTGAGGTCCTACTAAGGAAATGCTGGCCAAAGGTATTCACTGTGTTTTCTTCTGGGAGTTTTATAATTTTTGATCTAACATTGATCCATTTGAAATTAAGTTTCATGCAGGGAGGCAAAATAAGGGTCTAGTTTCATTCTTCTACATGTAGATATCCAATTTTTGCCAGCGCCAATGCTGTCATTTTTCCAATGAATTGTTTTTGCACTTATATCAAAGATAAGTTGACTGTAGGTGAGTGTGCTTATATTCGAATCTTCAATTCTAATCCATTGGCCATTATCTCCTTTTTGGAGCTAGTACCATGTGGAGGTCCCTGGGGATCGGGATCGCAACTCTGTCCTGCAGGCCTGTCCGCCGGTCCTCCACAAGGAGGATTGGGGAAAGGTGAATGCGCTGTCCGCCCACTCCCAGCCCTCCTTCCCGAGGACAGACACATCAGGGAGTCTAATCAAGCAGGAACTCATTTATTGCAAGTCCGCAGCCATCTTATAAAGGCAGAAACAGTAAGGGGAATTTCAGGGCGGGGGAAATGAGCAACCAATCATCTTAAAGGTCAAGCCAGCACTCAGGCTGTATGTAGCAAAATTTCTTCAAAACATCCTGAGCTACGCCCTCCTGACTTCCTCCATCAAAAGATCTTTGTCTAAGCTTGCCAGATTATTGAGGTCACCTAGACTGAGGTCCCCACAGTCCCATACTGTTTTTTTTTTTTTTTTTTTTTTTTTTTTTTTTTACTACAATGGCTTTAGAGTATAGTTCAAGGTTTGATGTGGTGATACCGCCTATGGAGTTTTTATTATTCAAGATTGTTTTTGCTATTCTAGGTGTTTAAGGTTTCCATATGAAATTGGAGATGGTTTTACCAATTTCTATGAAGAATTAATTGGGTTGGAATTTTTATTTATAGTGTATTGAATCTGCATAATGCTTTTTGCAGAATGATCATTTTAACAATGCTAATTCTGCTGATCCAGGAACTTGAGAGGTTTTTCCATCTTCGGGCGTCTTTTGTAATCTCTTTTTTTAGGGTTTTAAAGTTTTCATTGTATAGATCTTTCATATCCTTGGATAGGTTTATTCCAAGGTATTTCATTTTTTATGAGCAAAGTTGAGTGATATTGTTTCTCTTAGGTCTTTCTTGCATTGTTTATCCTTGATGTGTGAAAAAGCCATTGATTTTCAAATATTAATTTTGTATCCTGATACACTACTGAACTTATTTATAGTTCCAGGAGTTTCCTGGCAGTCCTTGAGGTACAGGATCATGTCATCTGAGAGTAAGAATAACTTGATTTCTTCTTTTCAATTTGTATCCCTTTTATCTCCCTCTCTTGTCTTAGAGATCTTGCTAAGACTTCAAGTACAATGATGAGATGGTGGAAGTGGGAAGCCTTGTCTAGTTCTTGATTTAAGTGGGAATGTTCCCAGTTTTTCACCATTTAGGATGATTTGTGCCATTGGCTTATTGTATATGGCCTTTATTAAAGTGGTGTTAGATTTTTTTTTCAAATAAATAAGCCTTTTAAAATTTAATGATTGTAAAACTTCATTTATGCTGGCACTTTATATTTCATTTTTTAAAATTTTTTAACATTTTTTATTATTATTTCCGCTCATATAAACTTAATAGGTAGACCAGTTCCCTCCCCCCTCCTCCTCCCCCTGAACCCCCTGCTCCCCTTCCCTCCCTCCCCGTCTCCCAGTGCCTCTCCCCCAATTCCCAGAGAGTCCTTTATTGTGTATGCCTAACTCTCCTCTTGGTCCTCCTCTCTGATGACGTACAAGGACCAAGTGGCATTTCCCTGAACCCTTTCCTGTGTTCCCCTTAAGCATAGGAACACTACTGTGGCTGTCAATCCCTTGCCTCCAAGGATCTTGGTGCCTTTAGCAGATGCTAGACTTTGTGAGGTCAATAGTGTGTTGGACATTGCGCAGGGCATGCAAAGTCCAATTATGATTGCTTCAGCCCTAAATAGTGTGGAGAATCTTCAGATCATTGCTCCTCCCATCCTTTTGCTCTTACAATCTTAACGCTCTCTCTTCCGCAAATGTCCCTGAGCTTCAGGATGGGAGGAGATTAGGCTGGCTTAGTTCTATGTGGTTGATATAGAGTCTCTGAAGTTCTGGATTGTGGTTTGTTGATTTTCTTTTGTACTTTTGCTGCTCCTGCAATGTCCTTCACTCCATCCTGATGGGCACTGTATGTCACCCCCTGGTCAGAGACAAAAAACTGTTAAACTGGAGTCTTGTTATAAGAGCACATTCAAGGGTAGATGTAATAAAAGCAGGAAACCTCGGTGAGGGAGGGGTCAGTCACCCATTTGCAAAATGATCACCTTTCATCTGCCAGACTATATGCCCTCCCCTTCTGGTGAGATCATACCCCCTCAGTTGTACATGATCAGGAACGAACGTCTGTGAACTTAACTAGGTGTCACATTACTTACTTGCATTCCTTATTAGATTTTGTCAAAAGCATTTTCAACATCATTTGAGAGAATCATGAATTTTGTCTTTGCATTTGTTTATATGGTAAGTATATATATGTGAGAGGTTTTTCCATCTTCTGGCATCTTCTATAATCTTCTTTTTAGGGTTTTAAAGTTTTCATTGTATAGATCTTTCATATCCTTGGTTAGGTTTATTCCAAGATATTTCATTTTGTATATTGAGCTAACCTTGTGTTTCAGTAATAAACCCAAACTGGTCATAGTGGACGATATTTTTGATACATTTTTGAATTCAGTTTGCTAGAATTTTGTTGAAGATCTTTACATTTGTGTTCATCAGTGAAATTGGCTTATAGTTTTCCTTTTTTATTGTGTCTTTATTTGGTTTTGAGATCAGAGTGATATTGGCCCCGTATAAGAGTTTGGAAGGTGTTCTTTCCTTTTCTATTTTGTGGAAGAGTTTAAACAGTATTGGTATCATCCATTCTTTGAATATCTTGTAGAATTCTGTAGGGAGATTAGTAATTACTTCTTCAACTTCATCTCTTGTTATAGGATTAATTTATTCAGTTTCTCATGGTTTAACTTTGGTGTGTTGTATGTGTTTAGGAATTTGTTCATTTCTTTGTGATTTTCAAACTTGTGGTGCATAATTTTTTAAAATATTACCTTATTTTTTACTTTATTTCATTCATTCATTCATTCATTCATTCATTCATTCATTCATGTATTTGTTCATTTGTTCATTCATTCATGTATTGGAGGGCATTTTGTGCCCCTGTGGAGGACCAAAGGTGACTTTGGGAATCATTCTGGATTCTACCTCCTTCATGCTTCATGCTGGGCTTTCCTAGGCTTTGCCTATCAGGGTTGGAAGTGCAACTGCCACCAGTTTCTGCCTGGCATTTTTGCATGGGACCTGGGATCCAAACTTAGGAACTTCTGCTTTCAAGGCAGTGTCTTAACCTCTGAGCCATCTCTCAAGCCTTGACTTTATGATTTTTTAATTTCTTTGACATTGGTTGTGATAATTCCATTTTCATCTCTAATTTTATTAATTTGGATTTTCACTCTTTTGGTTTTGGTTAATTTGACTAAGTGTCTGTTGATTTTGTTAAGTTTTTCAAAGAACTAGCTTTTTGTTTGATTTATTCTTTGTATTGCTTTCTGCGTCTCAATTTCAATTATTTCTTCTTTGATCATTCTAATTTCTGCAGGTCTACTTCCTGTGGAGTTGATTTGTTCTTGTTTCTCTTAGCTTTTACCTGTTAAGTTTGTATGAGCAGAAATAAAAAAAAGACACAAAACAAAACAATAAATCTCTTTTTTATATATTAAAAAAGTTTTTGGCTGTATTGTTAGGTTGTTTACTTGTGATGTTTCCATTTGTTTATGTAGGCATTGAGTGCTATGAATTCTCCTCTTAGAACTGCCTTCATTGTATCCCAGAAGTTTTGATATGATGTGCTTCCATTATCATTGAGTTCTAGGAATCTTTGAATTTCCATTTTTACTTCTGTCCAGGCCCATTCTCATTCAATAACAAATTCTTAAATTTCCAAGAGTTTGTGTGTTTTCCATTGTTTGCCTTGTTATGAATGTCTTCTTTATTATCTGGTGGTCAGAGAGAGTATAGGCAATGATTCAGTTTTCTTATTTGTGTGCAGGCTAATTTTTTGGCCTAGTATGTAATCTATTTTGAAGAAAGTTCCTTGAGATGTGTTCCTTGGTGTTAGGATGGAATGTTTGGTATATGTTTGTCAGGTCCATTTATTTTCTGGCTTGGTTTAGTTCTAGTGTGCTTATATTCAGTTCTTGGTCTGTTGACCTCTCTAACTGTGAGAGTGGGGAGTTGAAATCCCCTATTATTATTATATCCCCTACTATTGTGTTTGGTTGATTTGTTGTTTTATCAGTAGTGGTGCTTATTTAGCAAATGTAGGGGAGCCTACGTTTGGAACATATATGTTTAGAATTGTGAGTTCTTCCTGATGCATTGTTTCTTTGATGAGCATGTGGTATCCTTCTGTATCTCTTATGATTTGTTTTGATTAGAAGTCTATTTTGTCAGATATTAGGATGGCTACTCATGCTTTTTTCCTCGCTTCATTAAATGCTGTTAGTCTATTGTTTTGATTGGGGAGTTGATCCTATTAATGTTTAAAGTTATAATTGAGAAGCTGATTTTTGTCACTTCCTGAGTTTATTGATTTTTATGTGTTGGCAGTTCTCTGTTTGGTAGATGTATAAGCATTATTTTTCCCCTTTGTCCTTTTGTCTTGAGAATTTTTTTCTAGTATATTCTGCAGCCCTGGTTTGATAAATAAGAAGGGTTTTGATTTACTTTTATTTGAAAAAAATTTTCTTTGTACTTCAAGCATGACTGATAGTTTGTCTGGATATGGCAGCCTGACAGTATTCGTGATCTTTCATAATTTGAAGAATGACTTTCAGGTTCTTCTGGTTTTTACTGGTTCTATTGAGAAGTCATTTGTTATTCTAATAGGCTTGTCTTAAAGTGCGACTTGGTTCTTCTCATTTGTAGCTCTTATTTGCTTTGTTGTGCTCCTATTTTGATCATATCTGGATAGTGTGTGATATATATCTTGTACTTGGATGGGGCATTCTTTTCCTTAAGTTTTTGTTTATGATTGATTGAAATGTCTGGGCTAGCGTTTTTCTTGTTTTTTTTTTTTTGTTCTGGGATTCCATGGATGTGTAAGTTTGGCATTTTTATGGTATCCCATAGTTCTTGAATGTTCTTTTCTTTTTTTAAACTTTCAACTTCTTTAATTGAACAATTGATCCTATTCTATTCAGCTTATCTTCCAGATATGATGTTCTTTCTTCTGCTTGATCTATTCTGTGTGTGCTACTCTCTGTTGGGTTTTCAATTTCAGTTAGTTTTGCCCAGAATTCCAGTTGAATTTTATTTTGGTCTTTTTTCTCTTGTTCTAAATTTGATCTGTTTTCCTTTTTTCTTTTTCATCTCACGTAATGTCATATGGTTATTTCTTTCCTCTTTGTGTTCTTCATGTTCTTTTTTTTCTCCCACATTTTATTTTTTTTCCTAATTATACAAGCTGGATCAGTACCCATCCTATCCCTCCCTCCTCCTTTCATATTCTTTTGGTTGTTCCTTGCACTCCTTTTGTATTTCTCCTCAAAGTTTGTTGATCAAGTTGATAGCATTTCTTTGGAAGACAGTATCACTTACTTCCTTGAATGGTATCCATGAGGTTGTTCTGATTGGAGTCTATAGTATGCGGGTTAGTATTTTATGCCAGAGACATGTTTTCCTGGTACCTTCTGTATTTTGTGGTTTTATGATGTGACGTGGACATTTTCTGTTAAATCTGTGACTGCTTTCTTTGGTAGATATTTTTGGCTCTCGTGTCAGATATGGTTATCGGCCATTGACTATTGGAAACGCTTTTCTGATTTTGGATAAAATATGATGGTTGTGTCATATGACTGTCCCCTGTGTCTGTGCACTCAGTGAGGCTCTCACCTGTTAAAGGGCAGCCTTCCCCCATCCAGCAGGGATGGGTAGGTGGGTTCCTCCCCGTCCTCGTAGTTGGCACAGCTGTCACCTGGTGAATGGCAGGATTCCCCTAGTTAGTTTTTAAATTCTATTTAACATTTTTAAAGATATTCGTGAGACATTTTAATTTCATCCCTGGTAAAGTTTCTTTTAAGTTCCAAGGCCCATTTTTTAACAGGGCCATTTGTTTCCTTGGTGTTTAGTTTTCTAAGTTCTTTATGCACTCTGGATAATAGAGCTCTATCAGATATGTGGTTAGTGAAGATTTTCTCTCATTCTGTGGGTTGCCTTTGTGCTCGAGTTACAATCTCTTTATCTGAACAGAAGCTCTTTAATTTCATAAGATCCCATCTGTTGAGAGTTGGTTGTATTGACTGTGCTATTGGATTTCCATTTAGGAACTGTAGGCCTAGTCCAGTCAGCTCAAGGGAATACCCTACCATTTCAACTAAGGATTTTATAGTCTCTGGCCTTGTATTGAGTTCCTTGATCCATTTGGAATTAAGTCTTGTACATAGTGACAAATACGGGTCGAGTTTTAATCTCTGCATGTGGACATCCAGTTTTGCCAGCACCATTTGTTGAAGATGCCGTTTTTTTTCTCTATTGGATTTTTTGGCCCTTTGTCAAAGATAAAATGGCTGCAATTATGTGTGCTTATATTTGGGTCTTCAACTCTTATCCATTGATCTATGTGTCTATTTTGGAGCCAGTACCAGGCTGTTTTCATTACTATGGATTTGTAGTATAGATTAAGATTTGGTATGGTAATACCTCCAGCAGTGTTTTTTTGTTACTCAGGATTGTTTTTGCTATCCTGGGTCTTTTGTGCCTCCATATGAATTTTGAGACTGTTTGGTCAACTTTTTTAAAGAATTGCTTTGGGCAATCATAATTGGACTTTGCATGCCCTGCACAGTGTCCAACACACTATTGACCCCACAAAGTCTAGCATTTGCTAAAAGCACCAAGATCCTTGGAGGCAAGGGATTGACAGCCAAAATAGTGTTCCTATGCTTAAGGGGAACAAAGGAAAGGGTTCAGGGAAATGCCGCTGGATCCTTGTACATCATCGTAGATGAGGACCCAGAGGAGAGTTTGGCATGCACATTAAAGGATTCTCCGGGGATTGGGGGAAGGGATACACTGGAGGGGTGAGGGGAGGGTGAGCAGAGGGGTCGGGGGGAGGAGGAGGGAGGGAGGGAACAGGTGTACCTATTAAGCTTGTATGAGTGGAGATAATAAAAAATGTTAAAAAAAAGAATTGCTTTGGGATTTTAATTGGTATAGCACTGAATCTGTATTTTCCTTTTGTAGGATGGTCATTTTTATGATATTGATTCTGCCAACCCAGAACATGGGAGGTCTTTCCTACCTCCTGGTGTCTTCTGTAATTTCTTTCTTTAGGGTTTTAAAGTTTTCATTGTAAAGGTCTCTTACTTCCTTGGTTAGGTTTATACCAAGGTATTTCATTTTTTTTTAGGGGTGTAGTAAATGGGATTGTTTCTCTCAGGGCTTTTTCACTTCTTTTATTCTGGACATGTAGGAAGGCCACTAAGTTTTGTACGTTTATTTTGTACCCTGCCACCCTGCTGAACTTCTGTATTAGTTCCAGGAGCTTCTGGTGGAGTTTTTGGGATCACTCAGGGATAAGATCATGTCATTGGAAAATAGAGATAACTTGACTTCTTTCTTGCCGATTTTATCTTTTATCTTGCCCTTTTATCTTCCTTTCTTGTCTTATGGTCTCAGCTAAGACTTCAAGTACAATATTGAATAGAAGTGGTGAGAGTGGACAGCCTTGTCTAGTTCCTGATCGAAGCAGGAATGCTTCAAATGTTTCCCCATTGAGTATAATCCTTGCTGTTGGCTTGTTGTATACAGCTTTTATTATATTGATAAAGTTTCCTTCCATTCCAACTGTCTCTAAAGTTTTGATCATAAAGGGCTGTGGATCTTGTCAAAAGCTTTTTCTGCATCTATCGAGAGTATCATGTGGTCTTGGATTTTGGACTGGATTACATGGTGAATTACATTTATTGATTTGCTTATGTTGAACCAAACTTGTGTGCCTGGGATAAAGCCTCCTTGATCCCCATGAATCAAAAGTTTTGAATCCGATTTGCTAAGACTTTTTTGAGAATCTTTGCATCTATGTTCATCAAAGAGATTGGCCTATAATTTTCTTTTTTAAGTATATCTTTAATAGGTTTTTGGATTAAGATGATATTAGCTTCATAGAAAGGATTTAGTAGTGTTTTTTTCCTTTGCTATTTGATGGGACAGTTTAAGGAGTAGTGATGTTATTAGCTCCTTAAATGTCTGGTGAACTCTGTGCTGAATCCATCTCATCTAGCACATTTTTTAGTGGGAAGATTTGAGATTACTTCATCAATTTCCTCATATGTTATAGGACTATTTAAATAATTCACAACTTCCTGATTCAATTTAGGCAATTTGTGCTTACTTAGGATTCATCCATTTTTTTGTGTTGTCAAATTTCACAGAGTATGGTTTTCAAATATGACATTATAACTCTGAATTTCTTGGGTATCGGTAGTGATAACTCCATTTTTATTTCTAATTTTGTTATTTTGTGTTTTCTCTCTTTTGCTTTTGCTTAATTTTGCTAGGGGTGTATCAATCTTATTGATTTTTTCAAAGAACCATATTTTAAAATCCACAATACAAACAACACCAAATCCTGGAGAGGATGTATTGAGAAGGGAACTCTCCTACATTGCTGGTGGGAATGCAGGCTTATACAACCACTCTGGCAATCCGTCTGGTGTTTCTTAAAAAAGTTAAAGATTGAAATGCCATGCGACCCTGATATTCCACTTTTGGGAAAAATCCCCCATACAGCAAAATTTACCTTGATAGTACAAACACGACCATGTTCATAGCAGCACTGTTCACAATAGCAAAGTTGTGGAATCAATCCAAATGTCCAATAGTTGACAAGTGAATAAGGAAATACGTGGTACATTTATACAGTGGAATACTACTCAGCCATCAAAATGATGAATTAATGAAATTTGCTGGGAAATGGGTGGATTAGAAAAACATTATATTAAGTGAAGTATCCCAGACACAGAAAATTAAGCACTGTATGTATTCCTTAATAGGTGGATCCTAGTACCAAACCCACTTAGTGACACACTCTAAGATAAATCTCTGTAATACCTACTAGTAATTGTAAAGATTATAAACAGGAGGAAAGGGGAAGGAGGGCCCTGCCAGCACCAAGGAGAGAGGGGATCTTGCTACAGCAGAGAAAATAGGCCACCATCAAGGACTGCAAGTAAGTAATGAAACATCTGGTTAAGCTCACAGAGTTTCCTTCCTAATCACTTGCAACTGACTGGGGTTTGGTCTCACCAGAAAGTAAGGGCATACAGTTTGGTAGATACAAGGTAACCATTTTGCAAATGGGAGACTGATCCCTCTCACCATGGTCTCCTCCTCTTATTCCATCTACTTTTGAATCTACTCTTACAATAAGACTCTATTTTAACATCCTTTTATCTCTGGTCAGGTGTTGACATCGAATACCCTTCTGGATGGAGCTAAAGGCAGTGCAGGAGCAGAAAAACTGAAAAAAAATCAATAAACCATAATTCAGAACATCAAAGACTCTATATCAACTACCTGGAACCAGGCCAACCTACTCTCTCCCCATCCCAAAGCTCAGGGAAATTTGTGGAAGAAGGGGTGGTAAGATTGTAAGAGCCTAAAGATGGGGAGGAGCAATGATATGCAAGATACTCCACACAAGTTAGGGATGCAGTAATCATAATAGGACTTTGCATGACCTGTACAATGACCAACATATCATTGACCTCTCAAAGTCTAGCATGGATCACAGGTCACTAGGATCTTTAGAGGCAAGGGATTAACAGCCACAATAGTGTTCCTATACTAAAGAAGAACACAAAAAAGTGCTCTAGGCAATGCTACTGAGTCCTATACCTCATCAGAGAGGAGGACCCAGAGGGAAGTTTGACATGCACAGTAAAGGATGCTCCAGGAATGGGGGCCCACTGGGAGAAAGGAAGGGAGGAGGGGAAGAAAAGGGAAAAGGGGGAGGGAGCAAGGGGATCCTTGAAGGGGTGGAGGGAAAGAGGGGAATGGGGTACATATCAAGTTTGTATGAGTGGACAAAATAAATTAAAAAAGGCAAGGCAAGATGCTTAAAAAGATTCAAAAAACTATTTTTAACATTTTTTTCAGTTTTGCAAGTGTGAATAGCCCTCTTTCTCTGTTCCTGTTCCCCCTCCTTCACACCCTCCCTTTTTCCCCCTTTCTTCTGCCTCTCTCCTCTCCCTTCATCAATCAATCCTACTCCCTCCCACACTACTGTCTGTCTGCTTCTGTGGGTCCCATTGTTCCCTTTGGATTTTGCTTTACTAGGGACAGATTAAGTAGCTCTTCCTTGGGTATACTCACTAATAGGGGCACTCCCCTTTTTTTGTCTAATTCTAGCCCCTATAGTTTCCAATGAATGTAGTTATTTTTTCTGAGTTCCTTGCTAGTCTATGGGGAAATGTTGACATGTCAGCCATTGTGTAGGTCTGATGAAGATAAGTCTCATTGCAGTGAGTTTTGGGATAAGACAGCCCTTCCTTGAGTAAGATCTTCTGCAAGATTCTCTGAGCCTTAGGATGATGGGAAGAGATTTGAAGGGCCTGATTCCAGCTGAGCATTTTAGGATCACAAGTACTCCACATTTGGTTTGTTGCTGTTGTCTATTTCACTGCTTTTCCATTGCAGTAGACTGTGTCTTGTTTGGGTGTTGAATATTTGTTATATAAAGATAAAATGAGAGGTGTTTATATGGAAGTTTATGCTCCAGGGTTTGTGGTTAGCACTAAGGCATCTGATTCTTTCTACTGTCAGGTTTTCTACAGTCCACTGTTGCTTAGATTGGTTTACAGTGCTGGGTCTGTGTTTTCTGTCATGGAGGTGAGGAGGAGGAGTTAGACGTTAGAAAACAGGTGGTTGGTTACCTGGAGGCTCACCCCACTCTCTACTGGCTCTTATTCCTGTTCTTCCCTCTACCTTAAGACTGCTTACACAATAACCTTTTAAAACTGGTTAACCATGTTCTTTTTTTATTTTATTTTTTCCAGTCATACAAACTTGATAGGTACCCCATTCCCCTCCCTCCCTCTTCTCTTCCCTGGATCCTCTTGCTCCCTCCCCCTTTCCTTTCCCCCTTCCTTTTTCCCCCTTCCTTTTTCCCCCTTCCTTTTTCCCCCTTCCTGTGATCCATGTTAGACTTTGGAGGAGAGGGTCAATGATATGTTGGTCATTGCACAGGATTTCTTCGGCCCTAAGTTGTATGGAGTATCTTGCATATCATTGTTCCTCCCCATCTTTAGGCTCTTACAATTGTACTGCCCCCTCTTCCACAAATTTCCCTAAGCTTTGGGATGGGGAGAGATAAGGTTGGCCTGGTGATTAATGTAGGGTCTCTGAAGCTCTGTATTATTATTATTATTTTTTTGGTCTCACCAGACAGGGAGGGCAAAGAGTCTGGCAGATAGAAGGTAACCATCCTACAAATGGGAGACTGACCCCCCCAATCACCGCAGTCCCCTACTCTTTTTCCATCTAACTATGTTCTTTTGTTTATGCTCTTTTGGGATTTTCTTCCACTCCCCCTGCCTCCAACTTGGGTTCCTTTACATTTGTGGGTGTTATAAGAGTTTCTGTTTGATTACAACAAACCGAGTGTTTAATGCTAGGATCCACCTACAAGTGAAAACTTACAGCATCTGTCTTTCTGTGTCTAGGATATTTCACTCATTTGGGAATATTCCCAGGAGTGGTATCACAGAGTTGTATGGAATTTGATTTTTAACTTTTTTAGGTACCTCCAAATTGATCTCCAAAGGGAGTGTATGAATTCACAATCCCACAAGCAACATATGAGGGTTCCTTTCTCCTGGCATCCATACCAATTTGCTGTTGACTGTTTTCTGGTTCATAGTTTTTCTGACTGGAGTGAGTAGTTTTAATTTGCATTTTCCTATTGACTAGGGAGGTAGAATATTTTTAAAGATGTTTCCTAAACATTTGGATTTCATCTTGTGAAAAGTTTCTTTTCAATTCTAAGGTCCATTTTTAATGGAGTTGTTTACTTCCTTGGTATTTAATTTTTCATGTTCTTAGCATAATCTGGATATTAGTCTTCTATTGGGCGTGTGGTTAGTGAAGATGCTCTCCCATTCTGTAAGTTGCACTTTTGCTCAATTTGCAGTCTCTTTCATTGAAAAAAATCTCTTTAATTTCATATAGTCACACTTGTTTAGTGTTGGATTTATTTTCTATACCTTTGGAGGTCCTATTGAGGAAATCGTGGTTGAGAGTATTCCTTACTTTTCCTTCTAGAAATTTTGTAATCTGTAGCCTAACATTGAAGTCTGATCCATTTGAAGTTGATTTTCATGCAGAGAGACAAATAAGGTTCCAGTTTTACCCTTCCACATGTAACTATCCAATTTTGCCAGCACCTTTTGTTGAAGATGCTGTACTTTTTCCAATGGATTTTTTTATACACCCATGTCAAAGATCTGTTGACTGTTGGTGAGTGTGCTTGTATTTAAGTGTTCAACTCTAATCCATTGGTCTTGATTTTTTTGTTTTGTTTTGTTTTTTATTATTATTATTTATTCAACCGTGTGCATATGCGTGTGTATGTGCGTGCATGTCTGCGTGTGTATGTCTGTGTATGTGTAGAACCACGGACGAATTCGTGAACCACCATGGACGCCTCCACCTCCTTCTGCCCCGGGATTCACAGGCTCCGCCCTACCAGGACCAGAAGCGCAGGCCGCCCCTGCTTCCGCCTGGCATCTATACGTGGGATCTGGGATCCGAACTCAGGACCTTCCGCCTGCAAGGCGGAGGCTTAACCCCTGAGCCACCTCTCTAGCCCGGTCTTTATTTTTTGAAGCCAGTATCTTACTGTTTTTTTAATTACTATGGCTTTGTAGTATAGTTAAAGGTCTCCTCAGTGGGGTTTTTATTATACATAAAACAACAAATCATCCCAAACAGATAATAGTAGGGGATATCAACACATCATTCTCATAGACAGTCAACAGGTCAAAAATTGAACAGAGACACACTGGAGCTAAACCAAACTATAAGCCAAATGGACCAGACAAACATCTGCTGATAATTCTATCCTAACACAAAGAAATATACAATTTTCAGCAGCCCATGGAACTTTCTCCAAAGTAAATCACATACTATGTCACAAAGAAAGTTCCCACAAATACAATTAAATCGAAATCATCACCTGTATTCTCTCCAACTACCAAGCAATAAAGATGGACATCTATAGTAAGGCAAACAGCATAAAGCACACAAAATCTTGAAAAGTTAAGAATATGGTACTGAATATGCTACCAGTCCTCACCCTCAGGCACTGACATTCTTTTTGCCACCCTCTTCTGCAAGGTTCCCTGATTTTTTTTTTAAATCTAGGCTTTGCCAAATTTAGAAGCAAAGTCTATGTAGAATGGAATAAAACCTTACAGTTCTTAGAGATATTTTCATCTGTCTGTATGGATTTGCCACATATACACTTATGTCTTGCTAAAATTCTGATAAAGTTTCTTACCTCAAATTTGAGATGTTTATTCAGAGATCTTTCTTTGAGGGTCTTTTGGGGAGGTACCAGAGAGTAGACCCAATTTTAGTTTTGATATGAGCAAATACAGACATTTTTATTTTCTCCTATATTCTCCTTTAAAACTTAATAGCCAATCTTTTTAATCATCTTTCATCCTTGCCTTATAAAGTTATACACTGGTTAAAGAAATTTCTATCATGCTTGATTTTCAAAATCTTAGCACAAGTTTAATTCAAGTAAAACATACTTTCTGTTTTCAAAATTAGAATAAGTTGCAGCATTGTCAAACTTTCACAGCACTAGATAGGTGGATTTGGTTTTTTCCCCCACATTCAAAAACAGTTATCTGCCATTTTAGATTGCCCCAGACAGTCTTCCAGTGACGATCTGTCTTCATTTATTGTAGAAACATTAAACTTTGGAATTTTAAAAAATATTTACTTATTTTTTCCACTCATACAGACTTGATAGGTACCCAATTCCCCTCCCTACCTCCACTCCTTCTTGGATCCCCTTGCTACCTCCCCTCTTTTTCTTTTTCTTTCCTAGAGCATCTTTTAGTATGCATGTCAAACTTCCCTCTGGGTCCTCCTCATTGATGAGGTGTAAGGACTCAGTAGCATTGCCTAGAGTACTTTTTTGGGTTCCACTTTAGTATGGGAACGCTAGTGTGTTAATCCCTTGCCTCTAAGCATCCTAGTGCCTGTGATCCATGCTAGACTTTGGGAGGTCAATGATAGTTTGGTCATTGCACAGGTCATGCAAATTCTTATTATGATTACTTCAGCCCTAACTTGTGTGGAGTATCTTGCATGTCGTAACTCCTCCCTATGCTTAGGCTCTTACAATGTTACTGCCCCCTCTTCTGAAAATTTCCCTGAGCTTTAGAACAGGGAGAGATTAGGCCTGATTCCAGGTGGTTGATATAGAGTCTCTGATGTTCTGAATTGTGGTTTGCTGATTTTTTTTTTCAGTTTTGTGCTTCTGCACCAGCTTTAGCTCCATCCAGAAGGGTATTGGATGTCAACCCCTGGCCAGAGATAAAAGGCTGTTAAAATAGAGTCTTATTATAAGAGTAGATGCAAAGGTAGATGGAATAAGAGTAGGAGACTGCTGTAAGAGGGGGGTCAGTTTCCCATTTGCAAATGGTTACCTTCTATCTGCCAGACTGTATGCCCTCCCTTTCTTGTGAGATCACACCCCAACAGTTGCAAGTGATCAGGAAGGAAAGTCTGTGAGCTTAACCAGATATCTCATTAGTTACTTGCAGTGTTTGATTTGGATTTGGCACATATACACTTATGTCTTGCTAAAATTCTGATATTCTCTTTTCTCTGCTGTAGCATGATCCCCTCTCTCCTTAGTGCTGACAGGGCCCTCCTTCCCCTTCCCTCCCATCTATAATCTTTGCAATTACTGTAGGTATTACAGAAATCCATCTTTGAGTATGCCTCTAAGTGGATTTGTTACTAGGATCCACTTATTAGAGACAATATGTGGTTCTTAATTTTCTGTGTCTGGGATACCTAATAATACTTTCTAATCCCATCCATTTCCCAGCAAATTTCATTAATTCATTATTTTTGATGGCTGAGTAGTATTCCATTGTATAAATGTGCCATATTTTCCTTACCCACTTGTCAACTGTTGGACATTTGGATTGATTCCACGGCTTTGCTATCATAAACAGTTCTGCTATGAACATGGTCGTGCTTGTGCTATCAAGATGATTTTTTTGTTGTATGGGGGATTATTCCAAAAAGCAGAATAGCAAGGTCATATGGCATTTCAATCTTTAACTTTTTTAAGAATAACCAGACTGCTAACCAGAATGGTTGTATAAACCTACATTCCTATCAACAATGTAAGAGAGTTCTCTTCTCGTCACATCCTCTCCATCATTTGGTGTTATTTGCATTGTGATTTTTGCCATCCTGACTGGGGTGAGATGATATCTCAGGGAGGTTTTGATTTGCATTTCCCTGATGGCTAAGGATGCAGAGCATTTTTAAAGATATTTGTGAGACATTTCAATTTCTCACCTGGCAAAGTTTCTTTTAAGTTCCAAGGTCCATTTTTTAATGAGGCCATTTATTTCCTTGGTGTTTAGTTTTCTAAGTTCTTTGTGCACTCTGGATAATAGAGCTCTATGAGATATGTGGCTAGTGAAGATTTTCTCCCATTCTGTGGGTTGCTTTCATGCTCAAGTTATAATCTCTTTATTTGAACATAAGCTCTTTAATTTCATAAGATCCCATCTGTGAGTGTTGGTTTTAGCGACTGTGCTATTGGATGTCAGTTTAGGAATTGTTGGCCTAGCCCAATCAGCTCGAGGGAGTTCCCTCCCCTTTCAACTAAGGTTTTTATAGTCTCTGGCCTTATATTGAGGTCCTTGATCCATTTGGAATTAAGTCTTGTACATGGTGACAAGTACGGGTCCAGTTTTAATCTTCTGCATGTGGAGATCCAGTTTTGCCAGCACCATTTGTTGAAGATGCTGTTTTTTTCTCCATTGGATTTTTTGGGCCCCTTTGTCAAAGATCAAATGGCTGTAATTGTGTGATCTTATATCTGGGTCTTTAACCCTTATCCATTGTTCTGTGTGTCTATTTTGGAGCCAGTACCAGGCTGTTTTTACAACTATGGATTTGTAGTATAGACTAAGGTTTGATATGGTGATACCTCCAGCAGTGTTTTTGTTTCTCAGGATTGTTTTTACTATCCTGGGTCTTTTGTGCCTCCATATGAACATTGAGATTGTTTGGTCAACTTCTTTAAAGAATTGCTTTGGGATTTTAATTGATATAGCATTGAATTTGTATATTGCCTTTGGTAGGACGGTCATTTTTATGATATTGATTTTGCCAATCCAGGAACATGGGAGGTCTTTCTACCTTCTGGCGTCTTCTGTAATTTCTTTCCTTAGGGTTTTAAAGTTTTCATTGTAAAGGTCTCTTACTTCCTTGGTTAGGTTTATAGCAAGGTATTTAATTTTTTTAGGGGCTGTAGTAACTGGGATTGTTTCTCTCAGGGCTTTTTCACTTCTTTCTTTCTGGGCAAATAGGAAGGCCACTGAGTTTTGTACGTTAATTTTGTCTTATTTTTTATTTTTTTATTATTTATTCAATTGAGCATGTATGCATGTGTGTGCATGTGTGTATGTATGTGTGTGTATTGTGTGTGTGTGTAGAACCACGGACGAATTCAGGAACCACCATGGAGGCCTCCACTTCCTCCTTGTTTACTCTGCCCCGGGATTCATAGGCTCTGCCCTACCAGGACCAGAAACACAGGCTGCCCCCGCTTCCTCCTGGCATCTATATGTGGGGATCTCGGATCGGAACTCAGGACCTTCTGCCTGCAAGACAGAGGCTTAACCCCTGAGCCATCTCTCCAGCCCCTGTATGTTTATTTTGTGTCCTGCAACCATGCTGAACTTCTATATTAGTTCCAAGAGTTTTCCAAGTTAGGATCACTCAGGTATATGATCATGTGATCTGCAAATAGAGATAACTTGACTTCGTCCTTGCTGATTTGAGTCCCTTTTTTCTGCCTTTCTTGTCTTATAGTTTCAGCTGAGACTTCAAGTACAATATTGAATATAAGGGATTAGAGTGGACTGCCTTGTCTAGTTACTGATCTAAGCGGGAATGCTTCAAGTTTTTCCCCAGTGAGTATAATCCTTGCTGTTGGCATGTTGTATATAGCTTTTATTATATTGATAAAGGTTCCTTACATTCCAACTGTCTCTAGGGTTTTGATTAGGAAAGACTGTTGGATCTTGTCAAAAGCTTTTTCTGCATCTATAGAGAGTATCATGTGGTTTTGGATTTTGGACTGGTTTATATGGTGAATTACGTTTATTGATTTGCATTGAACCAACCTTGTGTGCCTGATATAAAGCCTACTTGATCTCCGTGAATGATGTTTTTGAATTCGATTTGCTAAGACTTTGTTGAGAATCTTTTCATCTGTGTTCATCAAAGAGATTGGTCTATAGTTTTCTTTTTTAAATGTATCTTTATTACCTTTTGTGAATAAGATATTAGCTTCATAGAAAGAATCTGCTATTGTTCCTTCTTTTGCTATTTGGTGGAACAGTTAAGGAGTATTGGTGTTATTTGTTACTTAAATGTCCTGCAGAATTCTGTGCTGAATTCATCTGGTCCAGGGTATTTTTTAGTGGAAAGATTTGAGATCACTTCATTGATTTCTTTTTATGTTATAGGACTATTGAAATAATTCACAACTTCCTGATTCAATTTAGGTAAGTTGTGCTTACTTGGGAATTCATCCATTTCTTTTGTGTTGTCAAACTTCATGGAGTATAGGTTTTTGAAATATAACGTTATAATACTATGAATTTCTTCGGTATCTGTAGTAATAACTCCATTTTTGTTTCTAATTTTGTTAATTTGGGTTTTCTCTCTCCTGCTTTTGGTTAATTTAGCTAGGCATGTATCAATCTTATTGATTTTTCCAAAGAACAAGCTTTTTGACTGGTTGATTTTCTGTATCGTTTTCCTAATCTCAATTTCGGGTATTTCTCCCTTCATTTTGCTAACCTTCTCTCTTCTACTATTTTTTGGGATCAGAAGGCTCTAGTGTCTCTAAAGCTTTAAGCTGCATTTTAAAATTATTTATTTGTGATTTTTCTATTTTTTTGATGTAGTCATTAAGAGCTATGAACTTACCTCTTAGGACAGCTTTCATTGTCCTAAGATTTTGGTAAATTGTAATTTCATTGTCGTTTGCTTCCAGGAAATCTTTTTCTTTTTTTTTTAACATTTTTTATTATGATTTCCGCTCATACAAACTTAATAGGTACACCGGTTCCCTCCCTCCCTCCTCCTCCCCCCCGAACCCCCTGCTCCCCCTCCCCTGACTCCTCCCTCCCCATCCCCCAGTGCCTCCTGCCCCAGAGAGTCCTTTCTTGTGCATGCCTGACTCTCCTTTGGGCCTCCTCTCCGATGACGTACAAGGACCCACTGGCATTTCCCTGAACCCTTTCCTGTGTTCCCCTTAAGCATAGGAACACTACTGTGGCTGCCAATGCCTTGCCTCCAAGGATCTTGGTGCCTTTAGGAGATGCTAGACTTTGTGAGGTCAATAGTGTGTTGGACATTGCGCAGGGCATGCAAAGTCCAATTATGATTGCTTCGGCCCTAACTTGTGTGGAGTATCTTGCAAATCATTGCTCCTCCCATCCTTTTGCTCCTACAATCTTATCCCCCCCTCTTCCGCAAATGTCCCTGAGCTTCAGGATGGGGAGAGATTAGTCTGGCCTAGTTCTAGGTGGTTGCTATAGAGTCTCTGAAGTTCTGGATAGTGGTTTGTTGATTTTCTTTTGCAGTTTTGCTGCTCCTGCAATGCCCTTCACTACATTCTGCTGGGCACTGTATGTCACCCCCTGGCCAGAGACAAAAAGCTGTTAAACTGGACTCTTATTATAAGAGCACATTTAAGGGTAGATGTAATAAAAGTAGGAAACCTCAGTGAGGGAGGGATCAATCACCCATTTGCAAAATGGTTACTTTTTATCTGCCAGAATATATGCCCTCCCCTTCTGGTGAGATCATACCCCCTTAGTTGTAAATGATCAGGAATGAACGTCTGTGAACTTAACAAGGTGTCACATTGCTTACTTGCAGTCCAGATGGAGGCCTATTTTCTCTATTGTAACATGGTCACTTCTCTCCTTGTTTCTGGTGTGGCCCTCCAACCCCATCCCTCCTGTTCATAATCCTTGCAATTACTGTAGGTAATACATAGATTTACCTATGAGTCTCTCAAGGTGGGCTAGGTGGGTTTGGTACTAGGAGCCACCTATTAGGGAGTACATACAGCGCTTAATTTTCTGGGTTTGGGATACTTCACTTAATATAATTGTTTCTAATGACATCCATTTCCCAGCAAATTCCAGTAATTCATCATTTTTGATGGGTGAGTAGTACTCCATTGTATAGATGTACCACAGTTTCCTTATCCACTCATCAACTGTTGGACATTTGGGTTGATTCCATGACTTTGCTATTGTAAACAGTGCTCCTATGAACATGGTCATGCTTGTGCTATCGAGGTGACCCTCTGCTGTATGGGGGATTATTCCCAAAAGTGGAATCGCAGGGTCATATGGCATTTCAATCTTTAATTTCTTTAAGAATCTCCAGACGGCTTGCCAGAGTGGCTGTATGAGCCTGCATTCCCACCAGCAATGTAGGAGAGTTCCCCTCTCTCCACATCCTCTCCAGCATTTGGTGTTGTTTGTATTGTGAATTTTTGTCATCCTGACCGGGATGAGATGATATCTCAGGGAAGTTTTGATTTGCATTTCCCTCATGGCTAAAGAAGTGGAACATTTTTTAAGATACTTGTTAGACATTTTAATGTCATCCCTGGTGAAATTTCTTTTAAGTTACAGGGCCCATTTTTTATTTGGGACATTGATTTCCTTGGAGTTTAGTTTTCTAAGTTCTTTGTGTACTCTAGACAGTAGAGCTCTATCAGATATGTGGTTCGTGAAGATTTTCTCCCATTCTGTAGGTTGCCTTTGAGCTCGTGTTACAATCTCTTTATCTGAACAGAAGCTCTTTAATTTCACAAGATCCCAATTGTTTAGAGATGGTAGCTGTGACTGTGCCATTGGATATCTGTTTAGGAAATGTTGGCCTAGCCCAATCAACTCAAGGGAGTTCCCTATCCTTTCAACTATGGTTTTTATAGTCTCTGGCCTTACATCAAGGTCCTTAAGTCTCGTACATGGTGACAAGTATGGGTCCAGCTTTAATATTCTGCATGTGGAGATCCAGTTTTGCCAGCACCATTTGTTGAAGATGCTGTTCTTTTTCCATTGATTCCTGGGACCCCTTTGTCAAAGACCAAATGTCTGCAATTTTGTGGGCTTTATATCTGGGTCTTCAAGCCTTATCCATTGATCTGTGTGTCTATTTTGGAGTCAGTATCAGGCTGTTTTTACAACTATGGATTTGTAGTATAGACTAAGGTTTGATATGGTAATACCTCCAGCAGTGTTTTTGTTACTCAGGATTGTCTTTGATATCCTGGGTCTTTTGTGCCTCCATATGAATTTTGAGATTGTTTGGTCAACTTCTTTGAAGAATTGCTTTGGGATTTGAATTGGTATAGCATTGAATTTGTATATTGCCTTTGGAAGGATGGTCATTTTTATGATGTTGATTCTGCCAATCCAGGAACATGGGAGGTCTTTCCTCCTTCTGGTGTCTTTTTCTATTTCTTTCTTTAGGGTTTTAATGTTTTCGTTGTAAATGTCTTTTACCTCCTTGGTTAGGTTTATACCAAGGTATTTCATTTTTTTAAGGGCAATAGTAAATGGGATTGTTTCACTCAAGGCTTTTTCACTTCTTTCATTCTGGGCATATAGGAAGGCCTCTGATTTTTGCACAGTTATTTTGTATCCTGTCACCCTGCTGAACTTCTCAATTAGTTCCAGGACCTTCCTGGTGGAGTTTTTGGTATCACTCAGGTATAAGATCATGTCATCTGCAAATAGGGATAGCTTGACTTCTTCCTTTCCAATTTGAATCCCTCTTATGTCCCTTTCTTGTCTTATGGCTTCAGCTAAGACTTCAAGTACAATATTGAATAGAAGTAGTGAGAGTGGACAGCCTTGTCTAGTTCCTGATCGATATGGGAATGCTTCCAATTGTTCCCCATTGAGCATAATCCTTGCTGTGACCTTGTTTTAGTCTGTCTATGGATCACTGGCTGGTGTGAACAGATATTTATGTGACATCTCCCCAGGAAAATATGTCTTGCACACACACATACACACACACACACCTGATTATTTTAGTGCTTTTCCGAATGACTAAGATGGATTACTAATCTGAATTTTTTGTGTCTGTGGAAGACAAGTGAATATGAATGTAACTAAGAAACAGAGTGTCTCTGGCCAGGGGGTGACATACAATACCCATCAGGATGGAGTGGAGGGCATTGCAGGAGCAGCAAAACTGCAAAAGAAAATCAACAAAGCATAATCCAGAACTTCAGAGACTCTATATCAACCACCTAGAACTAGGCCAGCCTAATCTCTCCCCATCCTGAAGCTCAAGGAAATTTGCGGAAGAGGGGGCGGTAAGATTGTAAGAGCACAAGGATGGGAGGAGCAATGATATGCAAGATACTCCACATACGTTAGGACCGAAGCAATTAAAATTGGACTTTGCATGCCCTGTGCAATGTCCAACACACTATTGACCCCACAAAGTCTAGCATTTGTTAAAGGCACCAAGATCCTTGGAGGAACGGGATTGAAAGCCACAGTAGTGTTCCTATGCTTAAGGGGAACACAGGAAAGGGTTCAGGGAAAGGCCACTGGGTCCTTGTTTGTCATCGGAGAGGAGAGCCCATAGGAGTGTCAGGCATGCACATTAAAGGATTCTCCGGAGATTGGTGGAGGGAGGCACTGGGAGAATGGGGAGGAAGGGGAGAGGAGAGGGGGAACAGAGTGGTCGGGGGGGAGGAGGGAGGGAGGGAACCGGTGTACCTATTAAGTTTGTATGAGCGGAAATAATAATAAAAAATGTTTAAAAAAAGACTCTTTGTTGATTTTTGGGTTGAAGATAATTTGTTTTTTAGTTTAAGTTTAAACTCTGCCTGAGACTGTTTTAAGTGCTCTATGTCTATTTTTGTTTCTTGAACTGTTTTTCTCAACTCCTCCAATGTCTGTTGTATTCTTGTTTAAAGTAGTTGATTCGGTTGTTTAACTCCTCCCCGATTTCCTCTTTCATAGCATTGATCATGGTAATGATCGTACTTTGAAAGTAGTTATCTTGGGTCTGGCTTTCTTGGCTATTATCTGTGAATTCGTTCTGGTTCGAATCCATCATTATGGGGTTAATTATTTCGATGGGAGATTTGTCTTCCTATGTTTTGTTTCTCATGGATCTGCACTGTGACTTGGGCATTGTTGTTTTGTCTCTTAAGACATTTCAGTTTCTTTGTGTTTTTGACCTGATTGAGTTGGTATTACTACTCTCGGGCAGTTATTACTAGGGCTCACCTTGGAGTTGGGTTCCTTCTTCTGTTGTTAGTATTATTTCCTAAATGAGGCTATTATGCTGTTAATACATCAGTTAAGTCAGGTTAAGTAGATAGGGGGTGACTTGTATGATTTAGTATCTTGGTGATATGTGAGGGTGAGTAGTATAATCCCTGGAGTTGCATATAATTTTGGGGTGGCTGTATGGAAAAGTTAATCTACAGTGATTAATACTAGAAAGGAGCAGTATGGGGAAAAAAAGAGGTTTACTTATCTTTGGGCTGGATGTGAAGAGTCTCTCCCATGTGATAAGATGATTTTAGAGGACTTCAGATGTATGGCCTTTGTCCCTTAGAGCTTTGCTTGAGTTTCCTTTGGACTCTGTTGAATTCTGAGTTACAGTGTGTCCTCCATGGAGCAGGAGCCAGGGTCCCTGGTGGGTGGAAGGGGCAGAGATGTTGATGGAGATGGCAGAACTCTTCACCTGGGATCTGGGACTTGGCTTAGTGGTTCACCCAAGCTCTAGGGATGGAAGAACGTGAGCAAGTCCTGACCAGGTCGGGCAGGCAGGCAGGTGGGAGGAACAAAGGGGCTGAGACCCAGGGCTTGGCCTAGGCAAACTGAAGACAGCCCGGATGTTGCTCGGGCTGGCTGGTAGGAGGAGCTGGGACAAGGGGTGACCTGGGGGCTGGTGGAACTCACCTGGGATGGAGGACTGCGAGCAAGTCCTGTACAGGTCGGGCGGGCAGGCAGGTGGGAGGAGATATTGAGTATTTTTCAACTTGCCAATAAAAGAAGCACAAAGCTTAGATATATGGTTTACCCTGCAAATAATGCATTTTATGATTCTGGATTTAATGTTTTTGGTATTTTTAGTTTTAAATTGTCAACTTTTGCTGGCACCCATCTCCTGATAAAGGCATAATGTGTAACTAAATATATGAGAATGTATGCTTATCAGAGTTGCTGAAAAGTCAGGATAAGAGAATAACAGTAGATTTCCTTGACATAGTCACTTTTTGGAAAATAAAACAATTTCTTTCTTATAGAAAATATTATCCAGATAATAGTGGATAAAAATTTAGGGAGTGAATGAAAAGAATGTAGATCATTATGGTTTCATTTGACACTCATCAGGCTTTGATCTAAGGCTTGCACACTTACTGAAGAAAAGAATCTTGGTTTCCTGACTTCCCAACAATTAGAGTATCAATTACCAATTCCAACAGATTCTTCAGGTCCTAGCTCTCTTCCTCTGCCTCTCAAAACTTCTTTCTCAGATTCTCTCATAGTCAGAATCTAAGTGAACTTTTGATAAAGTTTGGTTAGGTAAGGGGATTAGGCTGCTTTCTCTTTTAGGGTGGCTTGAATATTGTTTGCTGTACCTAAATTTTTCATGTTGTACAAGTCCATAGTTTGCTAATCATTATATTTTAGAAGTTTTTTTCATAGTTTACATTTTGGAAATTAAGTTTGCAATTACCTGTTCATTCTTGGCAAGAAACAAATCTCTTACCTCTGGGGATTACTGAATGGAAGAAGTTCAAGACAGAGTACTTCACTTGAGTTTGGTCCAAATATTTCAATAAGCTTGTCATTAAGAAAGAAATGATGCAAATAAGTGGAGACTTTGTCACAAATATAAATGGAGGAAATAGGTCCAGAAGTCTCTGAAATTCCAGTTCTACCCAAGCTGGGTATGCCTTCCATTGACATTTAGTTTTGAGGCATCATGTTCTTTGTTGTGTTTATCTTAGGAATATTTCAATTTCCTGTCATCTTCTCCATGTTTTTACTTAGAAAAGAAAGGGGCTTATAAATTTTCTGCTTAAGGGATTTCATGATTAAAGACTTTTTTATGCTGATGAGAAATCTTCATCTTTTTTTATAAGAACTGAAATAACAGCCTTTGTCTTCCTGGATACTTGACATATTTGCGAATTATTGGATTTGTCTTGTATTTCCGTTGAGGGATTAGCTTCAAATTACTGAAAAGAGAAAAAAAATCATATAACTTTAATGTTGAAAGTTTGTTAATTTGTGTTAGTAAATAATGGAATAGGACATTAACATGTCCTATTAATTTTCTATTATTAGATTAACATATATATATGTATATATTGTTCAAGCATATATGGTTTTGTATGAGTACATTGTTTTGTAGAAAGTAAGATTATCCAGCTAATTTTTACAGTGCATTGGTATTTTATATTAGTGTTCTTTATTTTTTTCTATTCTTTGTATTTCAGGTGTTCATTTAGATACTCTTACACCTCTCTGAAAGACTGAGATAATGGAAAATCTTGGTGGTAAAGTGTTTGCTGTACCTAGGTGGTGCTTCTTCAGTGAAGATACTTAGGTAAATGAAATATTTGCAGTTAACTCAGTAAAAGAAACTTTAGTTTTCTGGAACAAGGTTAAGACCCAAATGTGAGTTTGTGAAGCATTGTCAAAGGAAAATAGCCAAATATTCTTGGAATATCCTGAAATATAGTTAGCATTTTAAAGGATATGTGTTGTTTTCAAAGAAAAGATCTAAGTAGGGAAAATCAAGGTGGAAACATATAACTTAACCAGAGTAACATAGTCTTTGATCTCGGTGCTATAGACTTGGCTTATTTTGCCAAAAAACTTTAGTGAAACCCATTATGTGTATCAAAGAAACTTTAAAGAGCTAATTTTACTATGTTTTATGAGATATTAGATTTTATATAATAGTTAGTGATTATATTTTTTTTAATTTTTTTAAAGATCTTTATTAACAGGTGCTTACAATTGATTTTTTTTAGCAGGTGAGAATAATACCACTAAACCACCCATGCACAATGCAGTTGAGCACTTTTAAAAAAAATCAAATTTTTTCATTTTAAGCTTTTCAGGAGTCATCCTGGATTGCTTCTTATTTCTTTTTGCTTTGCTCTGGGGATTGTCCAGGCCCTGCCTCCAGGGTCAGAAGTGCAAGCTGTGGCCATTTCTTCCTGTTTTTTTTTTTTGCATGGGATCCAGGATCCAAACTTGGGTCCTTTTGCTTATGAGGCAGAGTCTTAACCCCTAAGCCATTATATTTTTTAAGAATTTACTTTAAATTAAGAAATCTAAAATTGTACATCATCCTTAGTGCTTACAATGTACGGTGGCAAATGTATATGATGTTCTGGTAGCTTGATATGTGCTTTTCTATATATGTTAAAATTAACCCTGTAAGCATATTACTATATAGAAAAACTTATTGAAAATATCTTATCTTCTGTCACAGACATTTGAGTTTGTTACTGGAAAGTATTATAAAAGGCATTAAAAAGCATATTATTATACTGGGTTACAAAGATCACTTTCATGTAAGTATACAATATATTTTGAGCATATTCCTCATCTGTCCTTCCCTTTCCACCTATAGCCAATCCAACAGCAACCTTTTTTTTAACCTAGATAACATTGCTTCTACATTTATGACACTGACAAAATTTAATTTTACATCCTTACATAAGATCTGGGACCTAAAAACGAGAGAAGAAACATGCATCAATTGTCTATATGAAACAGACTTAGCTTAATATAATTGTCTTAATTTTCATTTAAGCAGCATAAGTTCAAGTCTTTATAACTAAAAAATTCCTTTGTTAAGCAATATATATTTACAATCATGACTTTCTTAAAAGAAGTTGTGCTTTTAATAACTGTATGAGATTATTTTTTTCTAGAAAGTATTAATTTGGATATAATCATGTTATTTGTTTTTTTTTTCTTTTTTGATTTTTTAAATTTATTTCTTCCACTCATATAAAGTTGATAGGTACCCCATTCCTCTCCCCCTCCCCCTCCTTGGATTCCCTTTTCCCCTCTCCCCCTCTCCCAGTGCCCCCTCCTCTCAATTCCTGGAGCATCCTGTTGTGTGCATGTCAAACTTCCCTCTGGGTCCTCCTCTCTGATGAGGTGTAAGGACTCAGTAGCTTTGACTAGAACTCTTTTTTGTGTTCCCCTTTAGTATAGGAACACTATTGTGGCTGTTCATCACTTGCCTCTAAAGATCATAGTGCCTGTGATCCATGCTAGGTTTTAGGGGTTCAATGATATGTTGGTCATTGCGCAGGTCATGGAAAGTCCTATTATGATTACTTCATACTTAACTTGTATGTAGTATCTTTCATAAGAATCAAATGTGTAGAAGACTCAAAGAGAAATTCAGTGCCCATATAAACAGATGCTCTGGAGGATGGGAGGGAGAAAGCAGGAAGCTCCAAATTAGGATAAGGGAAGGAAAAGGGAAGAGTGAAGAGTGTAAAGGGGAGGGAGAAAAGAATGGGGGACAATAAGAGTGAAGAAAGAAGGGGGGAGAAGAAGGGGGTACCTATTGAGCTTGTATAACTAGGTAAAAAACTAATATAAAAGAATCAAATAATTTACATTATAGTTTGTATGAGTTTAGGTAAGGAGTGTTATACATTCTCTACTTTTTATTTATTATGTAATCTATTTGAATTCTCAGTTGATGTTTGGGAAGATCATGACACTTTTAAGAGATGGAGCCTAGCTGGAAGAAGGCATATCACAGGAGAGCGGGGATGGGTTCTGAGATTGGATAGTTCCACTTCCACTACTGATTTGCTTTTGTAGTCTGCTGCTTGTTCTGTTGGCCTCTGTCATATCTTCAGTGACCTAAGCCTTTTCCACATTCTGCTATCTGCCATGCCTTTTCTGCCATAATGAACTATATCTCTCCTCCAGAACTGGAAGTCAAATAAATCTCCCTTTTCTTCCCTAAAAAATTATTATGAAAATAATTACAGTGGCCATGAACTGGAAGTCAAATAAATCTCCCTTTTCTCCCCTAAAAATTATTATGAAAATCATTACAGTGGCCATTAGGTTTATCATTAGGAAACTTATCATCATCAATAATGGAAGACTTCAAAACATGTAGAAAATGAAATGTGACAGAGTCAGAATTGGACACAAGGTGTGTGATACCTCTATGTTCTGCAGCAGGTATGGCTTTAACAGTCTATAGCTTCAGTGACATCTTCTGAATCAGATATCTGAAATGAGATGCTATATCAGATGAAATGATGTATGATATGAAAATTATATCAGAACTGACTTCTAAATAATGTCTGACTGTACATGACCTTCTTTACCACCAAGTCCACGCAAATGGAATTTTCATACTTGCTTCAAGTCAAGGTATATTTCTTCACAGGTAAATGTTGCTAGTGTCTATGCATAATGAAACAGATACTTCTGAAGACATACAATCTAACTTATTTCTTGACATTGTTCATGAGGTTCATATATACTATTATTTGTATCATAAAATGTATGTATAGTTCTTGTTAAACTGACAGTTTACTTATTCCAAGCTTATGCTCACATTAACCACAGCTGTTATTCATTTAGATTTCATAAGTGTTCAGTAATGCATTGGTTGAAGCAAAGAAACAGTCAAAATGTGCCAGAATTTAGAAGTTATGGTAAATGATGAGACATGGGTAGAAAGTTTATTAAGTTGTTTAATATCATATAGATAGCAAGTCAATTGAACTGACACCACCAAGCAAATAAGAATCTCCAGTATCTGGAGTATTCTCTACTCCACTGTGCTGCCAAACCTTCTTGACCTGAGGTCTATCTTTGTATACCAGGAACAAGAAAATTAATTATTGCTCAGTAACAATAGTTATTAAATTTTACTGAATAGCTTTATTCAGAAAGCAGTAATTAGAATGACTCTTTCACATAATAAGAAGAAAGCAAATTCAATGGAATAGAAAAAGTTAGGTCTCAACAAATCATGTGGTAGAAAGTTGGCTTGGAAAGTATTCTGACTACTTATTAAATAGCTTTATTTTTTTGTTTGCAGACTGAGACATATTTGTATTGCAATTAGAAAGTGATCCAAAGCCATTCATTCTCACTCTGATTATGCATTTTCTTTTGTGTATTCTGTTTTTAGAGATCTGAATTCTGAGTTTCTATATGAGCGCTTGGAAGCCATATCCTCTCTTTCTTGTCTTTTCCTCTGTTTTTTCTTAGCTTGTCTCTTGAAAAAATAATGGTTGTTGTCACAATTGATGAAAGAAACATTAGATTATTAGTTCAAGTCAGTTAAAGCAATATTTGTAAAAGTTGTGTGATAATTTATTATGATCAGAATTCGTCAAAGATGAAATAATCAGAATTTTATCTCCTAAAGCATGACGATCAGAATCATATGAAGTAATTGTTACAGCCAGAAGCATGTTAAATAATGTGTTTTTTTCTGATATGATTCAAAATTAAGCTTTTGTTATTAAATATATATATAAATAAATGTTTTTGGAGGGATATGCATAGTCTGTCTCTAAATGCACAATATAATGAGATTAACTTGGATGCTCTAGGACAAATTAGGATCATACTTTAAAGCATTCTTCACTCATACTTCCAGCTAAAAAGAATATTTAGGCAATATATCTGGGGTTAATGCTACTAGTATTTGCATGTTTCCTAATAAGATACCGAATATTGAATTTGATATTATCTCTTTCAAGATGTAATTTATTTTAAGTAGTTTTAATTATGTGAATGAAACACCATATTTACTCTTCTAAATAGTGATCTATAGAGATCTAGAGTTAGAATCTGATCTTATAATATTATTGTGTAAGTTTCATGGAAATTCTTGCAGGGAGATGCTTATTACACTTTTAATTTCAGTTCACCAGTGTAGAAGATATTAATGAAGATGTACTTCATGACAGAATAGAATAATGGTCTTATTCATGATTTCTGGTGGGTGCTGAACTCATGATTCTGAAACAAGCCTTACTGAAGACTAAATGGGACAGCAAGGCAATGTTACAGAATTCGTCCTCTTGGGCCTTACTCAGGATCCTGCTGGGCAAAAAGCATTATTTGTCTTGTTTTTACTCATGTACATTGTGACGATGGTGGGCAACCTGCTCATTGTGGTGACAGTTGTTGCCAGCCCTTCCTTGGGCTCCCCAATGTACTTCTTCCTTTCCTACCTGTCACTCATGGATGCAGTTTATTCCACTGCCATCTTGCCCAAGCTGCTTAACGACTTACTGTGTGACAGGAAGATCATTACCTTCCCAGCCTGTATGATTCAACTCTTTGTGGAGCATTTGTTTGGTGGAGCTGAGGTCTTCCTTCTCATGGTGATGGCCTACGATCGCTACGTGGCTATCTGTAAGCCACTGCACTATTTGACTATCATGAATCGACGGGTTTGCATCCTCCTATTGGTGGTGTCTTGGGCTGGAGGGTTTGCACACTCTGTGATTCAAGTTCTTTTTGTTTACAACCTTCCTTTCTGTGGTCCTAATGTCATTGACCACTTTGCCTGTGACATGTACCCATTACTGGGGCTTGTATGCACTGATACCTACTTCATTGGCCTTACTGTTGTTGCCAATGGTGGAGCAATTTGTATGATTGTCTTCATCCTTCTCCTAGTCTCCTATGGAATTATTCTAAGCTCTCTGAAGACTCACAGTCAGGAAGGACGGCACAAAGCCCTGTCCACCTGCAGCTCCCACATCACAGTGGTCATCTGTTTTTTTGTTCCCTGCATTTTCATGTATGTGAGACCTGTTTCTAACTTTCCTATTGATAAATCCATTACTGTTTTTTATACAGTTATCACTCCAATGTTAAATCCCCTAATATATGCCTTGAGAAATTCTGAGATAAAAAATTCCATGCAAAAGCTCTGGTATAAAATACTGTGTACAGAGAAAATGTCTCATTGCTTAGCTGGATACTAATTCTAAAATATCAAGAAAGCTGTAAATTCCAGATACTATGTTGTACACTCAATAGATCCTCTAGAAATATTTTATGGCTTTATACAAAACCATAAAAAGAAAAATGTATTTTCTTTGGTATTAGAATCAATTTCACAGAGACATCTGGAAGATGCACAGAAAGCACAGGGTTTTGACTTTTAAAATTAAAAAGTTAATCTAATTTTGAATGTTATTTTACTCAGGAAGATTTATGTAGAACTTATAAGAAAGTGGTTTGTTCTTTTCAATGTAAGAATGAGTTAATTTTGGAATCGTTTGATCACCCATTTTATCAGAAAGGAATATGATTAATAGATATTTTGGGGTCAAATTTTTTTTATTTTAAAACTTGTTAGTAAAGTAACCACTACTATACACACTCCTTATGATTTATTTTCATCTCTTACTTCATTTTCTATGCCCTTAATTTCTGGGTATTTGGAGAGCAGATGTGTTTAGCTAATGACACTATTAGTGAATAGATTTATTAGATAGTGGCAGTTGATAATAAAATCAGAAACTAATTCTTTTTTAATTTAATTTTTTATTTCTTCCACTCATAAAAAGTTGATAAGTACCCCATTCCCCTCCCTCCCTTTACCCCTCCCTGGATCCCCTTGCTCCCTCCCCACCTTTTCCCTTTCCTTTCCTCCCTCCCTCCCTTTCTCCCAATACACCCTCCCTTCTCCATTCCTGGAGCATTCTTTAGTACACATGTCAAACTTCCCTCTGGGTCCTCCTCTCTGATGAGGAGTAAGGACTCGGTGGCATTGCCTAGAACTCTTTTTTTGTGTGTGTGTGCTCCCCTTTAGTATAGAAACACTATTGTGGCTGTTAATCCCTTGCCTCTAAGGATCCTAGTGCTTGTGATCCATGCTAGACTTTGGGGGTTCAATGATATGTTGCTCAGTGCGCAGGTCATGCAAAGTCTTATTATGATTACTTTGGCCCTAACTTGTATGGAGTATCTTGCATATCATTGTTCTTCCCCATCTTTACAATCTTACTGCCTCCTCTTCCGCAAATTTCCCTGAGCTTTAGGATGGGGAGAGATTAGGCTGGCCTGGTTCCAGGTGGTTGATGTAGAGTCTCTGATTTTCAGAATTATGATTTGTTGATTTTTTTTTTCAGTTTTGCTGCTCCTGCACTGCCCTTGGCTCCATCCTGATGGGTATTGGATGTCACCCCCTGGCCAGAGATAAAAGGCTGTTAAAATAGAGTCTTATTATAAGAGTAGATTGAAAGTAGATGGAATAAGAGTAGAAGTCCATTTGCAGGGTTACCTTCTATCTGCCAGACTCTATACGTTCTCTTTCTGGTGAGATCATACCCCATCAGATGCAAGTGACCAAGAAGGAAAGTCTGCAAGCTCAACCAGATGTCTCATTACTTACTTGCAGTCCGTGATGGTGGCCTATTTTCTCTGTTGTAGCATGATCCCCTCTCTCCCTGTTTCTGGCGGGGCCCTTCTTCCCCTTCCCTCCCTGCTTATAATTTTTTCAATTACTGTAGGTATTACAGAGATTTATCTTTGAGTGTGTCACTAAGTGGGTTTGGTACTAGGATCCACCTATTAGGGAGTACATATGGTGCTTAATTTTCTGTGTCTGGGATACTTCACTGAATATAATTGAGAAACTAATTCTTGAAGTCCATGCTAAGCACAAGTGCAAACATCTTTCTTAATACTACTTACCAGTTAACATGCTTGATTTTTTACTTTTTCTGAATACTTGGCATTTCTTATGTTGTCTTCATGAAGAAATTTACAAAGAATTGCTTTGTCTAAGCATCATATTTCCTAAAATTTGTTTTTACCTTCAGTATTTTACTTGCAGACTAAATATATTTTAGTATAGTTACAACTTTGGGTTTCAGTTTATATAACAATAGTTTTTCAGTCTGTTTCTATCTCGGAATATCAGAAAGCAGAAGTTAAAATTGATTTAATTGAAATAGAAATATGGAAACATCCATTATGCTATGTAGAAGTTTTGCTTTGCTTTGCATTCTCCTTTGTGGATAAATCTTATGTATAATTAAGACATGTCAATATGGATAATAGATAATATGAAGATATTAATTTATCCATTATCCCATGTAGCTACCCTTATTTTTGCTTTGCTTGTTAAATAAACAGATAAAACTTTTCAATTTAAAAAAAGATTCCCAATACAGGTGATTTTTAAATATCTATGTAATCTTGCATCTGTAAGTCAGAAGTAACAAATTAACAGATTTCTGACATGTGGACTAAACAAGTGTTAGGTATGTAATGAAAAACATATTTACCTTCATAAGTGAATGTGTATCTTGTAATCCAGCTCTGCTCCCATCCTCATTTCCCTCTGCATGTGTGGGTCACAGGACTGCCTTCAGGGCACCTGTGTTAGTAAGGGACCAGGTCTCTGTGGTATTAAAGTGGGGGGAGGATGGAAGAAAGGGGAGGGGAACGAGGATACAAACACATTTTGTTTGTATATGAAAAATTCCTAATATAAAAGTGGGATATAGACCTAAACAGGGGTTTCTCAGAAGAAGAAATACAAATGTCCAAGAAATACCTAAGGAAATGACTCTCAGACCTAGAAGTTGAGAAAATGTGAATGAAAGCTCCTGTGAGATTCCTTCTTATCTCCTTTTTAAATATCTTATCTTATCTCAGTCAGAATGGCTGAGATTGAAAAACAGGCAGCAACAAATGCAGATGAGCATGCAGAGCAAAGGAATTGTGGAAGTAAATGTGGAGATTCCACACACAAAAAAATAGAGTTGCCTTATGACCAGTTTTTAATAGTTCTGGGCATATTCCCAAGAGGATTCTATATCACACCACAGAGAAACATGCACATCAATGTTTACTGTGGCCCCATTTACAATAGCAAGGAAATGGAACCAGCTTAGACACTTAACTGATGAATGCATAATGAAAATGAAGTACATGTATACAATGGAATATCAACTGACTATCAAGAAAGATGAAATCATGACATCACATATTAATGAATGGAAAATCATGCTGAGATAACTCAGTTCCCAAAAGATAAATACCACAATTCCATCTTATGTGTAGTTATTAATATTAACCTCCATATTTGTGCAGTTAATGACTTCTAACCCAGATTTGCTTAGCAATAATTAGTGGTTGACAGAGAACAGAAGACTGTGGATCACTCAATTCCAGTTGTGACATTCAACTCTCTATCCTTAATGTTCAAGAATTTTAAATAAAAAAATAAAGATATGAAAGTAGTATAAAAACATGAAGTGGTGAGTGAAAAGACCCAAGACTTTTACATGCTTTTTTGATTTCTGCCTGAGAAACTCATGAGTAAACTTATCCGGAATATCTTTTTAAAGAAATTGCATATATATACACATACACATATATGCAAACTATATATATATATGTACATGTATACTTATGTATGCATACATATAATTCTTATATATAGTAATTGTTTGCAACTTTTAAAATTTAAACAATATAGGCTGAGTATTTCTCTAATAAATACATATGAAGCTGCTTTACTGCATTCTTAATTTTAAGAATATATGCTAGAATATTTATCAAAGGTATTTAACTTTTATTGTCTGGATTGAAACATGAAATGATAAATTAAACTTGTCAATATTAAAGTAGAAAGACTAAATATGTTCTTTGTCTTCCGAGTAATTCTTTTGAAGTTGCTGTATTTAACCCATTTATTGAATAAGATTTTTTTAAATTAAATTTTGTTTTTTTAGTTATGCATGGTCGTCCCTTCCCTCTCCACTGTCTCCTCCCTCTGTCTCCCATCCTCCCCTCCATTCAGCAATCCTTCCCACTCCTTCCCACCCTCCTATCTGATTCTGTAGGCCCCAAGATTTCCTTCGGACTATTTGCTTTTGTAGGGGAATCAGGCCTCTGTGGCTGACCAAGTGGTACTTCCCTGGGTAGACGCAATAATAAGACCACTCCCCTTTGTCTGTCAGCCCCAGCCCCCAAGGTTACTAAGACATTTGTAAATTTTAATCCTGAGATCCTCCCTAGTCTATGGTGGGATGTGGATATATCAGCCATCATGCAGGTCTAGTGAGGCTAAGTCCCACTTCAGTGGATTCCTGGATGCAGCAATTTCCTGGCCAGCAACAGACCTCCTATCTTTTGGCTCTTAGAATCTCACACCTCTCTGTTCTGCAAAATTCCTTGATCCTTAGGATGGAAAGAGATTTGGCTGGCCTGATTCCAGCTGTATTTCATGCCACTGGTATTTTGCATTCTGGTCATTTGCTGTAGTCTGTTTCACTGTTCTTCCATTGCACTAGACTGCTTCTTGTTTAGATGTTGAGATCTTTTCTTTTCTAAAGATTAAATGAGAGGTGTTTAGATGGAGGTTTACTCTCAGGTAACGGTTTGTGGTTAATACTGAGATATCTGATCCTGTCTGCTGTCAGTTTTCTCCCCACCTATTGTTCTTTAGACTAGTTTACGGTGTTGGGTATATATTCCCTGTCAAGGAGTGGGAATAGCTGGGACTAGTAAGCAAGTGACTGCTTACCCGGAGGCTAATCCCACACTTTACTGTGCCCTATTCTTGTTCTTCCCTCTCATTAAGACTATTCTTGCATAAAGGCCTTTTTAAAATTGTTTACCCATGTTCTTTTGTTTCTGCTCTTTTGGGATCTTCTAATTATTCTGTCTTGTGTTTCTTTGCATTAGTGAGTGTTGTAAGAATTTCCGTTTGATTCCAACAAAGTGATGGTTTAATGCTAGGATCCACTTGTAAGGGAGAACATGTGACACCGTCTCTCTCTGGGATATTTCACTCAGTATGATTTCTTCCAGTTCCATTCATTTACTGGCAAATTTCATTAGTTTATCTTTCCTGACAACTGAATAGTATTCCATTGTATTATATGTCCCACATATATCTAGGCTGGTTCCATTTATTTGCTATTGTGAAAAGGGCTGCTGTGAACATGATTGTATACACTCTATTGCAGTGTTCTTTGGGAATATTCCCAGGAGTGGTATAGCTGGATTATATGGAATTTGATTTTTAACTTTTTAAAGTACTTCTGAATTGATCTCCAAAGAAGAGATCAATTTGTTTCAGATTTTAGCCATTCTGACTGGAGTGACAGGGTATTTCAGGGCAGTTTTTATTCATTTCTCTAAGACTAGGGAGGTAGAATATTTTTAAGATGCTTGTTAGACATTTGAATTTTGTCTTATGAGAAGTTTCTTTTCAGTTCTATAGCTCATTTTAAAAAATTGTGCTGTTCACTTTTTCAGCATTTAATTTTTGAAGTTCCTTGTGTACTCTGGATATTTGTCCTTCATCAGATGTGTGGTTAGTGAAGATGCTCTCCCATTTGGTAGATTGACTTTTTGCTCAATTTGCTGTCTCTTTTGTTGAGCAAGAGTTTTAAAATTTCTTATAGTTTCATTTGTTTAGTGTTGGACTTATTCTCTGTGCATTTTGAGTCCTATTGCACAAATGCTGGCTGAAGCATTTTAATTTGAGGATATTCACTATTTTTCATCTAGCAATTTAATAGTCTCCGATTGAACATTGATATCTTTGATCCAGTTGAAGCTGATTTTTGTGCAGACAACTAAAGGTCCAGTTTCATTCTTCTTAATATAGATAAGCAATTTTGCTAGCACCATTTGTTGAAGATACTTTCTCTTTTCCAGTGGATTTTTTTGCACCTCTGTCAAAGATAAGTTTACCATAGGAGAGTGCACTCATATTCGAGTCTTCAATTCTAATCCATTGGTCTATATCTCTTTTTTGGAGCAAGTACCATGCTGTTTTTATTACTATGACTTTATATTGTAGTTTACGGTTTGGTGTGATGATAATTTCCACAGGGTTTTTGTAACTCAGAATTGTTTTTCTTATCCTGGTTCTTTTGTGTTTTCATATAAAATTGGAGATGGTTTTACCAATTTCTGTGAAGAATTGAATTGGAATTTTGTCTGATATTGCATTGAATTAGTATAATGCTTTTGGTGGAATGATCATTTTAACAATGTTAGTTCTGTCTATCTAGGAGCATGTCAGTTCTTTCCATCTTCTGGTGTCTTTTTAAATCTCTTTTTTAGAGTTTTAAAGTTTGCATTGTATAGCTCTTTCAAATCCTTGGTTATGTTTACTTCAAGGTATTCCATTTTTAGGGGCAATAGTAAAAGTTACTGTTTCTCTCAGGTCTTTTTTGCTTTGTTTATCCTTGGTGTATAGGAAGGTCATTATTTTTTGAGCATTAATTTTGTGTCCTGTCACTCTGCTGAACTTGTTTCTTAGTTCCAGGAGTTTCTTTGCAGAATATTTAGGGTCTCTGAGGTATAAGATCATGTCATATGTGAATAGAGATAACTTGATATCCTCCTTTCCAATTTGCATCCCTTTTATCTATCTCTCTTGTCTTATGGCTTTAGCTAAAACTTCAAGTACCGTGTGAAATATAAAATGGTAAGAGTGGGAAGTCTTGTTTAGTTCTAGTTCTGAGTGGGAGTGCTTCTAGTTTTCCACATTTAGAATGATTTGTGCCTTATGTTATATGGTCTTTATTATGTTGATAAATGTTCCTTCCACCTCTATTTTCTCTAGCGCCTTTATCATATAGGAGTGGTAGATTTTGTCAAAAGCTTTTTCAGCATCAGTTGAGAGAATTATATGGTTTTTGTCTTTGAATTTCCTTATATGGTGAATTATATTTATAGATCCACATATATTGAGCAAACCTTGTATTTCTGGAATAAACCCAACCTGGTCATTGTGGATGACCTTTTTGATATTTTTTATTGTTATTTCTGCTCATACAAACTTAAGAGATACACTGGTCCCCTCCCTCCCTCCACCTCCCCCAGATCCCCTTGCTTCCTCCTCCTCTCCCCCCTCCATCCCCATCCTCCAGTGCCTCCCCCTCCCATTCCTGGAGCATCCTTTAATGTGCATGCCAAACTCTCCTCTGGGTCTTCCTCTCCGAGAGGTGCAAGGACCCATGGGCATTTACCAGAACCCTTTCTTGTGTTCCCATTAAGCTTAGGAACACTACTGTGACTGTCAGTCCCTAGTCTCCAAGGATCCTAATGCCTTTAGTTCATGCTAGACTTTGTGGGGTCAATAATGTGTTGGACATAGGTGCAGGGCATGCAAAGTCCTATTATGATTGCTTCGGTCCTAACTTGTGTGGAGTATCTTGCATATCATTGCTCCTCTCATCCTTGTGCTCTTACAGTCTTACTGCCCCTTCTTCCGCAAATTTCCCTAAGCTTCAGGACGGGGAGAGATTAGGCTGGCCTGATTCCAGATGGTATATATAGAGTCTCTGATGTTCTGAATTGTGGTTTGTTGATTTTTTTTTCGGTTTTGCTGCTCCTGCAATGCCCTTGGCTCTATCCTGAGGGGTATTGGATGTTACCCCCCGGCTAGAGATTAAAAACCTGTTAAATTAGAGTCTTGTTATAAGAGTATATTCAAAAGTAAATGGAATAAAAGTAGGAGAACACAGTGAGAGAGGGGTCAATCACCCATTTGCAAAATGGTTACTTTCTATCTGCCAGACTATATGCCCTCCCTTCTGGTGAGATCGTACCTCATCAGTTGCAAATGATCAGGAAGGAAAGTCTGTGAACTTAACTAGATGTCTCATTACTTACTTACAGTCCTTGATGGTTGCCTATTTTCTATGCTGTAACATGGTCCCCTCTCTCCTTGTTTCTGGTGGGGTCCTTCTTTCCCATCCCTCCTGTTTATAATCTTTACAATTACTGTAGGTATTACAGAGATTTGTCTTTGAGTGTCTCTAAGTGGATATCGTACTAGGATCTACCTATTAGGGAGTACATACGGTGCTTAGTTTTCTGTGTCTGGGATACTTCACTCAATATAATCCTTTTTAATTACATCCATTTCCCAGCAAATTGCATTACTTCATCCTTTTTGATGGCTGAGTAGTACTCCATTGTATAAATGTACCACATTTTCCTTATCCACTTGTCAACTGTTGGACATTTGGGTTGATTCTGTGACTTCGTTATTGTAAACAGTGCTGCTATGAACATGGTCGTGCTTGTGCTATAGAGGTGAATTTTTGCTATATGGGGGGATATTCTCAAAAGTGGAATAGCAGGGTCATATGGCATTTCAATCTTTAACTTCTTTAAGAATCACCAGACGAGTGGCCAGAGTGGTTGTATGAGCCTGCATTCTCACCATCAATGTAGGAGAGTTTTTCTCTCTCCACATCCTTTCCAGCATTTGGTGTTGTTTGTATTGTGGACTTTTGCTATCCTGACTGGGGTGAGGTGATATCTCAGGGAAATTTTGATTTGCATTTCCCTAATGGCTAAGGATGTGGAGCATTTTTAAGATATTTGTTAGACATTTTAATTTTGTCCTTGGTAAAGTTTCTTTTAAGTTCCAGGGCCCATTTTTTAATTGGGCCATTTGTTTCCTTGGTGTTTAGTTTTCTAAGTTCTTTGTGCACTCTGGATAATAGAGCTCTATCAGATATGTGGTTAGTGAAGATTTTCTCCCATTCTGTGGGTTGCCTTTGAGCTCGTGTTACAATCTCTTTATCTGAACAGAAGCTCTTTAATTTCACAGGATCCCATCTTTTGAGTGCTAGTTGTAGTGACTGTGCTATTGGATGTCCGTTTAGGAACTGTTGGCCTGGTCCAATCAGCTCGAGTGAGTTCCCTACCCTTTCAACTATGGTTTTTATATTCTCTGGCCTTCATCCATTTGGAATTAAATCTTGTACATGGTGACAAGTATGGGTCCAGTTTTAATCTTCTGCATGTGGATATCCAGTTTTGCCAGCACCATTTGTTGAAGATGCTGTTCTTTTTCCATTGGATTTTTTGGGCCCCTTTGTCAAAGATCAAATGGCTGTGATTGTGTGATCTTATATCTGGGTCTTCAATCCTTATCCATTGATCTGTGTGTCTATTTTGGAGCCAATACCAGGCTGTTTTTACAACTATGGATTTGTAGTATAGACTAAGGTTTGGTATGGTGATACCTCCAGCCGTGTTTTTGTGACTCAGGATTGTTTTTGCTATCCTGGGTCTTTTGTGCCTCCATTTGAACGTTGAGATTGTTTGGTCAACTTCTTTAAAGAATTGCTTTGGAATTTTGATTGGTATACCATTGAATCTGTATATTTCCTTTGGTAGGATGGTCATTTTTATAATGTTTGATTCTGCCAATCCAGGAACATAGGAGGTCTTTCCACCTTCTGGTGTCTTCTGCAATTTCTTTCTTGAGGGTTTTAAAGTTTTCATTATAAAGGTCTCTTACTTCCTTGGTCAGGTTTATACCAAGGCATTTCATTTTTTTAAGGGCTATAGTAACTGGGATTGTTTCGCTCATGGCTTTTTCACTTCTTTCATTCTGGGCATATAGGAAGGCCACTGATGTTTATACATTTGTTTGTATCCAGCTACCCTGCTTAACTTCTGTATTAGGTTCAGGAGCTTCCTGGTGGAGTTTTTGGGATCACTCAGGTATAGGATCATGTCATTTGCAAATAGAGATAACTTGCCTTCTTCCTTGCCAATTTGAATCCCTTTATCTCCCTTTCTTGTCTTATGGCCTCAGCTAAGACTTCAAGTACAATATTGAATAGAAGTGGTGACCATGGACAGCCTTGTCTAGTTCCTGATCGAAGTGGGAATGCTTCCAGTTGTTCCCCATTGAGTATAATCCTTGCTGTGGGCTTGTTGTATACAGCTTTTATTATATAAATAAAGGTTCCTTCCATTCCAACCTTCTCTAGGGTTTTTGATCACAAAGGGCTGTTGTATCTTGTGAAAAGCTTTTTCTGCATCTATCGAGAGTATCATGTGGTTTTGAACTTTGGACAGGTTTATATGGTGAATTACATTTATTGATTTGCATATGTTGAACCAACCTTGTGTGGCTAGGATAAAGCCTACTTGATCCCCGTGGACCATCTTTTTGATATGTTTTCAAATCCGATTTATCTTTGCATCTGTGTTCATCAGAGAGATGGGCCTTTAGTTTTCTTTTTTAAGTGTATTTGTATTAGGTTTTGGGATTAAAATGATATTAGCTTCATAGAAGGAATTTGGTAGTGTTCCTTCCTTTGCTATTTGATGGAACAGTTTAAGGAGTATTGGTGTTATTCACTCCTCAAATGTCTGGTAGAACTCTGTGCTGAATCCATCTGGTCCAGGACATTTTTTGATGGGAAGATTTGAGATTACTTCCTCGATTTCCTCATATGTTATAGGACTATTTAAATAATTCACAACTTCCTGATTCAATTTAGGTAAGTTGTGTTTACTTAGAAATTCAACCATCTCTTTTGTGTTGTCAAATTTCACAGAGTATAAGTTTTTGAAATTTCATGTTATAATTCTCTGAATTTCTTGGGTATAAGTAGTGATAACTCCATTTTTATTTCTAATTTTGTGAATTTTGGCTTTCTCTCTCTTGATTTTGGTTAATTTAGCTAGGGGTGTATCAATCGTATTGATTTTTTTCACAAAAAAACCCAGCTTTTTTACTGGTTGATTTTCTGTATCATTTTCCTAATCTCTATTTTGGATATTTCTCCCCTTATTTTGCTAATCTCCTCCCTTTTACTGCTTTTGGGATCAGATTGCTCTAGTTTCTCTAAAGCTTTAAGCTGCATTGTTAAGTTATTTATTTCTGATAGTTCCATCTTTTTGATGTAGGCATTAAGAGCTATGAACTTAACTCTTAGGGCAGCTTTCATTGTGTCCCAGGGATTTTGATAAGTTGTATTTTCATTATCGTTCAATTTCAGGAAAACTTGAATTTTCTTTGTAATTTCTTCCTGAATCCAATTCTCATTCACCATCATATTGTTAAGTTTCCAGGAGTTGGTGTATTTTCTGTTGCTTGTTGTGTTGTCAATGTCAAACTTTTGGCTGTGGTGGTCTGATAAGGTACAGGCTAGAATTTCAAATTTCCTGTATATTTGGAGATTCATTTTGTGGCCCAATATGTGGTCTATTTTGGAGAAAGTTCCGTATGCTGCTGAGAAGAATGTGTATTCTTTGGTGTGTGGATGAAAAGTTTGATAGAGATTTTAAGGTCCATTTCAGTAAGGGTTTGATTAAGTTCCAAAGTGTCTCTGTTAAGTTTTTTTACTTCTTGATCTATCCCATGTCGAGAGGGCAGTGTTGAAATCTCCAAGAATTATCCTTTTGGGATTGATTTCTCGCATTAGATGTTGTAAGGTTTGCTTAATGAATGTGCGGGGCGGGAGGTGCGTATTGAGTGCATATATGTTCAGTATTGTGAAGTCTTCCTGGTGAATTGTACCTGTGACTAAAATATAGTATCCATCTGTGTCTCTTATGATTTTTTTGGGTTTGAAGTCCACTTTGTCTGATAGCATAATGGCTACTCCTGCCTTTTTTCTGGTTTCATTAGCTTGCAGAATTTTTGACCATCCTTTTATTTTTAGGATGTGCCTATCTTTTGTGGTGAGATGGGTTTCTTGTAGGCAGCAGATTGATGGATTGTGATTTTTAATCCAAGTTTGTAATCTGTGTCTCTTGATCAGTGAGTTAAATCCATTAACATTTAGCGTTATAATGGAGAAATTATTTTTAATTCTGGACATTTATTATGTTTTTTGGCTTTTGTATGTGTTTTGTTTTGCTTTTAGGTTTTGGTGGTATTATACTTCCTTTCTGTTCTCCTGGATATGCCTGTTTTTTTCTTCATTCTTGAGTATCATTTCTAGCATTTTTTGAAGGCCTGGTTTGGTAGACATGTATCCCTTCAAGTTGTCTTTGTCCTGCAAAATGTTTCTTTCTCCCTCGATCATGATGGATAGTTTTGCAGAGTATATCAGCCTGGGTTGAAATTTTTGCTCATTCAATACTTGAAGTACGTCTCTCCAAGCTCTTCTTGCTTTTACTGTTTCCATTGAGAAGTCATTTGTTATTTTAATAGGTTTACCTTTAAAAGTCCTTCGTTTTTTTTTCCCTTGAAGTTCTCAGCACCATTTCTTTTTTTTAATTTGTTTTTATTATTTTTTCAACTGTGCACATGTGCATGTGTGTGTGTGTGTGTCTGTGTACGTGTAGAACCACGGATGAATTCGGGATCCACCATGGACGCCTCCACCTCCTTCTGCCCCGGGATTCACAGGCTCCTGCCCTACCAGGACCAGAATCGCAGGCTGCCCCCGCTTCTGCCTGGCATCTATACGTGGCATCTGGGATCCGAACTCAGGACCTTCCACCTGCAAGGCGGAGGCTTAACCCCTGAGCCACCTCTACAGCCCCCATTTCTTTTTTTTATAACATTTTTTATTATTATTTCCTCTCATACAAACTTAGTAGGTACACCAGTTCTTTCCCTCCGTCCTCCTTCCCTCGACCCCCCTGATCCCCCTCCCCTCTCCCTCTCCTTCCCCCAGAGAATCCTTTAATGTCAGCACCATTTCTTTATCTTGAATGTGGAGTGTTTTTACTATAATTTACCACGGCGAGTTTCTATTTTGGTCATATCTGTTTGGGTGTGGAATGCCTGTTGTATATGGATGCCCCCCCCCTTTTTTTAGATGAGGAAAGTTTTCCTTGATGATAGTTTGAAAAATTTCCTCAGGCGTGGTATTTTGGGATTCTTGCTCTGTATTCCATGAATACACTGTTAGGCTTCTTCAGGGTGTCCCATAACTCTTGAATATTTCTCTCAAGTATCTTTTTGGCTTTAATGACCTCTTCCATTGAGTTGGTTAATACTCCCACTTTGTCTTCAAGGTCTGAAATTCTATTTTCTGCTTCATTAGTTCTATTGATAAGACTCTCTGTTGAGTTCTGGGTTGAAGATAACTTGTCTTTTATGTCAGTTTTAAACACTGCTTGCGTCTGTTTTACTGGTCTATGCCTGTTTTTGTTTCTTGATCTGTTTTTGTCAACTCCTCCAAAGGTCTGCTGTGTTCTTCTTCAAAGTGATTGATGTGGTTATTTAATTCTTCCCGGATTTCCTCTTGCATAGTATTGAACATTGTTCATGTTCATGTTCATTGTTCATGTTTTGAATGATCATGTTTTGAAAGTCCTTATCCTGGGTCAGGCTTTCTTGTCTATTTTCCGTGGGTTTGCTCTGGTTGGAGTCTATCATTATGGGATTAATTCCTTCAGTGGCAGATTTGTTTTCTTGGATGTTGTTTCTCATGGATTTGTACTTTGACTTGGGCATTGTTCTTTTAACTCTTAAGACCCTTTTTAAATTTCTGTGCGTTTTTCATTGAACTGAATTATTTGGCCTAGGAGCAGCTCCTGTTCCAGCTGGCTGGTAGGAGGACCTGGGTCCAGTAGGCTGCCTGGGGTTTGGGGGTGGGCGGGGGAGCTTACCTTGGTTACTGTGAGTTCTGGCTGGACTGTGAGTGACCCGGGCGGGTTGGGAAAGGGAGGAGGTGGTGGTGGCAGCGAGGTGCTATTAACCTGGGGAGCTGGGGCGTGGCCCAGTGCGTCCTCCCAGGCCTGGTGCAGCACTGGCTCTGGCTGGCTGGTGGGAGGAGCTGGGTCCAGTGGGCTGCCTGGGGTTTGGGGGTGGGCAGGGGGAGCTTAACTAGGTCGCTGTGAGTCCGGGCTGGACTGCCGTCTGGGGCAGGTGGGGAAAGGGCCCTTTTTCATATGGTTTTTTTTTTTAATTTTTTTTATTCAATTGTGCGCATGTATGTGTGTGTGTGCGTGTATATACGTATGTGTGTATGTGTGTGTAGAACCACTGACGAATTCGGGAACCGACCATGGACTGCCTCCTCCTTGTTTACTCTGCCCAGGGATTCACAGGCTCCGCCCTACCAGGACCAGAAACGCAGGCCGCCCCCGCTTCCGCCTGGCGTCTGTACGTTGGGTCTAGGATCTGAACTCAGGATCTTCCGCCTGCAAGGCAGAGGCTTAACCCCTGAGCCACCTCTCAAGCCCCCCCTTTTTCATATGTTTTAAAACTCGTTTGCTGATTTAAGATCAGTGTGATGTTGGCGTCACAGAAGTTTGGCAGCATTCCTTCCTTTTGTATTTTGTGAAATGATTTGGTGTTAATTGTTCTTTGAATGTCTTTTAGAATTCTGTGCCAAATCCCTTGGGTCTTAGACTTTCTTTGTAGGGAAATTTATAATTACTGCTTCAATGTTATCCCTTGGTATAGGACTATTTAAGTAATTCAGTTCTTCATGGATTAACTTTGTTGCATGCATTTAGAAATTTTTCCATTTCTTTGTGCTTTTAGAATTTGGTGGTGTATAAATTTTTAAAGTATGATGTGTGATTTTTCTGAATTTTCTTGGTATCTGTTGTGATGGCTTGCTCCATTTTCATCTCTAATTTTATTAATTTTGGTTTTCTCTCTTTTGGTTTTGGTTAATTTGGCTAAGGGTTTTTCAACCTTGTTAAGTTTTGTAAGGAACCAGCTTTTTGTTTGATTGATTCTTTATATTGTTTTCTTTGTTCCTGTTTTATTCACTTTTCACCCTGATCCTGCTAATCTCTGCATGTCTACTTCTTGTTGGTTTGTTCTTGTTTCTCTTAAGCTTTTGGCTGTATCGTTAGGTTGTTTACTTAAGATGCTTCCATTTTTTATGTAGGCATTGAGTGCTATGAATTCTTTTAGGTCCAACTTCATCATATCCCAGTAGTTTTGATAAGCTGTGTTTCCATTATCATTGAGTTCTAGTAATTTTTGTATTTTTACTTTTACTTCTGTCAGACCCATTTCTCATTCAGTAGAATTTTGTTAAGTTTCCAAGTTTTGTGTGCTTTGTGTTGTTAACCTTATAATGGATGTCCATCTTTATTCCTTGCTGGTCAGAGAGAGTACAGGTGGTGATTTCAATTTTCTTGTTTTTGTGGAGACTTGCTTTGTGGATAAGTATGTGATCAATTTTGAAAAAAGTTCCATGGATTGCTGAAAAGATGTATATTCTTTGGTGTTAGGATGAAATGTTTGGTAGATGTCTCTCAGGTCCGTTTAGTTTATAGTTTGATCTCTATTAGCATGTCTCTATTCAGTTTTTGGCCTATTGACCTGTGTTTGGTGAGACTGGAGTAAGATTGAAATCCCCTATTATTTACTGTGGTTGGGTTGGTTTGTTTTTCTGTGCTATAGTGTTTGTTTGACAAATGTGGCTGAACGTATGTTTAGTGCATATACATTTAGAATTGTGAGTTCTTGATGTATTGTTCCTTTGAGGAGTATGTAGTATGCTTCTGTATCTCTTATGATTTGTTTTGAAGTCTCTTTTGACTGATATTAAGATGGATAATTCTGCTTGTTTCTTAATTGAATTTTCTTGTCGATTTTTGACCATCCTTTGACCCTGATGCTTATCCTTCCAAGTAAGGTATGATGGGTTGTGGCTCTTAATCCATGTTATTAGTTTAAGTCTCTTGATTGTCGAGTTGATCCCACTGATGTTTAAAGTTATAATTGAGAAGCTTTTGGTGATTCCTGTCATTTTTTAAACTTTATTTATTTACTGAGAGAGAGAGAGAGAGAGAGAGAGAGAGAGAGAGAGAGAGAGAGAGAGAAAGTTTGTATCAGAGGGTACTCTTTGAGCCTGTGGAGGACCAAGGGTGAATTGGGAATCATCCTAGATTGCCTGTACCTCCTTCTTGCTTCACTCCTCTGTGATTTTTCAGGCTCCACCCACCAGGATCAGAAATTTCAGGCTATTGCCATTTCTGCCTGCCTTTTCTATGTGTTACCTGGGATCTGGACTCAGGACCTTCTTCTTGTGAGGCAGAACCTTGAACTCCCTGAGCCATCTCTGCAGCTCAATTCCTGCCATTTCTTGAGATTACAGGTTTTTTTTGGGGGGGGTGTCTCTGTGTGTGTTGTCAGTTTTCTGTTTGGTAATTGTATCAGTAGTATTTTTCCCTTTCATCCCTCTTGAGTGTGATGATGAATTTTGTCTGTCATGAGAGTTTTTTCTTGTATTTTTTGTAGACCTGGTTTGGATTAGATAATAAGGACTTTAATTCTTTTTTATGACAGGAAATATTTTTCTTTCTCCTTCAAGAATTATTCATAGTTTGATGAATATAGTAACCTGGGTTGGCATTTGTGATCTTTTATGACTTGAAGAATTCTTCCTTTCCAAGCTCTTCTGGCTTTTTCTGTTTCCACTGAGATGTCAGCTGTTCTCTTGCAACTCTCAAAACTTTCTCTTTTTCTTGTATCTGAGATGTTGTTACAGTGTTTGCCTTTTGTGCTATTATTTTGATTGCATCTAGATGGTATGTGATATGCATCTTGTACTTGGATATGTCGCTTTTTCCTTAAGTCTAAGAAGTTTTCATTTATAATTGACTGAAAGATCTGAATTGGAATGTTTCCTTGAATTTCTTATTCTTGGATTCCATGGATGTTTAGGCTTAACTTTTTCATGATATCTTATAGTTCTTCTTTAATTGAGTGATTCTGTTCTGTCAGATTATCTTTTTTTAATATTTATTTATTATTTATTCAATTGTGTGTGCGTGGTGTGTGTGTGCGTGTGTGTATGTATGTGTGTGTGTGTAGAACCACGGGCGATTTTGGGAACCACCATAGACCGCCTCCACCTCCTCCTTGTTTACTCTGCCCCGGGATTCACAGGCTCTGCCCTACCAAGACCAGAAACGCAGGCTGCCCCCCGCTTCTGCCTGGCGTCTATATGTGGGGTCTAGAATCTGAACTCAGGACCTTCTGCCTGCAAGGCAGAGGTTTAACCCCTGAGCCACCTCTCCAGCCCATGTTCTGTCAGATTATCTTTTAAGTCTGATATTCTATTTTCTGCTTAATCTATTCTGTGTGTGGTACTCTCTGTTGGATTTTCAATTTAAGTTAATTTCACTTGAATTCCAGCTGAATTTCACTTGGTGTTTTTGTAGCTGTTGTAAAGTTATTTTGGTTTCCTCTATTTCCTTTTTCATCTTAGATAATTTTTTCATTATTTTCCTGTTCATACAAGGTCATATGTTTATTCATTTCTTCTCTGAGTTCTTTACTTTCCTCATGATGTCCTGTGTTGCTCTGTGGTGCAAGCCCCACAACTCACGTGAGGAGGTTGCTCTCAGATTACCTGTCTAGTGGCCAAGTTCCAAGGCTCACTACCCCATGACTTTGCTCCACTCTGTGGTGTGTCCCTCAAAGTTCAGGTGATGGGCTGCAATGGAATACTATTGAGCCATAAGGAAGGATGAGATTATAGAATTTGCTAGTAAATGGATGGAACTAGAAAATATAATATTGAGTGAGGTATCTCAGAAAGACAATGCCACATTTTTTTATATTCAAATGCAAGTATTTATCTGACTGAAGTATTTGGCTTGGAATTACTGTAAGAGTAAGATAATTAGAGAGGGATCAATGAATAAGAAGGTGGGAAGGGATGGCTGGCTAGGGAGAGTTATAGGACACCATGGAAGGAAGGGTGGGAGAGGGAATAATGGTAAAAAAGTACCTTGGGAGGCATTAGGGGATGGGATATAGAAGGGGTAAAGGGTCTTAAAGAAAAGCTGTAAGATCAGGAGATGGAACCCCATGGGAACTTCCTATGTTATTAATATGTCAAAAATATTTATTTTAAAAAAGGAAGCAAGAAAGAACAGTCCTTATGCAGAGGAGCAATGAGACAGGAAAACAGGGAAAACAAAAAAAAAATGCCTTGAGCTGGTCCACTTAGAACACAGTGACAATTAAAATTATACTAGAAATAGCGGCAATGTGATGCTCCCTGGTAAGTTATTAGTAATAGAGGTCTCAAAGGCCCCCTAAAATTGTAGGCTTTTACTTTGGTTACCCTCCAAAAAACTGATAGTAAGACCTTATTACTGACGATGCAGCATATATGGATCACAAGACATGGGCAAATATACCATGAACTCGTTGCTGGATAACTTACACAATACCAAGAAATACTATAGAAAATATTGGGGGAGATACTGTAATTGCAAAGGATTACAAACAGGAGGGAAAGGGAAGGAGGACCTCAAAAGAAAGGAGATAAGAGAACATGCTTCAGCAGAGAAATTTGGCCATGGTCATATATTGCATGTAAGTAGTGAGACATCTGGTGCAACTCACTCTCACTTCCCTTCCTGGTCACTTGGGACAGAATAGGTTTCATCTTACCAACCAGGGAGGCTATAAGGACTGGCAAATAGATGGTAACCATCAGGGAAATGGGACACTGACTCCCTTACACTGCTGTGTCCTATTCTTATTCTTCCATCTACCTTTGAGTCTTCTCTTATATTAAGATCTTCATTAAAGCAGCCTTTTATCTTTGGTTAGGTAACCTTCAATACTAATTAAGATTCAGGAAAAGAAAACTGAAAACAGCAACAAACCATAATTCAGAACACCGAAGACCCTATATTATTCACCTGGAACCAACCCAGCCCAATCTGTCTCCATCCTAAAGCTCAGAGAACCTGTGGAAGAAGGGATGGCAAGATTGTAAGAGCCTAAAGATGGGAAGGATCAACAATATGCAAAAAATTCCACACAAGTTATGGCTGCAGCAGCCAAGATTGGACTTTGCCTGGCCTGCACAATGGTTGACCTGTCAATGACCCCCTAAAGTCTAGCATGGATCACAGAGGAGAAGGCTCCAGACAGTAGGATCCTTAGAGGCAAGTGATTAAGCCGTCATAATAGAGTTCCCATACTAATGGGGAGCTCAAGAAGGGGCTCCTGGCTATGCCACTGAGTTCTGTACCATCATTAGTGTGGAGGACTCAGAGGGACATTTGGCATTGAAATAAAGGAATGTTCCAGGGGATAGGAGGGAGGAAGGCACTGGGAAAAGGGGAGGGGGGTGAAAAGAAGGGGAAAAGGGGGAGGAGTGCAATGGGGGACAACTGGGGAGGGTATGGGGGAAGGAGAGGATGTGAGTACCTATTGAGCTTGTATGATTAGGAAAAAAATAAAATGTGGGAGAAAAAAAAAGAAAACCCTGGGGGAGAAAAATTATCAAAGGCTTCATCAACCTGTGAGATCTGTAAGCTACAATAAAAATCACCATGACAACAGGTAAACACCAGTATAATAGTGGCATGGTTATCAAGGAGACATCTCACAGCTTTCTGATTGGACTCAAGGCCCACTTGTCAGGATGGAGCACATTCCTGTTAGTTAATTAGAACAAGAACCTATAAAAGGAAAGGAAATAGATCACCAGGGAAGAATGGGTCAGCCTATATATAGAAAGATATTACACCAAACTTCTATATAAATATATGTTATTATACCCATAAATTGGAAGAGCATTCAACTCTCAACCTTGAAGCCTTCTTATACAACAGAAAAAGCCATCTTTCACAACAGAAAGAAAGGGTCTCAACACCGAGACAGTATGTAGCCTAGTGCAGTGGAAGAGCAGTGAAATAGTCAACAGCTAACCAGAAAATACAGAATACCAAAGAACCTGCATTCCTCACCCAGAAGCAGGGTAACCAAATCTCCCCCCATCCCAAGGCTCAGGGAATGTTGCAGAAAAGGGGGTGGTAAGATGGTAAAGTTCTAAAGATTGAAAGGTCCACCATTGGACAAGATATTCCACTCAAGGCAGATGGCTGCATCCGGCAACTCACTACGGTAAGACTTATATTAACCAGACCTGCATAATGACTGACATACCAGCAATCCCTCACAGACTAGTGAGGATCTCAGGAGAAATAATTACATGCAGTGGAAACCTTATGGTCTAGGACCAGAAGGATAAAGGGAAGTGCTCCTTTCATGGGGTTTGCCCAAGGAAGGTCTGCTTGGTCTTCCATAGGAGAAGATGATCCAGAGAGAACCCTGAGACCCATAGAAGCAGACAGACAGGAAGATGGGAGGGAGTGGGATAGGAAGGAAGGGAAGGAGGGAAGAAGCAAAGGAGGAAGTTTAGAAGGTGGGCATAAAGATAAATGTTAAAAATGCTTGTAGAACTAGGAAAAATAAATAAAGATAATATTTAAAAAGTCTCCTGAAATGGTTGCTTAGATGATTTTGGATAGAAATTAAGGGATTTAATGAACAGCACGAATGTAATTATGCTTCCATCCCACACAGATTGAGGCCTCCACAGAGAACTTTTCCACATTTTTCATTATCCATTCATCATTTGATGGACATCTAGGCTGCTTACACTTCTTTGCTATTGTATAGGGCTGCAGTGAACATTTCTGTGCATGTTTGTATGGTGTGATGCAGCTACCACCCTTCAAGGATCAGGGCATTTCAATTTAAAAGTGAAAACCCTAAAATAATACAAATACATGGAATGGTGAGTGAAAACTTCTAAGATTTTAAGCATTTTTATGGCCTCTGATAAAATCATGAGCAAGTCTACCTAGAATATCTTAGAGTTGATCATCCAAGTAATAGTGGCATGAATAACACGGAGCAATGAGCAATTTTCTAAGATTTAAGGTACACTTTTCAGAATGAAATACATTTCTGTTATTGTAAACTACAATAAAAACCTATGAAAAGGGAAGACAGGTCCCAGTGGAAGAGCAGACTATGAATGTTTATCTATAAAGACACTACACCAAACTGCTTTGTAGACATCTGTTAATATATGCATATATTGCAGTCAACTTTAAAGCCTTCTACTGTAACAGAAAGTGTTTACTACAGAAAAGCACAGCTGGCCAAACTTTAGTAGATAAGGAACTGTGAGCTACTTGGCCCTAAACACGGCATCTAAGCCACATTTACTTCCACTCCAATGCTTAGGGTACATTGTGGAAGAGGGTGATGATTGTATGAGCCTAACATTAGTGGGCCAGACATTATCTCTTTGGCATGAGAAAACTAAGGTATACATGATTCAGTGACAATGTGTATACTTTCACAAGAACTGCATTGGACTTATCCTATCCACATCTCATCATGAAAGGAGAAAGATTTTAAGAAGCTCTTCACCTCCCTAAGAGTCTTATGAAAACTAATACTGATAAGGAAGAAAAGAAAGATGCTATCCTCAATAGTATACCCACTGATCTGCAATACATTTGACATTGAAGATAAACTATACAAAGCACAGTAGGCCAAACAAGTGATAAGACTTGAAAACTGGAAGGGAGTGTGACAAGAGGAATGAATTGTAAGGGGAAAAGGAGGGGAATGAGAATAGGGATTAAGGGAAAAAGTTAAAAGAGAAAAGAAAATAGGAAGTTTAACAGGGGAGATGAAGGTTTGTATAGGAAAAGGGAGGAGAGATGGGACTGGGGATTAGGAGTGAAAGGGTCATAAATTCACTGAATTCATGTATGCTACACTAAAAAGTAAGTAAAAAATTAAAAAAAGAAAAGGAATTTATATACACTCATTATATATACTCACATTTATTTTCATATACCAATATAAAGCTAAAATATTATTTGAAAATTTAAAATTTTGACAGTATGTGCTGAATGTCTTCAAAGAATACATATATATTGCTTTTATTTTAATAATACGTGTTAAAATATGGCTCAAATATTTTATGGATAGAAATGTAAAATGATGATAAAATTAAAAAAATTACTTCCACACTTGATGAAGGGCAAAGTCACAAATGCCAGTCTCTTGAAAATTAGAATGCTAACAAGGTCAAGAGACTGCAGATCCCAGTTCTTTATATCTATTCATCCAAGCTTCTTGGCTAGATTCTCACTAATGGCCAGCATGACACTGTGCTTTCCTGCTGAGAAGTGGTGGAGTATGGTATTGAGATTGCTGCTGTTTTGTATAGTATAAACACTATTTGCCTTTTGTAGACATGTCATGATGTGCAACTCAGTCTCTTAATCCTTTCATGTTGGAAATTTGCTAATAAAATTACTGTCTTTTTTTCCAAGTTGACTTAGCAGTCGGCTACTTTTTTCTTGGCAAGATGCAAGTCTTTTACCTTTAGGGATTATTGAAGCAAGAAATCTCTTCAAGAGATATTACCTCAATTGAATTTGTTCCAAATATTCTAATGAGTTTGTCTATTAAAATAGTGATGATGTTTGCATCATCAGATGCAAATTTCAAAGAATGTATTGTAAATATATAGAGAGGGATGATTTTTCCTGATTAAGTAACCCGAGGCATTTGAAATTTCAAATTCTGTCCAAACCGAATTATGCCTTTAGTTGGTTCTTATTCTTTGAGGTATTATATTTTTTGTTATATTCCTTCTTTTAGAAGATCATGGTAGATCTCAATTTCTTGGAATCTTGTATTTACAGGCACATTATTTTAATTAGAAAAGAAGAGAATGTTCTTAAAATTTTATTGAATATACTTAAAGACTGAGGATTTCTGTTTCTGTTGGTTTGAAACCTTGGTCATCAGTATTTGCAGGAATTTAAATCACACCTTTGTCTCACTAGATATTTGGTATATTTGTGAGGGAAAACACTCTTATACTTCCTTAAAGCAAAGCGTCTTTTTGAAAAATTTTCTTTAGGTGAGTGAAAGGAAAATTTTACATAATTGTGTTTTAATATTGTTAAAATTTGTATTATATATATTGTTTCTCTTTTATTAAGAATTTTTTGTATGCAAATAAAATGAGTTTCTGTTCTTGCCCTCTTTCTCTCCCCTCCTTAATCCCTCCTCTCCCATCTTGCCCTTCCTTCAACTTTCCATCCCTGTCCCTCTCACCCTCAGGTCTCTGTATTTATTTATACAAATAATGAAGTTGGAGAAATTAATTTCCACTCATTGGGTTAATTTTTTATATGTGTGTGAAAAATAGTATATTTGTTTATGTATGAAAAAAATTTCAATAAAAAATAAAATAAAATAAAAATGTCTATTTACAGTAATATCTATTACAGACATACTAGCTGAAACATAACTAAAGTTTTAAAATCATATATTTCCACAGGAACAGGAAAATCAAGTTGGAAACATACACCATTTGACCAGAATATAAATATTATGTTTGGACTTTGTGTTAAAGCTTGATTGGATTTATTTTTATTTTGCCAAATGACAAGTGAACATGTTATGCTTTTAAAAACACCAAAAAATGTAGAGGGTCACATTTTTAATGTGATATCTTAAAAGATTTATCATTATTTTTAGACATATTTCAATTAAGAAATTTAAAATTGCACATCATCTTAAGTGCTCAGTATGTCTTTGAACAAAACCAACAAGATTATCTAATTTTTATGAGATTGGTATTGTTTTTTGTGTAGGTATCTTAAAATTACTACTGCAAATATGTTAGCTTGCATTTATAGAAAAGTACCTTGCCAATGTCATTAAGATTTGTTAATATGTTATGGTAAAGTATTACACAGGCTATTTTTAAAAACCTTTATGTTACTGGCATCTATAAGCTCATTTTCAGATAAATATGCAAAATATTTTGAGTATTACCTCTAGCTGCTAACCCCTCCGTTTCTCATTATTCTAATACATGTAATCTGTACATATTTGATTTTATGTATCTATGTAAAATTGATTAGCAAAAATTGAGAATAAAATGCTATGCTTTTGTTTTGAGACTGACTTGATTTGCTTAATGGTTATTTGCATTTATAAGTATTTTCCTAGAAGTTACATAGCTTCATGCTCTTTTATAGATGAAAAAGTACCACAGTTAAATAGATTACTTTGTAAATTAAGAGTAAAACAAATTATTCTTAAGAGCTATATTAAAATTTTATTTTTCCTGAAAAGTGCTAATGAATTTAAATTTAAAGTAGTCATATTATTATTCAGTTTTTATAGAATTATTTCTTTGATAACTTTCAGTGTTATGGGCATAAGTTTAAGTATGGGATAATATAAGTATTCCTTTTTTGTTCTATTATGTGCACAATTACAGTGTTCAATAGATTTGTTCTGGCAAAATACAGCATTGTTAAAAATATAGGGTGCTAAGACATGAAGGAAGTAAGATATGAAAGAGACAGAAATGAATGTAGGTTATGATATGCTCCTGTGCTCTACAATAGTTGTGTCTTATCTGACCGTAGCTTCAAGAAGAAAAACTAGATTTTCTTAATGAAGTGAAAGCAGAACTCGGCATGAGGCATGTGGAAAGAGCATCATATCTGACATGTCCAGATTCTGCAGTTTCACCATGGCCAAGTCTAAGTGACTGCATTCTTCTTGCTAGCTGCATGTCAAGATGTATTTCTTCAAAGTTAAGTGTCATCAGTACTTACATACAGTAAAATAGGTAAGTCCTAAATTACGGTTTTAATCTGTGTCAGTAAAGTGGTCCATGAGGTACACTTGCACTCCTTTTTTCTCTCCTAGAATATGTTTACAATTCTTGATATATTGACAGAGATCATCATGATATACTCTAAGCGGATGCAGTGAAACACTGAAGACCATTAATCACAGCTACTGTTCATTTAGATTTCACAGTTGTTGAGAAGTACTTAGGGGTGTCATGTGAAATAAAAAACCAAGCAAATATAATGCTTTAGGAAGCAGATGTTATGAAATTCCATGGCAAAATTATGAAACAGAGGCACAGAGGGTTTATCAGTTACTCAATGTCACGTGGAGAGCAAGTGCAAGTATTTGGGTCTGCAGCACAGCATTCTCTCCTGTGTTAATCTCTCTCAATCCAAGTGTATATTAGCACACCATGAAAATAGTTAGAGTCGATGTTTGGCGATATTTGTTACATCCTATTTATTGCTGATAAACATTATTCAGGAAACAGTATGAAATTTAAATTATTGTTTACTTGCACAACTTTGTATAAAGAATAAAACATCAGCAGAATGGGAAAAATACTTCCAGACTAATAGTGTAGTGGAAAGGATGTTGAAATCATTATGTCTCCTTCCTCTGTTTTTCAGTGTGCAAACGATGCAACCTTGTTCCTTCTAGCACCAATTACTTATTTCTTATTGAGAATGCTGCTTTTAGAGATCTGGATACTGGTTATACACCTAGGCTCTCTCAATACATAGAAAGCATTAAATATAAGACAATGGTCCACTGATAACTTTTTACTTTTTTCCATTGTGTCCTCTTGTTTTACTACTTAGTTTATTCTAAGAACTTTAGAATAATATATAGTTCCTGAATTTGCAGTAGTTAGTGAGCAACATGGGTTAGTCAAGGTAAAGTAAAAAAATCTGTGAAAACCATGTTAATATATATAATTGTGTTAAGAATTTTTGGGAAAGGTGTCAAAATCAGAATGTGAGAGCCAGAAGATAGGAAAAAGCCACCCACCAAAAACAGCTCAGTCATGGAACTCATGAATACCCAACATAGCTGGTTACTGACATTAGGCAGTGAACTTACTTGGTCAGTGGTCAGCTATGAGCTACACTGATATCTATGAAGCCCTACAAAGTACTGGTGAACTACCAAAGGACCTTGCTCAAATTCATTGGGGCACAAAACAAAACAGATGGATGTGGATATGGGAAGAAGACTTATAGGAAAGGGGGGTTTGGGGAGCTTAGAGAGGAAGATGGGAAAAAGTAGAGAGGAAAGTAACCTGAATGTATTATATGCACATATGAATTTGTAGAGCAAGGGTGATCAGTGATCAGTAAAGAAATGTAGAAAAGTAAAGAAATGGTGTGAGTAAGGTTGAAGAATTGAAAAGACTAAAGTGCAAATAGTCAGAATAAGATGAATCAATTGCAGCAGATAGTAATGTGCTTTAGCAATAAAAATTGTTTTGAGAAGTGCAATTCTACATCTAATGCTGCAGTGTTATGGCATAGATTTGGATGCTCTGGATTACTGCTGTATTTGGTATTACAGAATCACATTATAGGATATTCTCATCAGACATTAACAACTCAAATTTTTGCCCGATGCAAGAATTTTAGGATTTTTTGTTGGCCACCACTGCTTTACTGGATTCTTAAAAGGAGGCATCCTTTCTCTGTCTGATGATAATCTGTGAATGCTGTAATATGTTTCACATAACTAATTTCTTTTTTAAAATCAAAGTAATTTATTAGATAGCTTAGTAATATTGAGTCTTGATACAGAAAGTATTGTTTTCAAATATGAGATGTTTCACCATCTCATAGGGCTCATCAGAGAGATACTGTATATACATAATTTTTAATTTTTATTAGTATGTATTCATTGTGAAAAGTGATGGGATTCATATTGATGTTTTCATTCGGTTTTGCCATGTAGTTTTGTTTTTCTAGATGGAGTCTCACTATGTAGCCTAAACTGATCTAAAATTTCTATTCCTGCTACTGTCACTTGAGATCACAGTTGAGAGTCACCATGCTAACTTTAAATTTTTTAAACGTAATATTAAAATTACTAAAGCATCACTTAACAACTTTTGTCTTTTAAGATTTTCAATTTTTCCCTAGTATCACAAGCATAATGATTAATAATTCCTGCTCCTGCTTCCCTCCTGTCCCCTTCCCGTTTTCCCCATAACCTCTCTCCTCACTTTCCTCTCTCTTCCCCTTTCTCTCCATTTATCAGTCCATCCCACTGCCTCCCGCCCTCCTGTCTGTCTATTTCTGTCATCCTGGGTGTTGTCTCTGGATCATCTGTCCTTAATGTATGTTCAGATCTCTGTTGCAGATCGAGTGATCCTTTCTTGGGCAGGCCCATTGATAAGGACACTCTCCTTCTCCCGTCTAGCCCTAACCTCTAAGGTACCTATTGATTGAAATTATTTCTTCTAGATCCTCACTAGTTTATGGGGGGAATGTTGACTTGTCAGCCAACTGTGCTGGTCTGGTAAGAACAAGTGTCATTGTGGTGAATTCCTGTATGTGGAAGCCCTGCCTCGAGGGAATGTCCTGTCCAGTGGTGGATCTTCTGATCTTTAGGCTCTTACAATCTTACTTCCCCCTCTTCTGCAAGGTTTCCTAAGCTCTAGGATAGGGAGAGATTTGGCTGTCCTGCTTTTGGGTGAACATTGCTTGGTTGCCAGTGATCTGCTTTCTGTTGACTGTTATCTATTTTATTGTTCTTGCACTGTACTTGGGAAGCATCCTGTTGGGGTATTGAGATCCTACCCTATCTTTTTAAAATTTTTTTTCCACTCATACACATTTAATAGGTACCCCGGTCCCCTCCCTCCCCCTGTTCTTCTTCCTCCCCCCCCTTTCTCCCAGTGCTCCCTCCCGCCCATCTCTGAAGCATCCTTTAGTGTGCATGTCAAACTTCCTTCTGGGTCCTCCTCTCTGATGAGGTGTAAGGACTCAGTGGCATTGCCTAGAGCTCTTTTTTGTGTTCCCCTTTAGTATAGGAACACTATTGTGACTGTTAATCCCTTGCCTCTAAGGATCTTAGTGCCTTTAATCCATGCTAGACTTTGGAGGGTCAATGATATGTTGATCATTGCACACCCTATCTAAAGGTAAAAACAAAACCAACCAAACAAAACTCTTAAAAGGCCTTTATATAAGAGAAGGCTCAAAGAAGGGGGAAGAACAGGAATAGTATGCAGAAGAGAATATGGTTAGCCCCCAGGTATCCAACCACTCACTTACTAACCCCTAATCCTGGCCTCCACTCAGTTACAGAAAGCACTCATGCAGTACTATAAACCAGTCTAAACAACAGTGGGTGGGTAGGAAACTGACAGTGGAAAGGACCGAATGTCTTGATATTTATATATCTTGACAGTGGCCTTGTATATCTATTTAATGTGTTCTTTTATCTCCTCTCTCTTGAGATCTTCTTTCTCCTATCCCCCAAGTTATATTCCTTTGCAGTTGTAATTGATGTTATAATGATTTCAACCTGAGTATGTCATTATGAGGGCTTAGTTCTAGGTTCCACTTATAAGGGAGAACATGCAATGTCTAGCTTTCTTTGTCTGGGATAATTTGCTCAGTATAACTTCTTCCAGTTCCATCCATTTACCAGCAAATTTAATTCATTTTTGATAGCTGTGGAGTATTCCATTGTGTATATCTACCACATTTTCATTATTTTTTTAACTTAATATTTAGGATGATTCCATGACTTTGCAACTGTAAATAATGCTGCAATGAGCATGGATATACATGTGTCTCCATAATAAGATGAAGCAGTCTTTGCGACCATTCCTAGTAGTGGTATAGTTGGGTCATGTGGTATTTCAATTTTTAACTTTTTTAGAAAACACTGTAATGATCTTCAGAACAGTTCAATTTTGTATTCCTACCAGCAATGTAAATAACTAGTTTCAATACATGAATGACTGAGATGCCTGTTTCTGATGTTCTATATAGATTTTCATTGAGACAGAACCTAATACCTAGAGATTTATCAGGAGATAACACCTAAAACAAATTGCAAAAGAGGCTCAGTAGATCCTTGCCACATATCTTCTGCTAGTTTACTGCTGCTGTTGAAGATATTGATGAAGATGTGCATGCTTTAGAACAGAATGGATTCATGATCATGTGGAGATTTCACGGCGGGTCCTGTTCTCTTGAATTCTTGTCCCTGAAACAAACTTGATAGAAAAATAAATGGGACAGCAAAATAATGTCACAGAGTTTGTCCTCCTGGGCCTCACTCAAGATCCTGCTGGTCAAAAAACATTATTTGTCATGTTTTTGCTAATGTACATTGTGACGATGGTGGGCAACCTGCTCATTGTGGTGACAGTTGTTGCCAGCCCCTCTCTGGATTCCCCAATGTACTTCTTCCTCGCCTACCTGTCACTCATGGATGCTGTTTATTCCACTGCCATCTTGCCCAAGTTGCTTAAAGACTTACTCTGTGACAGAAAGACCATCTCCTTCACAGCTTGCATGGTTCAGCTCTTTGTGGAGCACTTATTCGGGGGTGCTGAGGTATTCCTTCTAGTGATGATGGCGTATGATCGCTATGTAGCCATATGCAAGCCGCTGCACTATTTGACCATCATGAAACGACGGGTTTGCATTGCGTTGTTACTATTGGCCTGGGCCGGAGGCTTTGCACATGCTCTGATTCAAGTTCTCTCTGTGTACAAACTACCTTTCTGTGGCCCCAATATCATTGATCACTTTGGGTGTGACATGTATCCATTACTGGGACTTGTGTGCACTGACACCTACTTAATTGGACTCACTGTGGTTGGCAACAATGGGGCGATGTGTTTAGTAGTCTTCATCCTTCTCCTGGTCTCCTATGGAATCATTCTCAAGTCTTTGAAGACTCACAGTCAGGAAGGGCGGCGCAAAGCCCTGTCCACCTGCAGCTCCCACATCACGGTGGTCGTCCTTTTTTTTGTTCCCTGTATTTTCATGTATATTCGACCTGTTTCCAACTTTCCCATTGACAAGTCCATTTCTGTGTTTTATACAGCTGTCACTCCCATGTTGAATCCTTTAATTTACACCCTTAGAAATACAGAAATTAAAAATTCCATGGAAAAGCTCTGGGATAAAATGTTTAGCACAGCTAGAATGAGAATTTCTCCTTGATGAACATGATAAGAATTCCAAAGTAACACCTACATATAAATTCTAGAAGTGTGCATCCCAATGTTTCACATTCTTGCCAAAACTTGATTTTGTGAGATATTTGGTAATTGTAATGCATGTGTTAGATACAAACTGGCAGTCATTATTATTTTAAACTTTAATCTACTGAAGTTGATTTATATGAACTTTGAATTTTTACCATTTTCTATAAAATATGTATGTATGCATTCATCAATTTACAATAAATTATTTTCCTAGTATAATTTCAGTGATGATTCTTTAGGTGTTTTGTGTACTAATTTATTAGTTTCATATGCAGCATGGTCTTTTCCATTTGTGGTTTCTTTTTTTATGCTCATGTAATTTATTTTGTTGAGTACTAACTTTGAATTTAAATGCATTATCATTGTTTTCCTTTTTTAATTTCATGTGTATGTGTGGGTTTGTGAATGAGTGAGTGGACATGTACACGTTGAGACCAGAGATTGATATTGAGATTCCTTCACATTTGTGATTCATCATTCTCTAAAAATAGGGTTTCCATTCAAACCCACAGCTCACAAATAAGGTTGGGCAATATATTTCTGCAGATTCTCACATTGCCTTCTGATGCTGGTGTGCAGTCAGGCCCCCAAACCCAAGCTTTGAAGTATCTGGATCCCTAGATCCCATATTGGTTTGTGCAGTCAGCATTTTAACTATGGAACTATTTCAGCAGGGTAAATTTAATTGATCTTCATATAAACTTATTTTCTTTAAATATTTTTATAAATTCAAAAAGAAAATTATGTACATTTTTATACTGTACTCATTTTATGTGCAAAAGTGGGTATGTACTACAAAGTAGTAGATACATGTATTACTTCATAAAGTATTACTGTGTTGAGAATACCTAATTTCCTTTTCAGCTATTGCAAAGTGGGATATTTTATTATTCTTTTCTTTGAGAGATTATTGTTTCTGCATGAAATTGATGTTAGTTTGACAAAATTTGTATAATGTGTCTTTTATGTCCTCTGTATTCATTACAATGAGTATGTTTTTTTGTAGCTAATATACCACCTACTGTTATGTATCTAGCTCAGGTAGGGTGAATCTGACTTTTTTCTTTTTTGGAATTATTTTCTGACTACTATACCTTTTTATTCTCCTATACAAATTTTGATTTAACTAGTTGAATTGTATGAAAACACTCAGTGGGTGTTTGTGACATCATAGAGCAAGTGGATTTAATCAATATATTCAGAACTTTCCTCTCAAAATACTAGAGAATATATACTCTTCTCAGTTGTGTATAGGACCTACTTTAAAATATTAGACAACCTATTAGGACACAAAGAAAATTTCAGCAAAATATAAGAAATTGAAGTAACTCTTTATAGTGTATTTGATCATAATGAAATAAAGCTAGAAATTAACATCAAGAGAGTAAATACATGTGTGTTTATGCAGCATGCATACATTCTTACATGTATTTTATCCTCATAGAAAATACTATATTACTATGTGTACTCATCATATTATATATTAAAACCAGAAATCACTCACCTTAAAATGACTAAAACTCCCCCTTCCCCTCCAATCCGCCGCCCGGGACGCGTGCGCGCGGTCCAGGCGGGCATCACCGCGCCGCGACCCAGGTAAGCTCGGTCCCCGCCCGCCCCCAGAGCCCCAGGCCAAATAATTCACTTTAGTGAAAAACGCACAGAAATTAAAAGAAGATCTTAAGAGTTAAAACGACAATGCCAAAGTCTAAGTGCAAATCCATGAGAAACAACACTCAAGTAAACAAATCTCCCACTGAAGGAATTAATCCCATAATGTTAGACTACAACCAGAACAAACCCATGGAAAATGGCCAAGAAAGCCTGACCCAGGATAACGACCTTCAAAATATGATCATTACCATGTTCAATACTATGAAAGAGGAAATCAGGGAGGAATTAAATAATAGAATCAATCGCTTTGAGGAGGAACACAACAGACATATGGAAGAGTTGAGAAAAACGGTGCAAGAATCAAAAACTGGCATAGAGCAGTTAAACCAGACTCAAGCAGAGTTTAAAACTGAACTAAAAGACAAGTTATCTTCAACCCAGAACTCCACAGAGAGTCTTATCAGCAGAACTAATGAAGCAGAAAACAGAATTTCAGATCGTGAAGATAAAGTGGGAGTATTAACCAGCTCAATGGAAGAGATTGTTAAAGCCAAAAAGATGCTTGAGAGAAATATCCAGGAGATATGGGACACCCTGAAGAACCTAACATGCGTATTCATGGAATACCAGAGCAAGAATCTCAAAATACCACCCCTGAGGAAACTTTTCAAATGATCATCAAGGAAAACTTTCCTCATCTAAAAAAAGAGAGGCCCATCCATATACAAGAGGCATTCCACACCCCAAACAGATATGACCAAAACAGAAGCTCGCCACAGCAAATAATAGTAAAAACACTCCACATTCAAGATAAAGAACTGGTGCTGAGAGCTTCAAGGGAGAAAAAACAAGTCACTTTGAAAGGTAAACCTATTAAAATAACAAATGACTTCTCAGTCGAAACAGTAAAAGCAAGAAGAGCTTGGAGAGACATACTTCAAGTATTGAATGAGCAAAAATGTCAACCCAGGCTGATTTACCCTGCAAAACTATCAGTCATGATCGAGGGAGAAAGAAAAATCTTCCAGCACAAAGACAACTTTAAGGGATACATGTCCACCAAACCAGGCCTTCAAAAAATGCTAGAAATGATACTCAAGCGTGAAGAAAAAAACAGGCATATCCAGGAGAGCAAAAGGCAAGTATAACACCATTAAAAGTGAAGCAATATACTTATAAAAACTACTAAACATAATAAATGTCTGGAATCAAAAATAGTTTCACCATTATAACACTAAATGTTAATGGAATTAACTCACCAATCAAGAGACACAGATTACAAATTTGGATTAAAAATCACAATCCATCAATCTGCTGCCTGCAGGAAACCCATCTCACCACAAAAGATAGGCACGCTCTAAAAATAAAAGGCTGGTCAACAATTCTACAAGCTAATGGAAGCAGAAAACAGGCAGGGGTAGCGATTATGATATCAGACAAAGTGGACTTCAAACCAAAGAAAATTATAAGAGACACGGATGGATACTACATTTTAGTCACAGATACAATTCACCAGGAAGACTTCACAATACTGAACACATATGCACCCTATATGGACCCCTCCACATTCAGTAAGAAAACCCTACAGCATCTAAAGCAAGAAATCAACCACCAAACGATAATTCTTGGGGACTTCAACATTGCCCTCTCAACATGGGGTAGATCAACAGGTCAAAAGCTTAATAGAGACACTTTGGAGCTTAATCAAACCCTTAAAGAAATGGACCTTACAGATCACTATCAAACTTTTCACCCATGCACTAAAGAATACACTTTTTTCTCAGCAGCACATGGAACTTTCTCCAAAATACATCACATACTGGGCCACAAAACGAATCTACACGTGTACAAAAAAGTTGAAATTCTAACCTAGCCCTGTCAGACCACCATGGCCTAAAGCTGGACATCCACAACACAACAAACAAAAGAAAATACACTAACTCCTGGAAACTTAACAATATGATGCTGAATGAGAACTGGGTTCAGGAAGAAATTAAAAAGGAAATTCAAGATTTCCTGAAAGTGAATGATAATGAAAATACAACTTATCAAAATCTCTGGGACACAATGAAAGCTGTTCTAAGAGGTAAGTTCATAGCTCTTAATGCCTACATCAAAATAATGGAAACATTATAAATAAACAACTTAACAATGCAGCTTAAAGCTTTAGAGAAACTGGAGCAATCTGATCCCAAAAGTAGTAGAAGAGAGGAGATTAACAAAATAAGGGGAGAAATATCTGAAATCGAGATTAAGAAAATGATAGAAAAAATCAACCAGTCAAAAAGCTGGTTCTTTGAAAAAATCAATGAGATTGATACACCCCTAGCTAAATTAACCAAAAGCAGGAGAGAGAAAACCCAAATTAACAAAATCAGAAATGAAAATGGAGTTATCACTACTGCTACCCAAAAAATCCAGAGAATTATAACATCATATTAAAAACACTTATACTCTGTGAAGTTTGACAACACAAAAGAGATGGATGAATTTCTAAGTAAACACAACTTACCTAAATTGAATCAGGAAGTTGAGAATTATTTAAATAGTCCTATAACATATAAGGAAATTGAAGAAGTAATCTCAAATCTTCCCACCAAAAAATGTCCTGGACCAGATGGATTCATCACAGAGTTCCACCACACATTTAAGGAGTTAATAACACCAATACTCCTTAAACTGTTCCATCAAATAGCAAAGGAAGGAACACTACCAAATTCCTTCTATGAAGCTAATATCGTTTTAATCCCAAAACCTAATAAAGATTCACTTAAAAAAGAAAACTATAGGCCGATCTCCCTGATGAATACAGACGCAAAGATTCTCAACAAAGTCTTAGCAAATCGGATTCGAAAACATATTAAAAAGATCATTCACGGGGACCAAGTAGGCTTCATCTCCGGCACACAAGGTTGGTTCAACATACGCAAATCAATAAACGTAATTCATCATATAAACCAGTCCAAAGTCCAAGACCACATGATACTCGCGATAGATGTAGAAAAAGCTTTTGACAATATCCAACAGCCTTTTATGATCAAAACGCTAGAGACAGTAGGAATGGAAGGAACCTTTATCAATATAATAAAAGCTGTATACAACAAGCCCACAGCAAGGATTATGCTCAATGGGGAACAATTGGAAGCATTCCCACTTCGATCAGGAACTAGACAAGGCTGTCCACTCTCACCACTTCTATTCAATATTGTACTTGAAGTCTTAGCTGAAGCCATAAGACAAGAAAGGGACATAAGAGGGATTCCAATCAGCAAGGAAGAAGTCAAGCTATCCCTATTTGCAGATGACATGATCTTATACCTGAGTGATCCCAAAAACTCCACCAGGAAGCTCCTGGAACTAATTGAGAAGTTCAGCAGGGTGGCAGGATACAAAATAAATGTGCAAAAATCAGAGGCCTTCCTATATGCCCAAAATGAAAGAAGTGAAAAAGCATTGAGAGAAACAATCCCATTTACTATAGCCCCTAAAAAAATGAAATACCTTGTTATAAACCTAACCAAGGAGGTAAAAGACCTTTACAATGAAAACTTTAAAATCCTAAAGAATGAAATAGCAGAAGACACCAGAAGGTGGAGAGACCTCCCTTGTTCCTGGATTGGCAGAATCAACATCATAAAAATGACCATCCTACCAAAGGCAATATACAGATTCAATGCTATACCAATCAAAATCCCAAAGCAATTCTTCAAAGAAGTTGAGCAAATAATCTCAAAGTTCATATGGAAGCACAAAAGACCCAGGATAGCAAAGACAATCCTGAGTAACAAAAACACTGCCGGAGGTATTACCATACCAAACCTAAGTCTATACTACAAATCCATAGTTATAAAGACAGCCTTGTACTGGCTCCAAAATAGACACACAGATCAATGGATAAGGGTTGAAGACCCAGATATAAGCCCACAAAATTACAGCCATTTGGTCTTTGACAAAGGGACCCAGAAAATCCAATGGAAAAAGAACAGCATCTTCAACAAATGGTGCTGGCAAAACTGGATCTCCACATGCAGAAGATTCAAGCTGGACCCGTACTTGTCACCATGTACAAGACTTAATACCAAATGGATCAAGGACCTTGATATAAGGCCAGAGACTATAAAAACCATAGTTAAAAGGATAAGGAACTCCCTCAAGCTGATTGGGCTAGGCCAACATTTCCTAAACAGACATCCAATGGCACAGTCACTATAACCAACACTCAACAGACAGAGCTTATGAAATTAAAGAGCTTCTGCTCAGATAAAGAGATTGTAACATGAACTCAAAGGCAACCCACAGAATGGGAGAAAATCTTCACTAACCACACATCTGACAGAACTCTGCTGACCAGAGTGCACAAAGAACTTAGAAAACTAAACACCAAGGAAACCAATGACCCACTTAAAAAATGGGCCCTGGAACTTAAAAGAAATTTTACCAGGGATGAAATTAAAATGTCTAACAAATATCTTTTTTTATTATTATTATTTATTCAACTGTGTGCATATGCGTGTGTATGTGCGCGCGGTCGTGTGTGTCTGTGTGTGTGTGTGTGTGTGTGTGTGTGTCTGTGTATGTGTAGAACCACAGACGAATTCGTGAACCACCACGGATGCCTCACCTCCTTCTGCCCGGGGATTCACAGGCTCCGCCCTACCAGGACCAGAAGCGCAGGCCACCCCCGCTCCCGCCTGGCGTCTATACGTGGGATCTGGGATCGAACTCAGGACCTTCTGCCTACAAGGCGGAGGCTTAACCCCTGAGCCACCTCTCCAGCCCTCTAACAAATATCTTAAAAAATGCTCCACTTCCTTAGCCATCAGGGAAATGCAAATCAAAACTTCCCTGAGATATCATCTCACCCCAGTCAGGATGGCAAAAATCCACAATACAAACAAGTGCTGGAGAGGATGTGGAGAGAGAGGAACTTTCCTACATTGCTGGTGGGAATGTAGGCTCATACAGCCACTCTGGTGAGCAGTCTGGAGATTCTTAAAGAAATTAAAGATTGAAATGCCATATGACCCTGCTTTTCCACTTTTGGGAATAACCCCCCATACAGCAGAGGTTCACCTCAATAGCACAAGCACGACCATGTTCATAGCTGCACTGTTTACAATAGCAAAGTCATGGAATCAACCCAAATGTCCAACAGTTGACGAGTGGATAAGGAAACTGTGGTACATCTATACAATAGCATACTACTCAGCCATCAAAAATGATGAATTACTGGAATTTGCCGGGAAATGGATGTCATTAGAAACAATTATATTAAGTGAAGTATCCCAGACCCAGAAAATTAAGCGCCGTATGTACTCCCTAATAGGTGGCTCTTAGTACCAAACCCACCCAGCCCACCTAGAGACAGTAATTGCAAGGATCATGAACAGGAGGCATGGGGTTGGAGGGCCACACCAGAAACAAGGAGAGAAGGGACCATGTTACAGCAGAGAAAATAGGCCTCCATTGAGGACTCAAATAAGTAATGAGACATCTGATTAAGTTCACAGACTTTTGTTCCTGATCATTTACTACTGAGGGGGTATGATCTCACCAGAAGAGGAGGGCATATAGTCTGGCAGATAAAAAGTAACCGTTGTGCAAATTGGTGATAGACCCCTCCCTCACTCTGGTTTCCCACTTTTATTACTTCTACCTTTGAATGTGCTTTTATCACAAGACTCTAGTTTAACAGCTTTTTGTCTCTGGCCAGGGGGTAACATACAATGCCCACCAGGATGGAGTGAAGGGCATTGCAGGAGCAGCAAAACTGCAAAAGAAAATCAACAAACTACAATCCAGAACTTCAGAGACTGTATATCAACCACCTAGAACTAGGCCAGCTTAATCTCTCCCCATCCTGAAGCTCAGGGGAATTTGCGGAAGAGGGGGCGGTAAGAGTGTAAGAGCAAAAGGATGGGAGGAGCAATGATATGTAAGATGCTCCATACAAGTTAGGGCTGAAGCAATCATAATTTGACTTTACATGCCCTGTGCATTGTCCAATACACTATTGACCCCACAAAGTCTAGCATCTGCTAAAGGCACCAAGATCTTTGGAGGCAAGGGATTGGCATCCACAGCAGTGTTCCTATACCTAAGGAGCACATGGGAAAGGGTTCAGGGAAAGGCCACTGGGTCCTTGTACGTCATCGGAGAGGAGGGCCCAGAGGAAAATCAGGCATGCACAAGAAAGGACTTTCTGGGAATTGGGGTGGGAGGCACTGGGGGATGGGAAGGGAGGTGGAGGAGGAGCAGGAGGTACGGGGGAAGAGGGGGAGGGAGGGAACTGGTGTACCTATTAAGTTTGTATGAGCTGAAATAATAATAAAAATGTATTAATAAAAAAATACAAATAAAATAAAAAAATGACTAAAACTCTATCTAATCTATCTATCTATCTATCAATCTATCATCTATCTATCTATCTATCTATCTATATATCTATCTATCTATCTATCCATCTATCTGTCATCTATCTATCTGTCTATCTTTTTCTCTCTCTGCCTGTCTAGCTACCTTTATCATTCTACCTATCTATTCTTAATGTACATATGAATGTACATTATCAAATATTATTCAATCTTTTTAAAAATTTTTTAAATTTATTCAATTGTGTGTGTGTGTGTATGTAGAACCACGGGCGAATTTGGGACCCACAATGGACACCTCTACCTCCTTGTTTACTCTGCCCCAGGATTCACAGGCTCTGCAATCGGAAACGCAGGCCACCCCGGCTTCCGTCTGGCGTCTATACGTGGGGTCTAGGATCTGAACTCGGGACCTTCCACCTTCAAGGCAGAGGCTTAACCCCTGAGCCACCTCTCCAGTCCCCAAATATTATTCAGTCTTAAGGAAAGAGACAGACCAATTAAGACAACGAAGATGAACCTAGAGGGCATTAATATCTTTTCTTCTTAACTGAAGAGCATTTTATGCCCTTACAGAAGCAATAGCTTATTCTTAAATACATTTAGTTTTCCTACATTTGCAATTTTCTAATACATATATGCAAGATTTTTACAAACTCAAATTTTATCATATTTGAGAGAATACAAAAAGTTCTATTTCATTCAGATAATTAACATACTTTAGTATTCTTCAGAATTCATACAGAAAAGACACAGAAAGATGCTTCAGAATATATCAGTTCTTCATCTTTGAATAGTTATTAGCCCTTAGAAATTTGATTACATAGGTTTATTCTCCCATTTATCACTATGAGAATCCCAAGATTAGACATGCTCTTTATTTAAATTTAATACATTTGGAGTTGTTGAATTACTCCATTTGTTACATAAGTTTTGAGTGGCAAACTTTTAATGAAGACAATCAGCTAACATAGTTGTGATTCTGCAGGTAGACATAAGGTTTAATGGATAACTACACATATGGGGAAATATGCTCACAGTATAGATAAGGGATAGCAGTGGAAGCCTTTGGTATTGCCATTTATTGGAAAATAGTAATTTCTTTCTTGTAGAAATTGTGATTCAATTAATCTTGGATAGAAATAATAGGATTAATTAGCAGAATTATCATCATACTTTCATCTCACACTTGTCTAGGATTCTGTCAAATGCTTGCATACTCACTGAAAATCACACCTCTCATAACCAGTCTCCAACAATTAGAACATCAACGACAAACTCCAACAGATTCTGCATTCCCAGCTCTCCACCTCTGCACCTCAACATTACTTGGGCTGTTTCATAGTATTACAAGACCATTCTTTGGCTGGGGTTTTATTGGCAAAGGTATCCTGAAGCTGCTTTCTCTTGAGATTTGGTTTAAATATTCCTTATCTTTTCCAACTCATAGTTTCATGATCTTTACATCTTGAAAATTTTATTTTCTTAGTTTAACATTTTCAAATCAATCTAGCAGATAATTATTTACTTTTTGGCAAGATCTAAGTCTTTTATCTCTAAGGAATATTGAAAGGAAGAAATCTATTCAATAGAGATATCTTCATTTGAATTTGTTCCAAATATTCTAATAAGTTTGTCAATTAAAGTGATAATGCAAAAAAAGTCAGAGACTGTATCTCAAATATAAGTGGTGGAAATATTTTACCGAGTAAATGACCTAAGAGACTTCTGATAATTCAAATTATGCCTATAGTGCAATGTGCCTTCAGTTGTTATCTGAGATATCACATTCTTTGTTATGTCTTACCAGGCTTAAAATTTATGAAGCAATGAATTTCCTGGGACCTTCCTTTGTATAGAAACATATGTTTAATTAGAAAGGGAAGAATCTTCATTGTCTGCACCTTCAGTAATTTAAGTCACTGCCTTTGCCTTCTTAAGCTCCTGGCTTTTATGAGCCACATGAATGTTATTGTACTTTGTTAAAACAAAGGCCCTTTTGTTGGTTTTACTATAATTTTGGAAAGGACAAAAATTTGCATAATGTTAATGTTGCTGAATTGTTTATTTATGTAGCAAATAAAGAAGTTGAAAAAGTTAGTTTCTACTTGCGAGATTAGCTTTTTATATTTGTGAAAATATAGCATTTTTTTGTGTATATGGAGACATATTCCCTGAAGGTGAGAAATTCAACTATGTTTTACAGCAAGTACTGGAAAATTTAAATGTTTTTTATTTTAGGCATAAAATATTTAGATTCTCTACATTTCTCTGAAATGGGAAGTCATGAAGAATTGTGTTTGCTGTACCCATTTGGCAGTGTTCTTGGGTTACTGGCCAGGCATGAATAACCAGGTTATATGAAGGAATACAGACAGGAATACAGTCAACCTAATCATAGAACCTTTGGTTTTTTCAAAATAAGAATAAGACCTAAGATGTGAGTTTTGTAATCATAAGCAATGGATACTTGTTATTCCTGTGATGTACTGAAATTTAGCTAATACTATAAAGGTCATGTGTTCTCACAGACAGCTTCTAAACTCCAAAAATTAACACATAGAAGCAGCAAAACTGCAAAAGAAAATCAACCAACCATAATCCAGAACTTCAGAGACTCAATATCAACCACCTAGAACTAGGCCAGCCTAATCTCTCCCCATCCTGAAGCTCAGGGAAATTTGTGGAAGAGGAGGCGGTAAGAGTGTAAGAGCACAAGGATGGGAGGAGCAATGATATGCAAGATACTCCACATAAGTTAGGGCCGAAGCAATCATAACTGGACTTTGCATGCCCTGCACAATGTCCAAACCACTATTGACCCCACGAAGTCTAGCATTTGCTAAAAACACCAAGATCCTTGGAGGGAAGGGATTGACAGCCAAAATAGTGTTCCTATGCTTAAGGGGTACAAAGGAAAGCGTTCAGGGAAATGCCACTGGATGCTTGTACGTCATCGGAGAGGAGGACCCAGAGGAGAGTTTGGCATGCACATTAAAGGATTCTCCGGGGATTGGGGGAGGGAAGGCACTGGAGAGTGGGGAGGGAGGGGTAAGGGAAGGGTGAGCAGAGGGGTTGGGGAGAGGAGAAGGGAGGGAGGGAACCGGTGTACCTATTAAGTTTGTATGAGTGGAGACAATAAAAAATGTTAAAAAAAGAAATTAATCAGAATACAAATATATTTGATATTGATGCTACAGATTGATTTGTTTTGCTTTCCACTTTGCCAAATAAGTATAACTTACTGCATGTATGAAAACCCAATGTATTTCTTACCTTTATTTTACTTCGTGAGATACTGTATTTCATATGATTTCTCAAAGAAGATAGTTAAGTATTTTTAAATATATTTTATTAAGTAAATTTAAAATTGCATATCATCACAAATACTTAGAGTATATGGGGATGCATCTATTATTTTCTGGTAACTTGATGTAGGCTTTTATATATTAAAATTATGCATAGAGGGGCTGGAGAGGTGGCTCAGGGGTTAAGCCTCTGCCTTGCAGGCGGAAGGTCCTGAGTTCAGATCCTAGACCCCTCGTATAGATGCCGGGTGGAAGTGGGGGCGGCCTGCGTTTCTGGTCCTGGTAGGGCGGAGCCTGTGAATCCTGGGCAGAGTAAACAAGGAGGAGGTGGAGGTGTCCATGATGGTTCCCGAATTCATCCGTGGTTCTACACACCCACACATACATACACGCACACACGCATACACGCACAATTTAATATATAATAAAATTTTTTTTAAAAAAATGCACTTTAAAAAATTATGCATAGAGATACATTCATATGAAAGCCTAGATTAAACAATATGGAAGTATCTTGAACATACTACGGTCAGTATGATTTGTTAATTTGTTGTTGTGTAGTGCTATATAGAATGTTTTACCGGCTTTATGTATGTGTGCAGAGTTGTGCATTTATAAATGTGTGCACACGTGTATGCATGCATGTATGTGTGTCCATGTGCACATGTGTTTGTGGAAGACCAAAGTTGACATTGCATGTCTTCCTTGTTCACTCCGCATCTTATATATTGAGACAGAATCTTGCTTAAATAGAATATATTGTTTCAGGTAGTCTGGCCCCAATTTTCTTGTTTTTTATCTTCATTACAGATGGACCACCATGCTCACCAACTTTTACGTTAGAATTCAAACTCTTCTTGAAATTATTATTTATTTATTTATTTATTTATTTATTTCTGCTCATACAAGCGTAATAGGTATACCAGTCTCTTCCCTCCCTCCACCTCTCCCTGGACCTCCTTGCTCCCTCCCCTTTTTTCCCCTTCCTTTCCCCCCTCCAACCCTCGCATCCCTGGAGCACCCTTTAATGTATATGTCAAACTTTCCTCTGGTTCCTCCTCTCTGATGAGGTGTCAGGACTCAGTGGCATTTCCTAGAACTCTTTTTTGTGTTCTCCTTAAGTATAGGAACACTATTGTGGCTGTTAATCCCTGCTTCTAAGGATCCTAGTTCCTTTAGTCCATGCTAGACTTTGAGGGGTCAATAATGTGTTGCGTCATTGCACAGGTCATGCAAAGTCCTATTATGATTGCTTCGGCCCTAACTTGTGTGGAGTATCTTGCATACCATTACTCCTCCCCATCTTTGGGCTCTTACAATCTTACCACCTCCTCTTCCACAAATTTTCCTGAGAATCAGGAATGGGGAGAGATTAGCTGGCCTGGTTCCAGGTGATTGATATACAGTCTCTGATATTCTGAATTATGATTTGCTGATTTTTTTTTCAGTTTTGCTGCTCCTGCAATGCCCTTGGCTCCATCCTGATGGGTATTGGATGTCACCTCCTGGCCAGAGATAAAAAGCTGTTAAAATAGGGTCTTATTATAAGAGTATATTCAAAGGTAGATGGAATAAAAGTAGGAGACTGCGGTGGGGGGTCAGTCTCCCATTTGCAAAATGATTATGTTCTATCTGGTAGCCTATATGCCCTCCCCTTCTGGTGAGATCATACCCCCTCAGTTGCAAATGATCAGGAAGGAAAGTCTGTGAACTTAACCAGATGTCTCATTGCTTACTTGTAGTCCTTGATGGTAGCCTATTTTCTCTGCTGTAACATGATCCCCTCTATCCTTGTTTCTGGTGGGGTTCTCCTTCCCCTCCACTCCTGTTTATAATCTTTGCAATTACTGTAGGTATTACAGAGATTTATCTTTATGTGTGTCTCTAAGTGGGTTTGGTACTAGGATCCACCTGTTAGGGAGTACATATGATGTTTAATTTTCTGTGTCTGGGATACTTCACTCAATATAATTGCTTTTAATTCCATACATTTTTAATTGGCCCATTTGTTTCATAGGTGTTCAGTTTTCTAAGTTCTTTGTGCACTCTGGAAAATAGAACTCTATCAGATATGTGGTTAGTGAAGATTTTCTCCAATTCTGTAGGTTGCCTTTGTGCTCAAATTACAATCTCTTTATCTGAACAGAAGCTCTTTAATTTCATAAGCTCTGTCTGTTGAGTGTTGGTTATAGTGACTGTGCTATTGGATGTCTGTTTAAGAACTGTTGGCCTAGTCCAATCAGCTTGAGGGAGTTCCCTACCCTTTCAGCTATGTTTTTTATAGTCTCTGGCCTTATATGGAGGTCCTTGATCCATTTGGAATTAATTCTTGTACATGATGACAAGTACGGGTCCAGCTTTAATCTTCTGCATGTGGAGATCCAGTTTTGCCAGCACTATTTGTTGAAGATGCTGTTCTTTTTCCATTGGATTTTTTGGGTCCCTTTGTCAAAGACCAAATGGCTGTAATTTTGTGGGCTTATATCTGGGTCTTCAACCCTTATCCATTGGTCTGTGTGTCTATTTTGGAGGCAGTACCAGGCTGTTTTTACAACTATGGATTTGTAGTATAGACTAAGGTTTGGTATGGTGATACCTCCAGCAGTGTTTTTGTTACTCAGGATTGCTTTTGCTATCCTGGGTCTTTTGTGTCTCCATATGAATTTTGAGATTGTTTGGTCAACTTCTTTAAAGAATTGCTTTGGGATTTCAATTGGTATAGCATTGAATCTGTATATTGCCTTTGATAGGATGGTCATTTTTATGATGTTGATTCTGCCAATTCAGGAACATGGGAGGTCTTTCCACCTTCTGGTGTCTTTTGCAATTTCTTTCTTTAGGGTTTTAAAGTTTTCATTGTTAAGGTCTCTTACTTCCTTGGTTAGGTTTATACTGAGTTATTTCATTTTTTAGGGGCTATAGTAAATGAGATTGTTTCTCTCAGGGCTTTTTCACTTCTTTCATTCTGGGCATATAGGAAGGCCACTGATTTTTGTACGTTTATTTTGTATCCTGCCATTCTGCTGAACTTCTGTATTAGTTCCAGGAGTTTCTTGGTGGAGTTTTTGGAATCACTCAGGTATAAGATCATGTCATCTGCAAATAGGGATAGCTCGACTTTTTCCTTGCCAATTTGAATCCCATTTATCTCCCTTTCTTGTCTTATGGACTCAGCTAAGACTTCAAGTTCAATATTGAATAGAAGTGGTGAGAGTGGACAGCCTTGTCTAGTTCCTGATTGAAGCGGGAATGCTTCAAGTTTTCCCCATTGAGTGAAATCTTACTGTATACAGCTTTTATTACATTCACAAAGGTTCCTTCCATTCCAACCTTCTGTAGGATTTTGATCATAAAGAGCGGTTGTATCTTGTAAAAAGCTTTTTCTGCATCTATAGGGAGTATCATATGGTTTTGGATTTTGGACTGGTTTATATTGTGAATTACATTTATTGATTTGCATATGTTGAACCAACCTTGTGTGCCTTGGATAAACCCAACTTGATCCCTGTGAATAATCTTTTTTAAAATTTTTTTATTATTTATTCAATTGTGCATATATGCATATGTGCATGTGTGTGTATGTGTGTGTATGTAGAACCACGGATGAATTCGGGAACCACCATTGACCACCTCCACCTACTTTTTGTTTACTCTGCCCCGGGTTTCACAGGTTCTGCCCTACCAGAACCAGAAAGACAGCCCCCCCCCGCTTCCGCCCAGTGTCTATAGGTGGGGTTAGGATCTGAACTCAGGACTTTTCGCCTGCAAGACAGAGGCTTAACTCCTGTGCCACCTCTCTAGCCCAAGTGAATGATCTTTTTGATATGTTTTTGAATCCGATTTGCTAAGACTTTGTTGAGAATCTTTGCATCTGTGTTCATCAAAGTGATTGGCCTATGGTTTTCTTTTTTAAGTGTATCTTTGTTAGGTTTTGGGATTAAAACGATATTAGCTTCATAGAAGGAATTTGGTGGCGTTTCTTCCTTTGATATTTGATAGAACAGTTTAAGGAGTATTGGTGTTATTAGCTCCTTAAATATCTGGTAGAACTCTGTGCTGAATCCATCTGGTCCAGGATATTTCCTGGTGGGAAGATTCGAGATTACGTCATTGATTTCCTCATATGTTATAGGACTATTTAAATATTTCAAAACGTCTTGATTCAGTTTAGGTAAGTTGTGCTTACTTAAGAATTCATCCATTTCTTTTGTGTTGTCAAATTTCAGAGAGATAAGGTTTTGAAATATGTCCTTATATTTCTCTGAATTTCTTGGGTATCAGTAGTGATAACTCCATTTTCATTTCTAATTTTGTTAATTTGGGTTTTCTCTCTCTTGCTTTTGGTTAATTTAACTAGGTGTGTATCAATCTTATTGAGTTTTTCAAAGAACCAGCTTTTTGACTGGTTGATTCTCTGTATCGTTTTCCTTATTTAAATTTCAGATATTTCTCCCCTGATTTTACTGATCTCCTCTTCTACTGCTTTTGGGAATGGGTTGCGCTAGTGCCTCTAAAGCTTTAAGCTGCATTTTAAAGTTATTTATTTCTGATATTTCCATTTTTTTTGATGTGGGCATTAAGAGCTATGAACTTTCCTCTTAGGGCAGCTTTCATTGTTTCCCAAAGATTTAGGTAAGTTGCATTTTCATTATCATTCACTTCCAAGAAATCTGGACTTCCTTTTTAATTTCTTCCTGAATACAATTCTCATTCAGCATCATAGTTTTGAGTTTCTAGGAGTTAGTGTATTTTCTGTTGTTTGTTGTATTGTGTATGTCAAGGTTTAGACTATGGTCGTCCGATAGGGTACAGGCTATAATTCAACTTTCCTGTATATGTGGAGATTCATTTTGTGGCCCAATATGTGATCTATTTTGGAGAAATTTCTATGTGTTGCTAAGAAAAATGTGTGTTCTTCGGTGTGTGGATGAAAAGTTCGATAGAGATCTGTAAGGTCCATTTCTTTCAGGGTTTGATTAAGTTCCAAAGTGTCTCTGTTAAGCTTTTGACCTGTTGATCTATCCCATGTTGAGAGGGAGGTTTTGAAATCCCAAAGCATTATTGGTTTGGGGTAGATTTCTCACTTTTGACTCTCTACGGTTTGCTTAAAGAATGTGGAGGGGCCCGTATTAGGTGAATTTATGTTCAGTATTGTGAATTCTTCCTGATGAATTGTACCTGTGACTAAAATGTAGTATTCATCGATGTCTCTTATGATTTTTTTTTTGATTTGAAGTCCACTTTGTCCAATAGCATAATGGCTATCCCTCTTTGTTTCCTGGTTCCACTAGCTTGCAGAATGTTTGACCAGCCTTTTATTTTTAGGATGTGCCTATCTTTTGTGGTAAGATGAGTTTCCTGAAAGCAGCAGATTGATGGGTTGTAGTTTTAATCCAAGTTTATAATCTGTGTCTCTTGATTGGTGAGTTAATTCCATTGACATTTAATGTTATAATGTAGAAATTTTTTTTAATTCTGGACATTTTTTTATGTTTAGTGGCTTTTGTAAGTGTATTTTTTGGCTTTTAGGTTTTGGTGGTATTATACTTCCCTTCTGTCCTCCTGGATATGCTTTTTTCTTCATTCTTGAGTATCATTTGTAGCATTTTTTGAAGGCCTGGTTTGGTAGACATGTAAGTTGTCATGTTTCAAGTTGTCTTTGTGCTGGAAAACTTTTCTTTCTCCCTCGATCATGACGGATATATCAGCCTGGCTTGACATTTTTGCGCATTTAATACTTGAAGTACATCTCTCCAAGCTCTTTTTGCTTTTACTGTTTCTATTGAGAAATCATTTGTTATTTTAATAGGTTACCTTTAAAAGTGACTTGTTTTTTTCCCTTGAAGCTCTCAGCACCTTTTCTTTGTCTTGAATATGAAGTGTTTTGATATTATTTGCCATGGCAAGTTTCTATTTTGGTCATATCTGTTTGGGGTGCAGAATGCCTCTAGTATTTGGATGGGCCGCTTAATCTTTAGATGAGGAAAGTTTTCCTTGATGATAATTTGAAAAATTTCTGCAGGTGTGGTATTTTGGGGTTCTTACTCTGGTATTCCATGAATGTGCATGTTAGGCTTCTTCAGGGTGTCCGATAACTCTTGAATATTTCTCTTAAGTAACTTTTCAGCTTTAACAACCTCTTCCATTGAGCTGGTTAATACTCCCACTTTGTCTTCAACATCTGAAATTCTATTTTCTGCTTTGTTAGTTCTGCTGATAAGACTCACTGTTGAGTTCTGGGTTGAAGATAACTTGTCTTTTAGTTCAGTTTTAAACTCTACTTTGGACTGTTTTAACTGCTCTATGCTTATTTTTGTTTCTTGAACTGTTTTTCTCAACTCCTCCAAGTGTCTGTTATGTTCCTGTTCAAAGTGGTTGGTGTGATTACTTAACTCCTCCTGGATTTCCTCTTTCATAGTATTGATCATGGTAATGATCATGCTTTGAAAGTCATTATCTTGGGCCTGGCTTTCTTGGCTATTTTCTGTGAATTTGTTTTGGTTTGAATCTATCATTATGGGGTTAATTCTTTTGGTGGGAGATTTGTCTTCTTGGGTTTTGTTTCTCATGGATCTGCGTTTTGACTTGGGTATTGTTGTTTTGTCTCTTAAGACCTTTCAGATTCTGTGTGTTTTTGAATGAACTGATCTAGTTGATATTAATATTGTCTGGCAGTCATTACTAGTGGTTGCCTTAGAGTTGGGTATATTTGTCTGCTGTTATTATTTCCTGGATGGGTGTATTTGGCTGTTTGTAAATCAGTGAAGACAGGTTTAGTAGACAGGAGGTGAATATTAGTGTGGTAGTGCACTTTTACAATTTAGTACCTTGATGATATGTGAGGATGAGTGGTATAGTCCCTGAAGTTTTATATGGTTTGGGGTGGCTATATGGAAAAGTTAATCTACAGTGATTAATAATTGAAAGAAGCAGGATGGCAAAAAGGGGTTTACTTATCTTTGGGCTGTCTGTGAAGACTCTCTCCCATGTGATAGGATGATTTTAGAGGACTTCAGATGTATGACATTTGTCTCTTAGGGTTTTGCTTGGGTTTTCTTTGGATTCTGTTTGTTTCTGAGGAGTAGTATGTCATTCCTGAGATGCAGGGTGACCAGAAGTGTCCAGAGTGGTTGGGCGGGTAGAAGGGGCTGGTGCACTGGCTGCACACTTCACGTAGGACCTGGGTAGTGGCCTAGAGGTCCAGCCAACCCCGAGCAGACTGGATGCTGCTCAGGCTGGCTGGCGGGAGGAACTGGGATGGGCTGGTTGGGGTTATCTGAGATGCAGGGTGACCAGGAGCTTCCAGGATGGGGGGGTGGGTGGACTAGCAAAAGAGAATTCAAACTCATTGACCCCATACTTATATTAAAGGCACTTTACTTGCTGAGGAATTTCCTCAGCCCAACTAGAGTATTAAAAGCATTTCTATTTTAATTGCATTGGATTATATTTTCAAACAAATTTGTAATGTACTTTGACATGTTTTTCCTATTATTGTAATACTCTTCCTTTTTCACCTCTCTTCCACCTCTTCGGTGCCTTTTTTTCCCTCTTGTACTTTCATGTCTTCTTTATATGTCTAATTTTATATATCCATATAAATATAGGAAGACAATCTCCAGTCTGAGAAACTCTGTGAAGGTAGAAGTCATGAAAAAAGTCTATCAAGAAAAGGTGATACCATATGTCATGTGATGACACCAAAAATACAGAATGGTTTAGCTGGCTGGTGAGATGGCTCAGTAGTTAAAGCTTTTGCCTCTCAAGTAAAAGGACTTAAGTTCAAATCCCCACATACCCACATCCCATGTAAAAATGTTGGGAAGATTTGACTGCTATCTATAATTTTTAGTCCTGGAAGATAGATCCTGGGAATCTTCAGATCAAATTGAATAGCCCTAATGGCATGCTCTAAGTGTAGAGACCCAGGCTCACAATAATAGGGTAGAAGAGTGATCAATGATTTCTGATATCATCCTTGAGTCTCCACAGGCATATTCACTCATGTGTGTTTGTGTACATACACCTCCACATACATCCCACATTCAAAACACACACACGTGTGCACACACATGTACACACACACCATAAATAAGGAAAATAATGATTTAGTTGCTGGAAATACATTCTTTGAATCAAGTGGTCCCCAGATTTCTATACCTAACTTTCCTCTTCATAGAAGTATTTATGGTAATTTAAACTAATATATATCTTACATGCTTCATTCTTATCAATCACAGATTCCTTTCTATAATATGACTTTTATTATATATTATAGCTATTATCAAGAAACAATGACATAATAGGCTGGGAAAAATGAGGGACAGAATCATCCTTATTCAATGGTAGCTGGAAAATAAATATAGAAAAAGAGAACTTAATACAGAGCTTTCTCAAAAACGTTAATGATAGAACTACTGTATGAGCTACCTATACTCCTTCATGCACATCAATTGCTTTCAGTTAGCAAACAGTGGCAATACTTGCATATTTACTGTACTATCAATGTATTCAAGGTATTAATTCACATACTACACTATTCAAGATATTAAATTTGTCTAGATATACATCATGAACCGATAAATAGAATGAAGTAAAATACATCAAAATTTATTCAGCCTCAAAGAAAAATGTAATTAATGCTGTTTTCACGAAAATGGATGTAACTGACATTCATCATGTGAAATAAGCCAGACTCAGAAAGTTTAAAAATAAGACTACCACATGATATGGGAATATTATTAAGGCTATATACTCAAACAGATTTAGAATCACAATGGAAATATGCCATCTGGTATACCTAAGAGGAATTTTTCTAGATTAAGTTAATTTTCTAGATTAAGAAAATTCCTAAATGTGGGGAGCAACATGCCTTATATTGAGGACTAGATTGTATATAAGGACAAATCTAGGGTCTGGGGATATGGATCAATGGAAAAAGCACTTTAGACTTGATTTCTGTGTAAACATTAGAAGTGGAGTTCAGAATCCCACCATTCAAGTGAATGCTGTTTTTAAAGTTTATTTTGTTGTTTTTGCATGTGTGTCCTATTTGCTTTGCTCTGGAGTTTCCCAGGCTCTGCCTTCCAGGACCAGAAGTGCAGGCTGCCATCATTTCTGTCTGGCATTTTTACACGGGATCTGGGCTCCAATTTCAGTACCTTCTGCTTGGGAGGCAGAGGTTAAGTCCTGACCCATCTTTCTAACCATTTTTTTTTTTAAACCAGGTATTTATCATAGCAGTCTTAATAGTCTTTGTTACTTGTGTTTCAACTTTTAGTGCTGGTCAGTTTGCTCTCTGATGGTCCATATCTCACATTCCCATAGGAAAAATCTGTTTAACTCCTTTTCAGGCCTAAAGCTGGGCTCCATGAAACTGCTTAGCAATGGTTTGGCTTAGTGTAAGCTCAAGATCCCTGCCTGGTGAAAGTAGAGTGCAGGAGTGATCTGCGACTCCTGATAGCATCCAGCATATAACAAAAGATAACCAGGGCACGTTCTTAGGAAAACCAAGAAACAGATTAATACTGTAAATAAAATTTCTTCAAGACTGATATTGTAAATAAAAGTTTAAAAAATAATCTGCTTATTTCTTTTTTTTATACTTTGTTCTTTTTTTTAGAGTTTTTTTTTTAAACATTTTTTATTATCTCTGCTCATACAAGCTTAATAGGTACACCGGTTCCCTCCCTCCCCCCTCCTCCCCCCAGCCCCACTGCTCACCCTCCCCTCATCCTTCCCTCACCACCCCCCATTGCCTCCCCTTCCCCAATCCCCGGAGAATCTTTAATGTGCATGCCAAACTCTTCTCTGGCTACTCCTCTCCGATGACGTACAAGGACCCAGCGGCATTTAACTGAACCCTTTCCTTTGTACCCCTTAAGCATAGGAAAACTATTTAGGCTGTCAATCCCTTGCCTCCAAGGATTTTGGTGCTTTTAGCAAATGCTAGACTTTGTGGGGTCAATAGTATATGGGAAATTGCGCAGGGCATGCAAAGTCCAATTATGATTGCTTCGGCCCAAATTTGTGTGGAGTATCTTGCATACCTTTGCTCCTCCCATCCTTGTGCTTTTACATTCTTACCGCCCCCTCTTCCGCACATTTCCCTGAGCTTCAGGATGGGAAGAGATTAGGCTGGCCTAGTTCTAGGTGGTTGATATTGAGTCTCTGAAGTTCTGGATTATGGTTTGTTGATTTTCTTTTGTGGTTTTGTTGCTCCTGCAATGCCCTTCACTCCATCCCGATGGGTATTGGATGTCACCCCCTGGCCAGAGATACAAAGCTGTTAAACTAGATTCTTGTTATACGAGTATATTCAAAGGTAGATGTAATAAAAGTAGGACACCACAGTGAGGGAGGGGTCAATCACCCATTTGCAAAATGGTTACTTATTATCTGCCAGACTATATGCCCTCCCCTTCTGGTGAGATCACACCCCCTCAGTTGTAAATGATCAGGAATGAAAAGTCTATGAACTTAACCAGATGTCTCATTGCTTACTTGCAGTCCTTGATGGAGGTCTATTTTCTCTGCTGTAACATGGTCCCCTCTCTCCTTGTTTCTGGTGTGGCCCTCCTATCCCATCCCGCCTGTTCATACTCCTTGCAATTATTGTATTACAGAGATTTATCATTGAGTGTCTTTAGGTGGGTTGGGTGGGTTTAGTACTAGGAGCCTCCTATTAGGGAGTATATACAGTGCTTAATTTAATGGGTCTGGGATACTTCACTCAATATAATTGTTTCTAATGACATCCATTTCCCGGCAAATTCCAGTAATTCATCCTTTTTGACAGCTGAATAGTACTCCATTGTATAGATGTACCAGTTTCCTTATCCACTCGTCAACTGTTGGACATTTGGGTTGATTCCATGACTTTGCTATTGTAAACAGTGCTGCTATGAAAATGGTTCCACTTATGCTATCAAGGTGAACCTCTGCAGCATGGGGGGTTATTCCCAAAAGTGGAATTGCAGGGTCATATGGCATTTCAATCTTTAATTTCCTTAAGAATCTCCAGACGCCTCGCCAGAGTGACTGTATGAGCCTATATTCCCACCAGCAATGTAGGAGAGTTCCCCTCTCTCCACATCCTCTCCAGCATTTGGTGTTGTTCGTATTGTGGATTTTTGCGATCCTGACTGGGGTGAGATGATATCTCAGGGAAGTTTTGATTTGCATTTCCCTAATGGCTAAGGAAGTAGAGAATTTTTTAAGATATTTGTTAGACATTTTAATTTCATCCCTGGTAAAATTTCTTTTAAGTTCCAGGGCCCATTTTTTAATTGGGCGATTTGTTTCCATGGTGTTTAGTTTTCTAAGTTCTTTGTGCACTCTAGATAATAGACCTCTATCAGATATATGGTTAGTGAAGATTTTTTCCCATTCTGTGGGTTGCCTTTGAGCTCATGTTACAATCTCTTTATCTGAGCAGAAGCTCTTTAATTTCACCAGATCCCAACTATTGACAGTTGGTAGCAGTGACTGTGCCATTGGATGTCTGTTTAGGAAATGTTGGCCTAGCCCAATCAGCTAGAGGGAATTCCCTACCCTTTCAACTATGGTTTTTATAGTCTCTGGCCTTAAATCAAGGTCCTTGATCCATTTGGAATTTAGTCTTGTACAAGGTGACAAGTACGGGTCCAGTTTTAATCTTCTACATGTGGAGATCCAGATTTGCCAGCACCATTTGTTGAAGATGCTGTTCTTTTTCCATTGGATTTTTTGGGCCCCTTTGTCAAAGACCAAATGGCTGTAATTTTGTGGGCTTATATCTAGGGTCTTCAACCCTTATCCATTGATCTGTGTGTCTATTTTGGAGCCAGTACCTGGCTGTTTTTATAACTATGGATTTGTAGTATAGACTAAGGTTTGGTATGTTGATACCTCCAGCAATGTTTTTGTTACTCAGGATTGTATTTGCTAACCTGGGTTTTTTGTGTCTCCATATGAATTTTGAGATTGTTTGGTCAACTTCTTTAAAGAATTGCTTTGGGATTTTAATTGGTATAGCGTTGAATTTGTATATTGCCTTTGGTAGGATGGTCATTTTTACGATGTTGATTCTGCCAATCCAGGAACAGGGAGGTCTTTCCAACTTCTGGTGTCTTCTGCTATTTCTTTCTTTAGGGTTTTAACGTTTTCATTGTAAAGGTCTTTTACCTCCTTGGTTAGGTTTATACCAAGGTATTTCATTTTTTTAGGGGCTATAGTAAATGGGATTGTTTCTCTCAGGGCTTTTTCACTTCTTTCACTCTGGTCATATAGGAAAGCCACTCAGTTTTGTACGTTTATTTTGTATCCTGCTACCCTGCTGAACTTCTCAGTTCCAGGAGCTCCCTGGTGGAGTTTTTGGGATCACTCAGATATAAGATCATGACATGTGCAAATAGGGATAGCTTGATTTGAATCCCTCTTATGTCCCTTTCTTGTCTTATGGCTTCAGCTAAGACTTCAAGTACAATATTGAATAGAAGTGGTGAGAATGGATACCCTTGTCTTGTTCCTGATCGAAGTGGGAATGCTTCCAGTTTTTCCCCATTGAGCATAATCCTTGCTGTGGGCTTGTTGTATACAGTTTTTATTATATTGATAAAGGTTCCTTCCATTCCTACTGTCTCTAGCGTTTTGATAATAAAAGGCTGTTTGATCTTGTCAAAAGCTTTTTCTGCATCTATGGAGAGTATCATGTGGTCTTGGACTTTGGACTGGTTTATATGATGAATTACATTTATTAATTTGCGGATGTTGAACTAACCTTGTGTGCTGAGGATAAAGCCTACTTTGACCCGTGAATGATCTTTTTGATATGTTTTTCAATCTGATTTGCTAAGACTTTGTTGAGAATCTTTGCATCTGTGTTCATCAGAGAGATTGGCCTATAGTTTTTTTTTTAAAGTGAATCTTTATTAGGTTTTGGGATTAAAATGATATTAGCTTCATAGAAGGAATTTGTTAGTTTTCCTTCCTTTGCTATTTGATGGAACAGATTAAGGAGTATTGGTGTTATTAACTGCTTAAATGTCTGGTAGAACTCTGTGCTGAATCCATTTGGTCCAGGACATTTTTTGGTGGGAAGTTTCGAGATTACTTCCTCAATTTCCTTATATGTTATAGGACTATTTAAATAACTCACAACTTTCTGATTCAATTTAGGTAGGTTGTGTTTACTTAGGAATTCATCCATCTCCTTTGTGTTCTCAAATTTCACAGAGTATAAGTTTTTGAAATATGATGTTATAATTCTCTGGATTTCTTGGGTATCAGTAGTGATATCTCCATCTTCATTTCTAATTTTGTTGATTTGGGTTTTCTCTTTCTTGTTTTTTGTTAATTTAGCTAGAGGTGTATCAATCTTATTGATTTTTTCAAAGAGCCAGCTTTTTGACTGGTTGATTTTCTCTATCGTTTTCTTAATCTTGATTTCAGATATTTCTCCCCTTATTTTGCTAATCTCCTCTCTTCGACTACTGTTGGGATCAGATTGCTCTAGTTTTTCTAAGCTTTAAGCTGCATTGTTATTTATTTCTGATGTTTCCATTTTTCTGATGTAGGCATTAAGAGCTATGAACTTAACTCTTAGGACAGCTTTCATTGTGTCCCAGAGATTTTGGTAAGTTGTATTTTCATTATCATTCACTTTCAGGAAATCTTGAATTTCCTTGTTAATTTCTTCATGAATCCAGTTCTCATTCATCATCATAGCGTTAAGTTTCTAGGAGTCAGTGTATTTTCTGTCATTTGTGTGTTGTGGATGTCAAGCTTTAGGCCGTGGTGGTCTGACAGGGCACAGGGTAGAATTTCAACTTTCCTGTATATGTGGAGATTTGTTTTGTGGCCCAATGTGTGATCTATTTTGAAGAAAGTTCCGTGTGCTGCTGAGAAAAACGTGTATTCTTTGGTGCATGAATGAAAACCGATACAGATCTGTAAGGTCCATTTCTTTAAGTGTTTGATTAAGTTCCAAATTGTCTCTGTTAAGCTCCTGACCTGTTGATCTATCCCATGTTGAGAGGGCAGTGTTGAAATCCCCAAGAATTATCGTTTGGGGGTTGATTTCTTGCTTTAGATGCTGTAGGATTTTTCTTAATGAATGTGGAGGGGCCCGTATTGGGTTCATAAATGTTCAGTATTGTGAAGTCTTCCTGGTGAATTGTACCTGTGACTAAAATGTAGTAACCATCTATGTCTCTTATGATTTTTTTTGGTTTGAAGTCCACTTTGTTCACCAGCATAATGGCTACCCCTGCCTGTTTCCTGGTTCCATTAGCTTGCAGAATTTTGGACCAGACTTTCATTTTTAGAATGTGCCTATCTTTTGTGGTGAAATGAGTTTCCTGAAGGCAACAGATTGATGGATTGTAATTTTTAATCCAAGTTTGTAATCTGTGTCTCTTAATTGGTGTGTTAATACCATTGACATTTAATGTTATAATGGAGAAATAATTTTTTTATTTCTGGACTTTTTTATGTTTAATGAGTTTTGTAAACTTATTATTTTACATTTATGTTTTTGTGGTATTATAGTACTCTTCCGTCTTTCTGGATGTGGTTGTTTTTTCATTCAAGTTTGCCTATCATTTCTATCATTTTTTGAAGGCCTGGTTTGGTAGACATGTATCCCTTCAAGTTGTCTTTGTGCTGGAAAATTTTTCTTTCTCCCTCGATCATGACAGATAGTTTTGCCGGGTATATCAGTCCGGGTTGGCATTTTTGCTCATTTAATACATAAAGTATGTCTTTCCAAGCTCTTCTTGCTTTTACTGTTTCCATTGAGAAGTCATTTGTTATTTTAATAGGTTTACCTTTAAAAGTGAGTTGCTTTTTTTCTCTTGAAGCTCTCAGAACCTTTTCTTTGTCTTGAATGTGGAGTGTTTTGACTATTATTGATGATTTTCTATTTTGGTCATATCTGTTTGGAGTGAGAAATGCCTCTTGTATTTGGATGGGCCCATCATTCTTTAGTTGAGGGAAGTTTTCATTTATGATAATTTGAAATATTTCCTCAGGTGTGGTATTTTGAGATTCTTGCTCTGTTATTCCATGAATGCGCATGTTAGGCTTCTTCAGGGTGTCCCATATCTCTTGAATGTTCCTCTCAAGTACCTTTTTGGCTTGAACTACATCTTCCATTGAGCTGGTTAATTCTCCCACTTTGTCTTCAAGATCTGAAATTCTATTTTCTGCTTCGTTAGTTCTGCTGATATGACTCTGTTGAGCTTTGAGTTGAAGATAACTTGTCTTTTAGTTCAATTTTAAACTCTGCCTGAGACTGTTTTAACTGCTCTATGCCTATTTTTCATTCTTAAACTGTTTTTCTCAACTCCTCCAAATGCTGTTGTGTTCCTGTTCAAAGTGGTTAATGCGGTTGTTTAATTCCTCTTGGATTTCCTGTTTCATAGTATTAATCATGGTAATGATCATACTTTGAAAGTTGTTGTCTTGCGTCTGGCTTTCTTGGCTATTTTCTGTGAATTTTTTCTGGTTGGAATCCATCCTTAAGGGGTTGATTCTTTCAGTGGGAGATTGGACTCCTTGGGTTTTGTTTCTCATGTATCTGCACTTTGACTTGGACATTGTTGTTTTGTCTTCTAGGGCTTTTCAGTTTCTGTGTGTTTTTGACTGAACTGATTTAGTTGGTATTACTATACTTGGGCAGTTGTTACTAGTGCTTTCCTTGGGGTTGGGTATGTTTGTCTTTTGTTAATGTTATTTCCTAGTTGCGGCTACTAGGCTGTTAGTATATCAGTTCAATCAGGTTAAGTAGATAGGGGGTGAATAATTGTATGGTAGTACAATTTTACCATGTAGTATTTTGGTGATATGTGAGAGTGAGTGGTGTATTTCCTGGAGTTGTATATGTTTTTGGGGTGGCTGTATGGAAAGGTTAATCTATAGTGATTAATATTAGAAAGGAACGGTAAGGTGAAAAACAAAGGGAGTTTTACTTATCTTTGGGCTGGATGTGAAGAATCTCTCCCATGTGATAGGATGATTGTAGAGGTTTTCAGATGTATGGCCTTTGACCCTTAGAACTTTGCTTGAGTTTTCTTTGGACTCTATTGAATTCTGAGTAGCAATGTGTATGCTGTAGACCACTTGTGTGGGTCCTCGGTGGGCCAGAGAGGCAGAGGGGCTGATGTTGCTGGCAGAATTCTTCACCTGGGGGGGGACTTGGCTTAGTGGCCTTCCCAAGCTCCAGGGATGGAGGAATGTGAGCAAGTCCTATCCAGTCAGTTGGACAGGCAGGCGGGAGGAAGAAAGGGGCTGGGGTCCCAGGGGGCGGCCCAGGTCAAAGCCCGAGGCAGGCTGGAACATGGTGCTTGGACCCAGGGTGACCTGGAGGGCTGGGGGGGCCTGGGCGGGCAGATGGGCTCGCTCACCTGGGGGTGGTGGCATGGACAGAGGCGGTGTGAGAGGGAGAAAGGGGTAAAAAATAATTTGGTTATTTCAATTAAATTTCTTCTCTTCTTTGCGAGGTCTTGAAATATTTGCTGTTACATTTGCAAATGTCTGATGTTCCCCTCCCCTGATATACATTATATATTTCTGTTTGTCATATGAATCATCCCAAAACTCAGGAATTTAACAAAATATTCACAGTAAGACAAAAATATATCTCACATTTTCTGTAGATCAGGGATCTGGTTATGGTTTAGGTAACTTCTCTGTTTTTGAATCTTTCACAAAGCTGTAGTAAAAGTGTAAGTTGGGACTAAATTCATGTTTAAAGTTTCGTTGGATAGTCTGCTTCTTTTTTTCAGGAATATGATTATTCAGTACATATTAAAATGTGTTCTTCACCATGAGACAGATTATCCAGACAGAAAATAAAGAGAAACAAAGGGTTAAAAGACACCAGAGATGAATGAACTTACAAGATATCTGTACAATATTATACCCACACTGAACCAACAAAATCCAGGCTCAGATAGATTTACTGAAGGTTTATAAATGAAAAAATTAAGGAACACTTCCAAACCATAGAAAGCCCACATTATTCACCTAGAAAAACCAGATAGAAGCAAAAAAAAGATAGCTATATTCCAATTTTCCTGATTAATGTAAATGTGAAAGTAATCAATAAATGCTTGCAAGCAAATTTCAAGAACTTATCAAAAAGATTACCTGTGATCACAGGATATAGACCCAAAACATAGAGTGGACCTGGCTGGAAGCTTCCTCCTTACTTTATAGCTTCCATAGTACTAGGAAGTACTGTGAATGCTACTGGAGAAGAAAAGCAATCAGCAATCTCATGAATTTTGAAGGTTGTAAGCTGCACCAACAATCATCCTGGCAAGAGGTGACCATCAGTTTAAGAGTGGGATGAAATCAAGGAGGCAACCAACACCTTTTTGTTTGGATTCAAGGATTTTTTAAAAAAAGAAAACAGAGATTACATTCCTGGTACTGTAAACTAGAACAATAACCTATGAAAGGAGAGGATAGAGGCCCTAGGGGGAGTGCAAGTATGAAGTTTTAGCTATAAAGAATATATCAAACTGAATTTTTTTCTTTAATTTATATTGATTTATTTTTCCCCAATCATACAAGCTCAATAGGTGTTGCTGTATCCCCCATAAAGCCAGCCGGGGGGAGGAGGGGAAACAGCCAGGACCTCGGTGCTAAAGGCAAATGGGCAAGCTGGTGACAGGGTCACCACCAGACCCCGGGAATCAGGTGAGAAGCAGCAGTGGACAAGATGCCACAGATTCAGAGTCATTAAGGGTGTTTGGGCTTATATAGGGTCAGGGTCCATCCTGTTGCCATCCTTCTTGGGGGGGGGAGCCACCAGTCATTTAACTGTTTACTAGGCGTTCATCACAGGTGCAGGTTAGATGGCCTTTTCCCATTGGTTGTTCATCCCTCCGCCTGCATGGTCCTCTGTTGGGACATGTCTATACATCCAGTCTTGTCCTGAATTTGGGAGTCAGGCTAGGGCCTCCCTGAATTGGTAGTGTCACATTTCACCTTTTATTTATAAGTTTTTTTAGTGGGGACCATGAAAGCTGGGGTGACCCTGTGCCTCTTCAGCTGCATGGAATATGGGTGACTGTGCCTGGCTTAGGTTGGTCACCACCCTTGTGTGGAGCCTTATCCGTCATTGGCTACCAGTAATGAGACCACCACAGTGAAGGAAACATGGTTCCCAAAGGGGAACTCAAAGTGGCAGAGAAAATCAGGTTTTCATCATTGCAGAGGCATGCGGAGAGGCTGTGGGCGGGGCAGGCGTAGAAAAGATCTGGAAGAGCTGGTGAGACACAAATCAAACCCTAACAATTGTAAATTAGTAAGGCATAACTTCAGTGGAGGATAGCCAGGCTTCCAAGGGGTCTTTGATAGCCTTAGGAGTGTCTGGAGCCTGAATGGATGCTCTGAGAACCTGCAAAGCAAGCTTTTGTTGTAAATGCTGAGACCTTACAGTTTACCATTTGCATCTAAATAGGACAATTAGCATTAAAAGGGCAACTCCAAAAGTTAACCAAGTTACCAGATTTTACGGGTGAAAAGAAAACAGGTATCCTGTCCCATAATTGTTTACCAAGGGCAGCAGTAATAATTTGAACTTTAGTCCATTAATTTTTGATATGTTAAAAGATAGTATGAAACATTCCAGGTGCCGTTAATATTGGCAGGCAGGAGGCACATGGCCGTCCTGGACTTCCCTTTTAGGGGCCAGGAAGAGCAGTTCTCAGGAAACATTTAAAGCATTTTTTTTCTTTCCCTGCTGGGAAGGGAATTCCAGGTCTGTCAGCTTGGGCATGCCTGCTAGTATTTTATCTATACCCCTAGGCAGATGGATCCTCAGAGAAACTCCTTAAGTAACTTAGACCAAAATCTTCAAGGAAAAAGGAAACATGAACCTGAGTTGACCCAAATGCACTTAGAAAACAGACTATGCTGGGTTTGGCATTTATCCTTCTTTTTTTCAAAGGAATGGGGTCTGACTAAAGTGCAGGCTTGAATTCCTGTTCCACCTTAGTAGGAGTACACATGGGAGCATGTAATTAGAAAGCAGATTTGTCCCCAAGAGAGAGAGAAGGAAGAAGAAGGAAGAAATTCCAGTGAACTTTTAGAGGACAATTATATTTTCCTGCCTGCTAGATTTAATGGGAATAAATTCTATAAAAGAATGAGCAAGTTTGATTAAACAATATTATAGTGGCTTTGTTATTTTGGGAACACATGGCATTTTCAATTGTAGTCCCATTAAAGATCAAAACCAAGTGAGAAACTTTTTCATGAAAGAAAACTTACAATCTATCAGAAAAACAATTGTGTATATAAACAATCAATATAAAACATAACTAGTTAAGGCCTTAGATGTTATTAAAATTATTTGTTCTTATTTTTAAGTATGCATACAGGTATTTACAAATGGCATGCCAAAGTTTTTATATCAGCACACAAGAGAAATGAAAAAAAAAAATTGAAGTGGCCACAGACACAAGACACACATGTAAACACAGAACACATGAAAAACATTTTACCGGGAACTGTGCAATTTACCAGTAACTATCTTAATATTATCCTCGAAAGCTTTATCAAAGATGGATTAACATTTAGGAAAACCTTATTTTAAAAAAGACCTCACATTAGTTAAGTCCAGCAGCTTAGCTTAATTATGAAAAACATCTAAAAGGAAAACATTCTTTTCTTTTTTAAAATTTTTTTTATTCTTATTTATTCAATTATGCATGTATGCATGTGTGAGCATGTGTGTGTGTGTGTGTGTGTGTGTGTGTGTGTGTGTGTGTGTGTGTGTGTGTAGAACCACGGACGAATTTGGGAACCACCATGGACATTTCCACCTCCTCCTTGTTTACTCTGCCCCAGGATTTACAGGCTCCACCCTACCAGGACCAGAAATGCAGGCCGTCCCGTTTCCACCCAGCGTCTATATGTGGGGTCTAGGATCTGAACTCAGGACCCTCTGCCTGCAAGGCAGAGGCTTAACCCCTGAGCCACCTCTTCAGCCCCAGGAAAACATTCTTATCCGTAGTCCAGTTCCCATATATTCTCTGGGGGGATCTAAGTGCTAAAACTGTAGCCTCGTTCCAGAATTTCTCTCGGCCAGCAGACTTAACCTTCAGGCCTCTAGTTTCTAGAAGAGATTTTAAAACAGGTATCTGGGGCTCCTTACAGTGTGAGGGGAGGTTGCCCATTTTTCTAAAGAACAGAGATGAGACCAAAAGAGACGCAGATGAGACAAGGAATGTATCGGACCCAAATATCTTATGCTTGGTGGGGGACTTAAGAGTTCGTTAATACCCCCTGGGCAGTATGCGCATAAGGTGTCTCTGGGTCAGGCCAACTCAATGTATTTGAGCCTGGGCTCTGAGTTTTAAGGGGACCAATTTCTCATGTGAACTCCCCGGGAAAAGCCTTGATTTAGAGGGGCTCTTTGATCATGGGGAAATCAAACGAGTGATTAGGGCTCCTTGATTATTGGCAAATCAAGTGAGCGATTGTTTTCCTAACCTAAAGTGGGGCTCCTTGATCATCAGCAAATCAAGCAAATGATTGTGTTCCTGAGGACAAACAGGGAAAGGGGAAGAGGAGGGGGCCACCTGCTCACCTTCAGGCACCGTAAGGACACGGAACACAAAATCAAAAGGGCCACTCACCGAACTTTACCAGAGTGGGTGTCTCGTCTACACTGAAGGCAGCCCCATGTTGGGCACCAATTGTTGCAGTATCCCCCACCAAGCCAGCTGGGGGGGGGGAGGAAGGGGAAACAGTGGGGCCTCAGGGCTAGAGGCAAATAGGTGAGCTGGTGAAAGGGTCACCACCAGACCCCAGTAATCAGGTGAGAAGCAGCAGTGGGCAAGATACTGCAGATTCAGAGTGATTAAGGGCATTTGGGCTTATATAGGGTAAGGGTCTAATCAGGTGTTACCATCCCTCTGGGGGAGGGGACAGTCACCAGTCATTTAACTGTTTACTAGGTGTCCATTGCAGGTGCAGATTAGATGGCCACTTCCCATTGGTTGTTCATCCCTCTGCCTGCATGGTCCTCTGTTGGGACATGTCCATATATCCAGGCTTGTCCTGAATTTGGGAGCCAGGCTAGGACTTCCTTGAGTTGATAGTGCCACAATAGGTACCTCAGTATCCTTCCTTTCTCCACCTTTCCTCAGTCCCCCTTGCACCCTTCCCCCCTTTTCCCCTTCCTTTTACACCCCTCTTTCCCTTTCTCTCAGTGCCTCCCCCTTCTCCCTCTCCCATTGCCTGGAGCATCCTTTTGTGTGAATGCCAAATTTCCTTCTGAGTCCTACACTCTAGTGAGGTGTAGGGACTCAGTGGGATTGCCCAGAGCCCTTTCTTGGGCTCCCTTTTAGTATGGGAAGACTATTATGACTGTTAATCTCTTGCCTCTAAGGATTCTAGTGTCTGTGATCCATGCAAGACCTTTGGGGGGGGTTGTTGATATGTCAGTCATTGTGCAGGTCATGAAAAGTCTGATTATGGTTACTGTGGTTCTTACTTGTGTGGAGTACCTTGCATATCATTGATCCTTTCCATCTTTTGGCTCTTACAATCTTGTAGCCCCCTCTTCCACAAGTCAAACTGACTTTTAAACAACTGTCACTATATCCATAGATTTGAGGAGCACTCAATACTCAACCTAGAAGCTTCCTTCTACAATGGAAGATGTTTACTATGAACGATCACAACTGGACAAAATATAGAAAATAAGTCACTAGACTGATTGACCCTAACCAGGTCATCTAAAATACCTCCACTGCCACACCAAAGTTCAGGAACTACAGTAAAAGACAGAGCAGTAAGATTGCATGAGTCTGAAGTGGGACCCGGGTTGCAGTCAGATACTATATTCTGGACCTGACAGGGCTATTTTATCCATGGTTTCACTGCAGCTGTATATATTTGCATAAAACATATATGGGAATTTTTCTATCAACATTTCACCATGGAAGGGGAAAGATCTCAAGAAGCTCCATGACTCCATGAGAGACAATTGAGAGCTAATGCTGATGGGGAGGGAATGGAGGATGCTTTCTTTCTTCAATGCTATACCCACTGACATATGGTTCATACTCAAGGCATTACTCAGATACATGATATTAAAGACAAAACAGGTAAAACCCAACAGGCTATGCATGAAAGAAGTCTTGAAAAAAGGAGGAAGTCTGGCAGGGGGAAAAGGACTATAATGGGCATAGAAAGAGGGATGGGATTGTGGGTTGTGCATGAAAATATCATTATTTCACTATATTTATGTATGAAACACTAAAAAAAGTGAAGAAGAGAAAAGGATATTTACTATGTTTGAGTTCACTTTATTCCATACATTCAGGGATAGCTTGACAGATGTAAAGGTATTCATCATGTAAAGGGCTTCAAGTACAGAAAACAACTTAGCCTTTTCAGAAAAACCAACCTTCTTTCATGATAGAATCCACTGGAGAATTGGGAAGAGCAGAATATATCTCAAATTATAAAAGCTAATCATGATTAAGCTATAGCCAATATCATTCACAATGGAGAAAAACTTGAAGGAGAAGGTAGTCACTCTCTCTACTCCTATTTAATATAACATCTGAAGTTTTACATAGAGCAACTAAGACAAGAGAAAGAAAGCTAAGGGCCTTTCCCCACTCGCCTGGGATGTGCATGCCATCTAGGAGGTCACACTGTGCCCCAGGTAAACATCCCCTGCTCACCCCCAAGCCCCAGATAACCCACCTATCTTAGCTCCTCCCACCAGCCAGTGGAGCAGGCACTGCTCCAGGCCGGGGAGGACACCTGGGCCACACCCCAGGTCCCCTGGGTATTTGTGCCCGCTGCCAGCATCTCTGCCTTTTCTCTGTCCAGGACACACTTGCAGTCTAGTGAGGACACATTGTGCCTCAGTCCAGGGAGGACACTGCTTATCAGAATTCAACAGAGTCCAAGGAACACCCAAGCAAAACTCTAGAGGACAAAGGCCACACATCTGAAATCCTCTAAATTCATCCTATCACAGGGAAGAGATTCTCCACATCCAATTCTAAGATAAGTAAATCCCCCCTTTTTACCATCTTGTTCCTTTCAATTATTAGTTACTGTAGAGTAACTTTTCCATATAACCACCCTCAAAACATATACAACTTCAGGGACTATACCACTCACCCTCACATATCATCAAAGTACTAAATCATAAAAGTACATTACCATAGTAATATTCACCTCCTGTTCACCTCCTGTACTAACTGTCTAATAGCCTCATCTAGGAAATAACAATAACAACAAGCGTAACCAACACCAAGGCAAACACTAGTAATAACTGCCCGAGAGTAGTGATATCAGCTAATTTTGTTCAGTCAAAAACACACAGAAATTGAAAGAAGGTATTAAGAGATAAAATGACAATGCCCAAGTCAAAGTGTAAATACATGAAAAACAAAACCCAAGAAAACAAATCTCCCACTGAAAGAATTAACACCCTAGTATAGACTCCAACCAGAACAAAGCCACAGAAAATAGCCAAGAAAGCTTGACCCAAGATAATGACTTTCAAAGCATGATCATTACCATGATCAATACTATGAAAGAGGAAATCTGGGAGGAGTTATGAAACTCCATCAACCACTTTGAAGAGGAACACAACAAGACAGTTGGAGGAGCTGAGAAAAACAGTTCAAGAAACAAAAATAGGCATAGACCAGTTAAAACAGACTCAAGCAGAGTTTAAAACTGAACTAAAAGACAAGTTATCTTAAACCCAGAACACAATAGACAGTCTTAACAGCAGAACAAATGAAGCAGAAAATAGAATTTCAGACCTTGAAGACAAAGTGGGAGTACTAACCAGCTCAATGGAAGAGGTTGTTTGTTAAACCAAAAAAGATACTTGAGAGAAATATTCAAGAGTTATGGGACACCCCGAAGAAGCCTAACATGCGTATTCATGGAATACTAGAACATGAATCCCAAAACACCACACCGTGAGGAAATTCTTCAAACTATCATCAAGGAAAACTTTCCTCATATAAAAAAAGAAAGGCCCATCCATATATAAGAGGCATTCTGCACCCCAAACAGATATGACCAAAATAGAAATTAGCAACGGCAAATAATATTTAAAACATTCCACATTCAAGACAAAGAAATGGTTCTGAGAACTTCAAGGGAAAAAAAAACAAGTCACTTTTAAAGGTAAACCTATTAAAATAACAAATGACTTCTCAATGGAAACAGTAAAAACAAGAAGAGCTTGGAGAGACATACTTCAAGTATTGAATAAGCAAAAATGTCAACCCAGGCTGATATACTCCACAAAACTATCTGTCATGATCGAGGGAGAAAGAAGTATTTCCTAGCACAAAGACAACTTGATGACTTACATGTCTACCAAACCAGGCCTTCAAAAAATGCTAGAAATGATACTCAAAAATGAAGAAAAAAACAAGCATATCCAGGAGGACAGAAGGGCAGTAAAATACCACCAAAACCTAAAAGTCAAATAATACACTTACAAAAGCCACTAAACATAAAAAAGGTCCAGAATTAAAAATAATTTCTCCATTAAAACATTAAATGTCAATGGAATTAACTCACCAATCAAGAGACACAGATTACAAACTTGGATTAAATCCAGAACCCATCAATTTGCTTCCTTCAGGAAACTCATCTTACCACAAAAGATAGGCACATCCCAAAAATAAAAGCCTGGTACAAAATTCTGCAAGCTAATTGAACCAGGAAACAAGCAGGGGTAGCCATTATGGTATCAGACAAAGTGGACTTCAAACCAAAAAAAAAAATCATAAGAGACACAGATGGATACTATATTCTCATCACAGATAAAATTCACCAGGAAGACTTCACAATACTGAACATATATGCACCTAACACAGGCCCTTCCACATTCATTAGCAAACCCTACAGTGTCTAAAGTGAGAAATCAACCCCCAAATGATAATCCTTGGGGATTTTAACACCACCCTCTCAACACGGGATAGATCACCAAATCTAAAACTTAACAGAGGCACATTAGAACTTAATCAAATCCTTACTGAAATGGACCTTACAGATCTCTATTGAACTTTTCATCTATGCATCAAAGAATACACATTTTTCTTAGCAGCACATGGAACTTTCTCCAAAATAGACCACATATTGGGCCATAAAATGAATCACCACATATACAGGAAAGTTGAAATTCTAGCCTGTACCCTATCAGACCACCATGGTATGAAGCTTGACATCTACAAACAACAAACAACAGAAAATATACTAACTCCTGGAAATTTAACAATCTGATGCTGAATGAGAATTGGATTCATGAAGAAATTAAAAAGGAAATTCCAGAATTCCTGAAAGCGAATGATAATGAAAATACAACTTACCTAAATCTTTGGGAAACGATGAAAGGTGCCCTAAAAGGTAAGTTCATAGCTCTTAATGCGTACATGAAAGAAAATGGAAACATCACAAATAAATAACTTAACAATGCAGCTCAAAGCTTTAGAGACACTAGAGCAATTTGATTCCAAAAGCAGTAGAAGTGAGGAGGTTAGCAAACTCAGGGGAGACATATCTGAAATTGAGATAAGGAAAACGATACAGAGAATCAACCAGTCAAAAAGCTGGTTCTTTGAAATAATCAATAAGATTGATACACCCTTGGCTAAATTCAAAAGCAAGAGAGAGAAAACCCAAATTAACAAAATTAGAAATGAAAATGGAGTTATCACTACTGATACTCAAGAATTTCAGAGTGTTATAACATCATATTTCAAAAACTTATACTCTGTGAAATTTGACTCAAAATAAATGGATGAATTCCTAAGTAAGCACAATGTACCTAAACTGAATCAGGAAGCTGTGAATTATTTAAATAGTCCTATAACTTATGAGGAAATCGATGAAGTAATCTTGAATCTTCCCACCAAGAAATGTCCTGGACCAGATGGATTCAGCACAGAGTTCTATTAGACATATGTCGAGCTAATAATAATACTCATTAAACTGTTCCATCAAATAGCAAAGGAAGGAACACTACCAAATTCTTTCTATGAAGCTAATATCATCTTAATCCCAAAACCTAATAAAAATACAGTTAAAAAAGAAAACTATAGGCCAATCTCTTTGAGGAACACAGATGCAAAGAGTCTCAACAAAGTCTTAGCAAATCGGATTCAAAAACATATCAAAAAGAACATGCACGGGGATCAAGTTGGGTTTATTCCAGGCACTCAAGGTTGGTTCAACATATGCAAATCAATAAACATAATTCACCATATAAACCAATTGAAAATTCAAGACCACATGATACTCCTGGTAGATGCAGAAAAAGCTTTTGACAAGATCCAACAGCCCTTTATGATCAAAACCCCAGAGACAGTTGGAATGGAAGGAACCTTTATCAATATAATAAAAGCTATATACAACAAGCCAACAGCAAGGATTATACTCAATGGAGAAAAAATTGAGGCATTCCCACTTCGATCAGGAACTAGACAAGGCTGTCCACTCTCACCTTCTATTCAATATTGAACTTGAAGTCTCAGCTGAAACCATAGACAAGAAAGAGAGATAAAAGGGATTCAAATTGGCAAGAAAGAAGTCAAGTTATCTCTATTTGCAGATGACATGATCTTATACCTGAGTGATCCCAAAAACTCCACCAGGAAGCTCCTGGAACTAATACAGGAGTTCAGCAGGGTGGCAGGATACAAAATAAATGTGCAAAAATCAGAGGCCTTCCTATTTGCCCAGAATGAAAGAAGTGAAAAAGCCATGAGAGAAACAATCCCATTTTCTGTAGCCCCTAAAAAAATGAAATACCTTGGTATAAACCTATCCAAGGAAGTAAGAGACCTTTACAATGGAAACTTTAAAACCTAAAGAAAGAAATTTCAGAAGACACCAGAAGGTGGAAAGACCTCCCATGTTCCTGGATTGGCAGAATCAATATCGTAAAAATGACTGTTGTAGTCCGCCTGCATGGTTGCTGATAAATGACCATTACACAGCTTAAGGGAACAAGGAGTTTACTTTTTTACAACAGTTTGGTTACAGTTCATAGTTCAGCTTGATAGGAGAGCACACATCAACACTAGGGCCGAGGGAACTGGCCACATCATCACTGCATAATGGCTGAGAGATGGACAATCCTTACTTGCCAGACCAGCATGTCTGGCCATGTATACAGAAGGACGCCAACTCTCTCAACTAGTTCTCCATGATTTATCCAGGGCTAATCCCACCCACCATGGGTTGGACCTTCCTCATCAGCAAGACAATCTCCTTCAGGTTTGCTCTGGGCTTATCTCAACCATCAACTCTCTACAACTGTGCCCAGAGCTCAAATCCTCAACAGTCAAGTTGACACCTGTTCTTAACTATGACACTCCACATCTTGTCAACTTGACACAAAAACAATAGCACTTTTAAACTGTAACCTTTCCTTGTCCCCACAGATGTTAAAATATAAATACATTCCATAGACAAATTTAAAATGTTCTCATAAAACTTCAGTTCCAACATTTTAAAAGTTCAAAAGTTTTTAACTTTAAAGGGGTATTAAATCAGAAGTAGTTTAAAACAAATAAAACATTAAAACAGAAGGATCTTGATACAATAAGAAACATTTAAATTGAGATCAAAGTCCAGCAAATTACTGCAACCTGTACTTCAATGTCCATCTTCTGTTGCTCTTCATGTAATCACGGTGCCTCAAAGATTCTAGGCATTCCCAGTCCCTGTTTGCAGCTCAAAGTTGTAAAAGCAGAGTTCCTTGAACCAGGCTTAATGTCCTCTCACAGTCATCCTCAGTAGCAGTCCCACAGTTCTGGCATCTCAAATACCACTCTGGGTTCTCCTGTGCAGCTTTAAGTTTCACCATCTCTTGCAGGAACTCTATGTCTGCCACTTGGTTCCAAGCTTTTGCTGCTCTCCACGCTCTCCACAAATGCCCAAACCAGTATCACCTGAGGGATGCTCCCTGATTCCGAAGCAAGGTTGAAATGTAGCTTAGTCCACTGGAGCTACAGCTGAACCAGCTTTAACAAGCTGATGCTGGAAAAACCTCTTTCAGGCAGCCAAACATCCAAAGGGCAAGAAACGGCTTTAACGTGGGCTTTCGGCCCCTGAAGGAATTTGAGTTTCCTAACCATAAACTTGCCATACGGTGGTTTTCACTTACACCATCCCAGTGCAAGTCACTAGGTTTTCCTTTGCTGATACTCATTTCTCCAACAGCAGCAGATATTCTGCTACCTGCTCTTTGCACATCCAAACCTTTAAGGCTGTCAATACAGCTCTCCTCTGTCAAGCAAAACAGTCCATCATGTTCAAATTCAACTTCAACCAAGTCCTTGTTTCCCTCATCACAAATTGGGCCCAAACAATCTCTGTCAGCAACTGGCCCACTAAACTCTGAAGAACGGTATTTGTAAATCCACAAAGTGAAAATTTTCAAGAATTTCCAACTTTGTCCAGCAGAACTGTTCAAAAGCCACAAAATCCACATAGTCAGATTTATCAGCAACACCCCAAATTTGTATCAGTACCAAATTCTGTTGCAGTCTGCCTGCATGGTTGCTGATAAATGACCATCACACAACTTAAGGGAACAAGGAGTTTACTTTCTTACGACAGTACGGTTACAGTTCATAGTCCAACTTGATGGGAGAGCATGCACCAACACCAGGGCCGAGGGAACTGGCCACACCATCACTGCATAATGGCTGAGAGATGGACAATCCTTACTTGCCAGATCAGCATATCTGGCCAAGTATACAGAAGGATGCCAACTCTCTCAACCAGTTCTCTGTTATTTATCCAGGGCCTAATCCCACCCACCATGGGCTGGACCTTCCCCATCAGCAAGACTATCTCCTTCAGATTTGCTCTGGGTTTAGCTCAACCATCAACTCTCTACAACTGTGCCCAGAGCTCAAACCCTCAACAGTCAACTTGACACCTGTGCTTAACTGTGACAATGACCATCCTACAAAAGACAATATACAGATTCAATGCTATACCAATCAAGTTCCCATAGCAATTTTTAAAGAGGTTGATCAAACAATCTGAATATTCATATGGAGGCACAAGAGACCCAGGATAGCAAAAGAAATCCTGAGTAACAAAAACACTGCTGGAGGTATCACCATACCAAACCTTAGTCTATATTACAAATCCATAGTTATAAAAACAGGCTGGTATTGGTCCAAAATAAACACACGGATCAATGGATAAGGGTTAAAGACCCAGATAAAAGCCCACCCAATTACAGCCATTTGATCTTTGACAAAGGGGCCCAAAAAATCCAATGGAAAAAGAACAGCATTTTCAACAAATGGTGCTGGCAAACCTGGATGCTCACATGCAGAAGATTAAAACTTGACCCGTGTTTGTCACCATGTACAAGACTTAATTCCAAATGGATCAAGACCATAATATAAGGCCAGAGACTACAAAAACCTCAGTTGAAAGGGTAGTGATATCCCTCTAGCTGATTGGACTAGGCCAACCGTTCCTAAATGGAAATCCAACAGCACAGTCAGTACAACCAACACTCAACAGATGGGATCTTATGAAATTAAAGAGCTTCTGTTCAGATAAAGAGATTGTAACCCAAGCACAAAAGCAACCCATAGAATTGGAGAAAATCTTCACTAACCACATATCTGATAGAGCTCTATTTTCCAGAGTTCACAAAAAACTTAAAGAACTAAACACCAAGAAAGCAAATGGCCCAATTAAAATATGGGTCTTGGAACATAAAAGAAAATTTACCAGGGAAGAAATTGAAATATCTAACAAATATCTTAAAAAATGCTCCGCATCCTTAGCCATTAGGGAAATGCAAATCAAAATCTCCCTGAGATAATATCTCACCCTGGTCAGGATGGCAATAATCCACAATACAAACACACCAAATGCTGAAGAGGATGTGAAGAGAAGGGAACTCTCCTACACTGCTGGTGGGAATGCAGACTCATACAACCACGCTGGCGAGCTGTCTGGGGATTCTTAAAGAAGTTAAAGATTGAAATGCCATATGACCGTGCTATACCACTTTGGGAATAACCCCACATACAGCAAAAATTCACCTTGATAACACAAGCATGAACATGTTCATAGCAGCACTGTTTACAATAGCAAAGTCATGGAATCAACCTAAATGTCCCAACAGTTGATGAGTGGATAATGAAAATGTGGTACATCTATACAATGGAGTACTAGTCAGTCATCAAAAAATGATGAATTAATGAAATTTGCCGGGAAATGGATGAAATTAGAAACAATTATATTGAGTGAAGTATCCCAGACACAGAAAATTAAGCGCCGTATATACTCCCTAATAGGTGGATCCTAGTACCCAAACCCACTTAGTGACACACTTAAAGATAAATCTCTGTAATACCTACAGTAATTGCAAAGATTATAAGCAGGGAGGGAAAGGGAAAGAGGTCCCTGCTAGAAACAAGTAGAGAGGGGATCATGCTACAGCAGAGAAAATAGGCCACCATCAAGAACTGCAAGTAAGTAATGAAACATCTGGTTGGGCACGCAGACTTTCCTTACTGGTCACTTGCATTTGATGGGGTATGATCTCACAGGAAAGGGAGGGCATAGAGTCTTATAGATAGAAGGTAACTATCCTGCAATTGGGAGACTGACTCCCCCCCTCACAGCAGTCTGCTGCTCTTATTCCACCTACCTCTTTGTATCTACTCTTACACCAATACTCTATTTTAACAACCTTTTATCTCTGGCCCAGGAATGACATCCAATACTTTCAGGATGGAGCCAAAGGCGGTGCAGGAGCAGCAAAACTGAAAAAAGAAATCAACAAACCATAATTCAGAAAATCAGATACTCTACATAAACCACCTGGAACCAGGCCAGCCTAATCTCTCCAGATCCTAAAGCTCAGGGAAATTTGCAGAAGGGGTGGGGGTTAAGATTGTAAGAGCCTAAAGATGGGGAGGAGCAATGATATGCAAGATATTCCATACAAGTTAGGGCCAAGGTAATCATTATAGGATTTTGCATGACTTGTGCAATGACCAACATATCATTGAACACCCAAAATCTAGCATGGATCACAGGCACTACGATCCTTAGAGGCAATGGATTAATAGATTAATAGCCACAATAATGTTCCTATGCTAAAGGGGAACACAAAAAAGAGCTCCAGGGAATGCCACTGAGTCCTTACATCTCACCAGAGAGAAGGACCCAGAGGGCAGTTTGACATGCACAGATGCTCCAGAATGGGGGGGTGGAAGGGGTACTGGGAGAAAGAGAGGGAGGGGGGAAAGAAAGAGAAAAAAGGAAGAGGAACAAAAGGGTCTAGGGAGAGGTGGAAGGAGGAAGGGGAATGGGGTACTTATCAACTTTGTATGAGTGGAAGAAAGAAATAAAAAAAATGAAAAAAAAAGAAAGCCAAGGAGAAAAACAGGAAAAAGGAGAAATGAAAGCATTGCTATTTTCAGTCTCTATGTGTTGATATATATAAGATCCTAATAAATGTATCACAAAACTATTAGGACTGATAAGCATTTTCATCCAAGTTGAAGAATATTGAATTAACACACAAAATCAGTAATCTTCGTGCATACCAAAGGAAAATTATTTGTTTAATAATATACAGAAATGATATTCACAATAGCATAAAAAACCCTGGAATAAATATGAAGGTGCAAAAAATCTCTAAAATGAAAAATTTAAAATACTGAATTAAACATTGAGTAGATCTTAGAAGATGGTGATACCTCTCTTATTTATGGATTGGAAGAATCAATATTGTGAACTAACCATCCTATGGAGCAATCAAATTTCAGGATCATTAAGTAAAAACAAGTTTGAAATTAATATGGAAGACCCAATATAGCCAATTCAATGTTGGATTAAGAATAATAATGGTGGAAGAATTACTGTACTTGATTTCAAGTTATACTTCAAAGCCATGTAATAAAACAGCATGATTCTGGCATAGAAATATCACATATATATCACAGTACATACAAGAAAAAAAATACTGCATTTTCAACAAATAGTGTTGGGAGAGGTGAATGTCTACATGCAGAAGAATCAGATTAGAGTCTTAACTTTCATCTTATACAAGAATCAACTTGGAATGCATGAAGACTTCAGTATGAAGTCTGAAACTTTGAAATGATAGAGGGAAATTTAGGGAATATACTATATGATATCAGAATACATAAGGTATTCTGAATAGGATTCCATTTACTTAGTAAATAACAATTGCAAAATAGAAATTAATTGTCTTCTGTTTAGTAAAGGAAAATGTCAATTGAGAGAAAAGGCAATCTACATAATGATAAAATATCTTTGCCAACTATGCATCCAAAAGAAGATATATATATGTATATAATATTCATGTAACTTACAAGCAAAAAAAAACAACAACAACTGACAACCACCAAAATAAAGTCTACTGATCTAAACAGAGAGTTCTAAAAAGAAGAAATACTAAGAAATATTGCAAAAAGTTGTAGCCATCAGGCAAATGCAAATTAAAATTGCTTTGAGATTCATTTTTCTCTGCTGTCTGAATGGGTATTATCAAGAAAGCAAATGATACTTAACGCTAAAGTATTTTGGGACAGACCAATCTTTTTTCACTTTTGACGGGAGTCTGTATTGGTATTGATACATGCAAATCAATTTGAAGTTTTTCAAAAAGGTTAAAAACAGATCTGACATATAAACCAGACATAGGAATCCTAAAAATTTATCTAAAGGACTTTAAGCCATATGGCAGAGTGATTCTTGCATGCTCATGTTCATTGCTATTATATTAACAATACCTGGGAAACTGAATTAGCATATATGTTTATCAACTGGTGAATGTATAAAAATGTGATATATATGAGAGTGGAAATGGGTGGGTAGAGAAGAGGTCAGGAATATGACATAAATCCATTTTATTTGCATACAAAAATTCTAAAAAAATAGAATTTGAAAGAAAAAAATTAAGCTATGATTTTTTCAGATAAATGAATGGAATCAAAATTGAATATATTAGGCAACATAAGAAAGAAGATAAATATGTGTTCTCTTTCATTTTAGATCTTAGTTTCAAATTTTTGAATTTCTATGCTCAAATTGGAGAGAGTGTTTTCACAGGTCAGGAAGTTTTAAAAGAGTTAGGGAATGTATAGGAGGGAAGTCTTGGAGGTAAAACACTAGTCATAAGAACACAGACGTGAGGAAGGTAGGGGTGAAAAGAGTTAAATGAACGTGAGCACAGGGGAATGAAGAAAAAGTGAAGTTTGGTGCACAGGCAATCAAAACTTAGGAAAGTATGACCAAGATATATAGAAACCTAAATCTTTATAAGTTAGACAAAATGTAATTAAAAAGAACATTTGAAAAGGGATATCTTGTATGAGTGTACATTGTTGATCTTAGAAACCATATATCTTTTAAAGGAAATCCAAGTGCCACTGTAGGTTCAGTGTGCAATATTTTCCTACTAGCTGTTAGTGTGGCATTCCCCACAGGTTCCAAATAATATAGGCAATTGCCTTTGCTCTTAATTGCTTGCACTTTTGCTAGTTGTGATTCTCTATTTTTAACACCTTCCATTTCAAAAGAGGACCTTTTCAGCTGAAGGCTGAGAGCTGCTCTAAAATACTAGTACAATGGCAAGTATTTATAAAACAGTTTGATACAAGTCCATTTAACAGCACTTTTCTTCACCCCTGGGGACTAAGAACTTGTAAATGGGGAGGTCACTTTATAAGATTTTCCTAGCAACTTGGGAGTTAGCTATTCATTCTTGGTAATATCCAAGTCTTTTACCTCTAGAGATTGTTTCATGTGAATTTGTTCCAAATGTCCTAACAAGCTTATCTATTAAAATACTAATGATGCAAAAATGCTGTAGATTGTACAGTGATTATAAGTGGAAGAACTGTTATCCTGATTAAAGTGACCTAAGAGGTTTTTGAGAACTCAAAATCTGCCCAAGGTGTAGCATGCCTTCAGTTGGTATTTAACATTTGGGACAAGAAGGATTTTTTTTGTGTGTGTGTTCATTATTGCTCATCAAAGTTTTTTTAAGATTTCACTTCCTGGGATCTTCTACATTTGGATATGTTTTTAGTGAGAAAGGAAGGGATCTTAGAAAGTGTCTGCTTGAATGACTATAAGGACTGAAGACTTTTGTTTCCACCAGCGAGAAATCTTAATGACCAGAGTTTCCAAGAACTTAATTCACTCTCTGTGCTTTTTTGGGCGCCTGCTTTATTTGTGAGCTACATGAACGCTATTGTGCTTTCCTAAGGCAAGATCCTTCTGATAACTTCACTATAACTGAGAGAAGAGAAAATTCACCTAATTTTAATGTTATCAATTTTAAAAATTTATTAGTGTTTTCAAATAAAGATGTTAATTTCTACTTCTTAGATTGAACTGAATAAAATATTTCCCAGAGGTGAGACTATCCAACTACATTTTACTGTAAGTTTTTACATTTTATTTAGTTGTTTTATATTTAGGTAGTCATTTGGATGCTCTTATGCTGCCCTGAAAGACTAAGATAATAGTAAGTCATATAGAAATATATTTGCTTAAGTCATTTGGTATCTTTCTGCATCTGAAGAACAGACATAATTATTGTGCATTTTGCGAAGTTACAGAGGCATATGTATATTTCAGGCAACCCAGTAAAATAACCATTGATTTTTCTTAAACAGAAAAAAAAAAACAAATATGCGTTTGTGAGATCACCAAGAGTATGAGTTTGTGAGATCACCAAGAAGGGAACTTCAGTAAATATTCCTGTAACTTGCTAAAGCTAGATAATGCTTTAAAAGTCATGTTTTTCTCAAAGGAAGTATCTGAACTGGGAAAATTAAAGTGGAAACAAATTTTCAGAATGTGAGTAGTTTGTTTGATTTTAACATTACTGTAAGTTTGAGTTTACATTTTATTTTGCCAATTAACAAGTAAAGCACGTGGTATTAGTTAAAAAAGCAAGTACATTTAATTTATTGCATAAGACATTTTATTTCATGTACATTAAGAAAGATGTGCATATCTATTTTTATATATAGTTAATAATGAATAGGCAGATAAAGTGAATGTGACCAAATATCTGTTTTGTTCTGGCAGCTAGACATGGGTTTTTGTGTATCTTAAAATTACCTCTGAAAAAATGTTAGTATGCATACATAGTGAAACAGATAGAGAAATACCTCATCCAACTTCACTTACATTTGTTAATTGTATAGGGCTCTAAAAGTATTTAAAAATTATTTCATTAAATTAGATAGATAAAACCATTTTCATGTCTGTGTACAGCTTACATTAAGTATAGTCTACAAACTTATGTCCACTTTCCACATCTCCTCATATTATCCCTCTTTGAAATATGATCCCTTAGACTTCTACTTTCATGGCATCTGAACATATATGATTTAATAGATACATAAACTCTCTAGAATACACAAATGAGGGAACCATGTAATTTTTATCTTCATGAGACTGGTTGTAATACATCTAATATTAAAATTCTAATTGTATTAACATTCCTGAAAGTGATACAACTTCTTCATGGCTGAAAAAATTATTTACATACTGTGTAATTTTTAAATTATAAAGCCATGTTCTTAATGACAGTATTAAATCATTCATTTTCTAGAATAGTGTCAACAGTAGTAGAAATATAGGCAGTCTTACGATTCTGCAGTTTCTATTAAAATTGACAATGTCAGTATAGTTTGTATGGTTTAAATCCAGTGCACTGTACATATTATGCTTTTATTCTATTCTATTACATTTTTACTCTAGCCTGTGGAAGATTTGTTTTTGTGAAACCTACCTTGATTAGCAATGAAAAGCACTAAAACATGCAGCAAATAAGATGCTAAATAGAATTGGACATTAGCTCTGTTTATATCCCTGTGTTCTACAGCAGGTGTGCTTTTATCAGTCTGAAGCTTCAATGACAATTGTAGATCTTATGAGTTAGATGGAAGCAGACATATGAATGAGACATGTGGAAGGTGCATTGCAACTGGCATCTAAAACAAGCTTAGCCTGCATATATGTTTTTCCACTGTTAAGTCCATGCATATGCAATTTTCTTGATTATAGTCAAAATATATTGTTCACGGGTTGCTTCTTCTTATACATAATAAAAATACTTTCAAAGACACATAATTTT